>CAWUFW010001718.1:2195000-2639629 GCA_963921515.1 Calotriton arnoldi
CTGTTCAAGGGCCGTTTGGTTTTTAGGCAGTACATTCCTAGCAAGAGGGCACGCTATGGAATTAAGCTGTATATGTTGTCTGAGAGTAGGACAGGATATGTTTTTAATTTGCGTGTGTACACTGGTAGGGATTCCACTATTGACCCCCTGGTTGTCCGTCCACTTTAGTAGGAGTTTCAGAGAAAATTGTGTGGGAACTTTCTAGAGGACTGTTTAACAGAGGCCACCATTTGTACCTTGATAACTTCTACACTGCTGTGCAATTGTTTAAGGAATTGTTCAAAGTGGACACTTTTGCTTGTGGCACAATCCGCTCTAACCGTAAAGGTTATCCAAAAGAGCTTGTTTGCAAAAAACTTCAGAGGGGACAGTGCAGTGCCTTGCGTAGTGAGGAACTGCTAGCTGTGAAATTTGTGGACAGGAGGGATGTGTACATGCTGACTACCATCCATGATGAGAGTACTTCACCTGTGGCTGTTTGGGGTCAGATTGCTGAAGTGCGCAAACCTGTGTGCATTTTAGACTACATAAGCACATGGGTGGTGTTGATAGAGTAGATCAGAGGTTGGAACCTTACACTGCTATTCGTAAGTCTTACATTTGGTATAAGAAGTTGGCCATCCATCTCTTCAATTTAGCAACTTTCAATGCTTTTGTTGTGTTCAAGGAGTGTTCTCCTGCGTCAAAGTTGACTTTTGTTCAGTTTCAGGAGTCTGTCATAGGCAGCCTTGTTGTTGTGGAACAGGCAAGTGTTCCTAGAGTTGGAGTGGTGGAGGATGTGGCTCGATTGAAAGATCGCCTCTTTCCTGATCACATTCCTCCTACATCCTCAAAAGACTTTCCCACTAGGAGATGTAGAGTCTGTTGGCGAAGAGGTACGCGGAAGGAGACTCGTATGTACTGCCCTGAGTGTCCTTCTAACCCTGGGCTGTGTGTGCCTGCTTGTTATACAGCGTACCACAAGCAAAAGAATTATTGGGAGCAACCATTAGTGGTAAAGTGAACTGCCTGGTCTGTAATGTTTAAGAATTGTTGTTCTGTTTCAAGGTTGGCATTAGTGCAATGTTTCTGATTTTGTGTTAGTAGATTTGTATCTATTTGCAATTTGTTTGTGTTTTCTTTTTTGTATAAAAAAATCCTAAATGTGATGGTGGTGTGTGTAGGCTGGTGCTTGGCTGGCGGTGTGCGTGGAGTGGCGCTCGGCTGGCAGTGTGTGAGTAGTGACTTGCTGCTGGTCACTACACACACTGCTAGCCGAGCGACACTCCACGCAATCCATCAGGTTGTGTGGTTGCTGTGTTAGGAATGTGGGCGTGTGAAAGTGATGGGCCCTTGAATGGCGCTGTCTGCTGGTGTGAGTGTTGTAATGTGATGGGCCCGCGGCTGGTGGTGTGAATGGTTTTGTATTTGTCACACGTATGAAAGGTGTATGAATGGCCTGTAAAGAGGTTGGTGCCTTGTCGTGGCTTTACAGCTCACGAGCTGTGAGTCAATGGTTCAGTTTCTCGTCCTTTCAATTATTAACAGTGCATTTCATTTTTGTGAAATCACTTGTTAATACAATTGTATATACTGAACCATCACTCACCCTCGTGCCAAATCCAACCAGTATGTGTGTGTGTGCTTGAGGATTAGATGGCTGTGCAGTAATATTTTTTTTGTCTTTCTCAAGCAGGGTGTACCTTGTCCCTTTTTGTGAATGTTGTAATGTGTTTGTTTCGTGCCTGGGGGTGTGAATGGTCTTGTGTGTATCACGTATGAAAGGTGTGTGAATGGCCTGTAAAGCGGTTGGGGCCTTGACGTGGCTTTACAGCTCACGAGCTGCGAGTCACTGGTTCCGTTTTTGTCCTTTCAATTATTGACAGTGCATTTCATTTTTGTGAAATCTCTAGTTAATAAAATTGTATATACTGAACCATCACTTGCCCTCGTGCCAAATCCAACCAGTATGTGTGTGTGCTTGAGGAATAGATGGCTGTGCAGTAATCTTTGTCTTTTAGTCTGTCTGCCAAGGTGTACATTCCGTCTAAGAATAACCTACCAACTGTAGATATTGTCGTAAACGAAACACCCATGGGAGTACATGGTGATATCTCTCTTGTGGATCCCAACAAGTTATGGTACCCACAATGTCCTGCAAACCTCAAAATGTCTGTCACATTTTCCTTGCAATATTGTGCCAACATTTTCACGCTGCAGAAATAAACAACACATTATCTCATTATGACCTGGTTTTGCAAGGGGGTCACCTGGGTTTTTGGCCCGGGGCTCGGCGGCCACATAGGGAAACCTACCAAACCCACACATTTCTGAAAAGTAGACACCCGGGGGCTTCCAGGGAGGTATGGCTTGCGTGGATCCCCCAACGTTTCCTTACCCAGAATCCCTGCAAACCTCACTTTTAGCTGAAAAAATCACTTTTTCACACATTTTTGTGTGGGAAAGTGTGGCATCACTGGCCTCACACAAATTTCCTACCACCCAGCGTTCCCCCAGGTCTCCCGATAAAAATGGTGCCTCACTTGTGTGGGAGGCCCAAGTACCCGCGACAGGCAAGGGCCCACAACGTATTGAGGCGACCTCAAAATGGCCTTTCACAAAACCACCTGGTTTTGCAAGGGGAGTCACCTGGGTTTTTGGCCCCGTGCTCGGCGGCCATCTAGGAAACCTACCAAACCCACACATTTCTGAAAAGTAGACACCCGGGGGCTTCCAGGGAGGTATGGCTTGCGTGAATCCCCCAACGTTTCCTTACCCAGAATCCCCTGCAAACCTCACTTTTAGCTGAAAAAAACACTTTTTTCACACATTTTTGTGTGGGAAAGTGTGGCATCACTGGCCTCACACAAATTTCCTACCACCCAGCGTTCCCCCAGGTCTCCCGATAAAAATGGTGCCTCACTTGTGTGGGAGGCCCAAGTACCCGCGACAGGCAAGGGCCCACAACGTATTGAGGCGACCTCAAAATGGCCTTTCACAAAACCACCTGGTTTTGCAAGGGGAGTCACCTGGGTTTTTGGCCCCGTGCTCGGCGGCCATCTAGGGAAACCTACCAAACCCACACATTTCTGAAAAGTAGACACCCGGGGGCTTCCAGGGAGGTATGGCTTGCGTGGATCCCCCAAAGTTTCCTTACCCAGAATCCCTGCAAACCTCACTTTTAGCTGAAAAAATCACTTTTTTCACACATTTTTGTGTGGGAAAGTGTGGCATCACTGGCCTCACACAAATTTCCTACCAAACAGCGTTCCCCCAGGTCTCCCGATAAAAATGGTGCCTCACTTGTGTGGGAGGCCCAAGTACCCGCGACAGGCAAGGGCCCACAACGTAGTGAGGCGACCTCAAAATTGCCTATCTCAAAACCACCTGGTTTTCCAAGGGGGGTCACCTGGGTTTTTGGTCCCGTGCTCAGCGGCCATATAGGGAAACCTACCAAACCCACACATTTCTGAAAAGTAGACACCCGGGGGCTTCCAGGGAGGTATGGCTTGCGTGGATCCCCCAACGTTTCCTTACCCAGAATCCCCTGCAAACCTCACTTTTAGCTGAAAAAATCACTTTTTCACACATTTTTGTGTGGGAAAGTGTGGCATCACTGGCCTCACACAAATTTCCTACCACCCAGCGTTCCCCCAGGTCTCCCGATAAAAATGGTGCCTCACTTGTGTGGGAGGCCCAAGTACCAGCGACAGGCAAGGGCCCACAACGTATTGAGGCGACCTCAAAATGGCCACCTCAAAATGGCCTTTCACAAAACCACCTGGTTTTGCAAGGGGGGTCACCTGGGTTTTTGGCCCCGTGCTCGGCGGCCATGTAGGGAAACCTACCAAACCCACACATTTCTGAAAAGTAGACACCCGGGGGCTTCCAGGGAGGTATGGCTTGCGTGGATCCCCCAACGTTTCCTTACCCAGAATCCCCTGCAAACCTCACTTTTAGCTGAAAAAATCACTTTTTCACACATTTTTGTGTGGGAAAGTGTGGCATCACTGGCCTCACACAAATTTCCTACCACCCAGCGTTCCCCCAGGTCTCCCGATAAAAATGGTGCCTCACTTGTGTGGGAGGCCCAAGTACCAGCGACAGGCAAGGGCCCACAACGTAGTGAGGCGACCTCAAAATTGCCTATCTCAAAACCACCTGGTTTTGCAAGGGAGTCACCTGGGTTTTGGCCCCGTGCTCTGCGGCCATCTAGGAAACCTACCAAACCCACACATTTCTGAAAAGTAGACACCTGGGGCTTCCAGGGAGGTATGGCTTGCGTGGATCCCCAACGTTTCCTTACCCAGAATCCCTTGCAAACCTCAATTTTAGCTGAAAAAATCACTTTTTCACACATTTGTGTGTGGGAAAGTGTGGCATCACTGGCCTCACACAAATTTCCTACCACCCAGCGTTCCCCCAGGTCTCCCGATAAAAATGGTGCCTCACTTGTGTGGGAGGCCCAAGTACCCGCGACAGGCAAGGGCCCATAACGTAGTGAGGCGACCTCAAAATTGCCTATCTCAAAACCACCTGGTTTTGCAAGGAGTCACCTGGGTTTTGGCCCGTGCTCGGCGGCCATCTAGGAAACCTACCAAACCCACACATTTCTGAAAAGTAGACACCCGGGGGCTTCCAGGGAGGTATGGCTTGCGTGGATCCCCCAACGTTTCCTTACCAGAATCCCTTGCAAACCTCAAATTTAGCTGAAAAAATCACTTTTTCACACATTTGTGTGTGGGAAAGTGTGGCATCACTGGCCTCACACAAATTTCCTACCACCCAGCGTTCCCCAGGTCTCCCGATAAAAATGGTGCCTCACTTGTGTGGGAGGCCCAAGTACCCGCGACAGGCAAGGGCCCAAAACATTTTTGATAGGCAATGTTGATGTTGCCTCAAAACGTTTTGTGTCCTTGCCTGTCGCGGGTACTGGGCCTCCAACACAAGTGAGGCACCATTTTTATCGGGAGACCTGGGAACGCTGGGTGGTAGGAAATTTGTGTGAGGCCAGTGATGCCACACTTTCCCACACACAAATGTGTGAAAAAGTGATTTTTTCAGCTAAAATTGAGGTTTGCAAGGGATTCTGGTAGGAAACGTTGGGGGATCCACGCAAGCCATACCTCCTGGAAGCCCCGGGTGTCTACTTTTCAGAAATGTGTGGTTTGGTAGGTTTCCTAGATGGCCGCCGAGCACGGGCCAAAACCCAGGTGACCTCTGCAAAACCAGGTGGTTTTGAGATAGGCAATTTTGAGGTCGCCTCACTACGTTGTGGCCCTTGCCTGTCGCGGTACTTGGGCCTCCCACACAAGTGAGGCACCATTTTATCGGGAGACCTGGGGAACGCTGGGTGGTAGGAAATTTGTGTGAGGCCAGTGATGCCACACTTTCCCACACACAAATGTGTGAAAAAGTGATTTTTTCAGCTAAAATTGAGGTTTGCAAGGGATTCTGGTAAGGAAACGTTGGGGATCCACGCAAGCCATACCTCCCTGGAAGCCCCGGGTGTCTACTTTTCAGAAATGTGTGGGTTTGGTAGGTTTCCTAGATGGCCGCTGAGCACGGGCCAAACCCAGGTGACTTCTGCAAAACCAGGTGGTTTTGAGATAGGCAATTTTGAGGTCGCCTCACTACGTTATGGGCCCTTGCCTGTCGCAGGTACTGGGCCTCCCACACAAGTGAGGCACCATTTTATCGGGAGACCTGGGGAACGCTGGGTGGTAGGAAATTTGTGTGAGGCCAGTGATGCCACACTTTCCACACACAAATGTGTGAAAAAGTGATTTTTCAGCTAAAATTGAGGTTTGCAAGGGATTCTGGGTGAAACGTTGGGGATCCACGCAAGCCATACCTCCCTGGAAGCCCCGAGTGTCTACTTTTCAGAAATGTGTGGGTTTGGTAGGTTTCCCTAGATGGCCGCCGAGCACGGGGCCAAAACCCAGGTGACCTCTGCAAAACCAGGTGGTTTTGAGATAGGCAATTTTGAGGTCGCCTCACTACGTTGTGGGCCCTTGCCTGTCGCGGGTACTTGGGCCTCCCACACAAGTGAGGCACCATTTTTATCGGGAGACCTGGGGAACGCTGGGTGGTAGGAAATTTGTGTGAGGCCAGTGATGCCACACTTTCCCACACACAAATGTGTGAAAAAGTGATTTTTTCAGCTAAAATTGAGGTTTGCAAGGGATTCTGGGTAAGGAAACGTTGGGGATCCACGCAAGCCATACCTCCTGGAAGCCCCCGGGTGTCTACTTTTCAGAAATGTGTGGGTTTGGTAGGTTTCCTAGATGGCCGCCGAGCACGGGGCCAAAAACCCAGGTGACTCCTTGCAAAACCAGGTGGTTTTGAGATAGGCAATTTGAGGTCGCCTCACTACGTTGTGGGCCCTTGCCTGTCGCAGGTACTGGGCCTCCCACACAAGTGAGGCACCATTTTTATCGGGAGACCTGGGGGAACGCTGGGTGGTAGGAAATTTGTGTGAGGCCAGTGATGCCACACTTTCCACACACAAATGTGTGAAAAAGTGATTTTTTCAGCTAAAATTGAGGTTTGCAAGGGATTCTGGGTAAGGAAACGTTGGGGATCCACGCAAGCCATACCTCCTGGAAGCCCCGGGTGTCTACTTTTCAGAAATGTGTGTGTTTGGTAGGTTTCCCTAGGTGCCGGCAGAGCTAGGGTTCACAAACTACAGCTAGGCATTTTGCCAAAAAGGGTCATTTTTCACTGCGAAATTGAGGTGTGACCACGTTGCGTTTTGTGCCGTTTCCTGTCGCAGGCACTAGGCCGACCCACACAAGTGAGGTACCATTTTTCTCGTTAGACTTTGGGGAACGCGGGGTGGGTGGAAATTTGTGGATCCACGCAGATTCCAGAACTTTCCACCACAGAAATGTGGGGAAAATGTGGTTTTTTTGACAATTTTTTATGTTTGCAAGGGATTCTGGGTAACAGAACCTGGTGGGAGGCAGTCAAGTCACCCCATCCTGGATTCCCCTGGGTGTCTAGTTTTCAAAAATGTATAGGTTTGCTAGGTTTCCCTAGGTGCCGGCAGAGGTAGGGTTCAAAAACTACAGCTAGGCACTTTGCAAAAAAAAGGTCATTTTTCACTGCGAAATTGAGGTGTGACCGCGTTGCGTTTTGCGCCGTTTCCTGTCGCAGGCACTAGGCCGACCCACACAAGTGAGGTACCATTTTTCTCGTAAGACTTTGGGGAACGCGGGGTGGGTGGAAATTTGTGGATCCACGCAGATTCCAGAACTTTCCACCACAGAAATGTGGGGAAAATGTGTTTTTTTGGACAATTTTTTATGTTTGCAAGGGATTCTGGGTAACAGAACCTGGTGGGAGGCAGTCAAGTTACCCCATCCTGGATTCCCCTGGGTGTCTAGTTTTCAAAAATGTATAGGCTTGCTAGGTTTCCCTAGGTGCCGGCAGAGGTAGGGTTCAAAAACTACAGCTAGGCACTTTGCCAAAAAAGGGTCATTTTTCACTGCGAAATTGAGGTGGGACCGCGTTGCGTTTTGCGCCGTTTCCTGTCGCAGGCACTAGGCCGACCCACACAAGTGAGGTACCATTTTTCTCGTAAGACTTTGGGGAACGCGGGGTGGGTGGAAATTTGTGGATCCACGCAGATTCCAGAACTTTCCACCACAGAAATGTGGGGAAAATGTGTTTTTTTGACAATTTTTTATGTTTGCAAGGGGTTCTGGGTAACAGAACCTGGTGGGAGGCAGTCAAGTCACCCCATCCTGGATTCCCCTGGGTGTCTAGTTTTCAAAAATGTATAGGTTTGCTAGGTTTCCCTAGGTGCCGGCAGAGGTAGGGTTCAAAAACTACAGCTAGGCACTTTGCCAAAAAAGGTCATTTTTCACTGCGAAATTGAGGTGGGACCGCGTTGCGTTTTGCGCCGTTTCCTGTCGCAGGCACTAGGCCGACCCACACAAGTGAGGTACCATTTTTCTCGTAAGACTTTGGGGAACGCGGGTGGGTGGAAATTTGTGGATCCACGCAGATTCCAGAACTTTCCACCACAGAAATGTGGGGAAAATGTGTTTTTTTGGACAATTTTTTATGTTTGCAAGGGATTCTGGGTAACAGAACCTGGTGGGAGGCAGTCAAGTTACCCCATCCTGGATTCCCCTGGGTGTCTAGTTTTCAAAAATGTATAGGCTTGCTAGGTTTCCCTAGGTGCCGGCAGAGGTAGGGTTAAAAAACTACAGCTAGGCACTTTGCCAAAAAAGGGTCATTTTTCACTGCGAAATTGAGGTGGGACCGCGTTGCGTTTTGCGCTGTTTCCTGTCGCAGGCACTAGGCCGACCCACACAAGTGAGGTACCATTTTTCTCGTAAGACTTTGGGGAACGCGGGGTGGGTGGAAATTTGTGGATCCACGCAGATTCCAGAACTTTCCACCACAGAAATGTGGGGAAAATGTGTTTTTTTTGACAATTTTTTATGTTTGCAAGGGATTCTGGGTAACAGAACCTGGTGGGAGGCAGTCAAGTCACCCCATCCTGGATTCCCCTGGGTGTCTAGTTTTAAAAAATGTATAGGTTTGCTAGGTTTCCCTAGGTGCCGGCAGAGGTAGGGTTCAAAAACTACAGCTAGGCACTTTGCCAAAAAAGGGTCATTGCGTTTTGCGCCGTTTCCTGTCGCAGGCACTAGGCCGACCCACACAAGTGAGGTACCATTTTTCTTGTAAGACTTTGGGGAACGCGGGGTGGGTAGAAATTTGTGGATCCACGCAGATTCCAGAACTTTCCACCACAGAAATGTGGGGAAAATGTGGTTTTTTTGACAATTTTTTATGTTTGCAAGGGATTCTGGGTAACAGAACCTGGTGGGAGGCAGTCAAGTCACCCCATCCTGGATTCCCTTGGGTGTCTAGTTTTCAAAAATGTATAGGTTTGCTAGGTTTCCCTAGGTGCCGGCAGAGGTAGGGTTCAAAACTACAGCTAGGCACTTTGCCAAAAAAGGGTCATTTTTCACTGCGAAATTGAGGTGGGACCGCGTTGCGTTTTGCGCCGTTTCCTGTCGCAGGCACTAGGCCGACCCACACAAGTGAGGTACCATTTTTCTCGCAAGACTTTGGGGAACGCGGGGTGGGTGGAAATTTGTGGATCCACGCAGATTCCAGAACTTTCCACCACAGAAATGTGGGGAAAATGTGTTTTTTTGACAATTTGTTATGTTTGCAAGGGATTCTGGGTAACAGAACCTGGTGGGAGGCAGTCAAGTCACCCCATCCTGGATTCCCCTGGGTGTCTAGTTTTCAAAAATGTATAGGTTTGCTAGGTTTCCCTAGGTGCCGGCAGAGCTAGGGTTCAAAAACTACAGCTAGGCACTTTGCCAAAAAGGGTCATTTTTCACTGCGAAATTGAGGTGGGACCGCGTTGCGTTTTGCGCCGTTTCCTGTCGCAGGCACTAGGCCGACCCACACAAGTGAGGTACCATTTTTCTCGTAAGACTTTGGGGAACGCGGGGTGGGTGGAAATTTGTGGATCCACGCAGATTCCAGAACTTTCCACCACAGAAATGTGGGGAAAATGTGTTTTTTGGACAATTTTTTATGTTTGCAAGGGATTCTGGGTAACAGAACCTGGTGGGAGGCAGTCAAGTCACCCCATCCTGGATTCCCCTGGGTGTCTAGTTTTCAAAAATGTATAGGCTTGCTAGGTTTCCCTAGGTGCCGGCAGAGGTAGGGTTCAAAAACTACAGCTAGGCACTTTGCCAAAAAAGGGTCATTTTTCACTGCGAAATTGAGGTGGGACCGCGTTGCGTTTTGCGCCGTTTCCTGTCGCAGGCACTAGGCCGACCCACACAAGTGAGGTACCATTTTTCTCGTAAGACTTTGGGGAACGCGGGGTGGGTGGAAATTTGTGGATCCACGCAGATTCCAGAACTTTCCACCACAGAAATGTGGGGAAAATGTGTTTTTGGGACAATTTTTTATGTTTGCAAGGGATTCTGGGTAACAGAACCTGGTGGGAGGCAGTCAAGTCACCCCATCCTGGATTCCCCTGGGTGTCTAGTTTTCAAAAATGTATAGGTTTGCTAGGTTTCCCTAGGTGCCGGCAGAGGTAGGGTTCAAAAACTACAGCTAGGCACTTTGCCAAAAAGGGTCATTTTTCACTGCGAAATTGAGGTGGGACCGCGTTGCGTTTTGCGCCGTTTCCTGTCGCAGGCACTAGGCCGACCCACACAAGTGAGGTACCATTTTTCTCGTAAGACTTTGGGGAACGCGGGGTGGGTGGAAATTTGTGGATCCACGCAGATTCCAGAACTTTCCACCACAGAAATGTGGGGAAAATGTGTTTTTTTTGACAATTTTTTATGTTTGCAAGGGATTCTGGGTAACAGAACCTGGTGGGAGGCAGTCAAGTCACCCCATCCTGGATTCCCCTGGGTGTCTAGTTTTCAAAAATTTATAGGTTTGCTAGGTTTCCCTAGGTGCCGGCAGAGGTAGGGTTCAAAAACTACAGCTAGGCACTTTGCCAAAAAAGGGTCATTTTTCACTGCGAAATTGAGGTGGGACCGCGTTGCGTTTTGCGCTGTTTCCTGTCGCAGGCACTAGGCCGACCCACACAAGTGAGGTACCATTTTTCTCGTAAGACTTTGGGGAACGCGGGGTGGGTGGAAATTTGTGGATCCACGCAGATTCCAGAACTTTCCACCACAGAAATGTGGGGAAAATGTGTTTTTTTTGACAATTTTTTATGTTTGCAAGGGATTCTGGGTAACAGAACCTGGTGGGAGGCAGTCAAGTCACCCCATCCTGGATTCCCCTGGGTGTCTAGTTTTCTAAAATGTATAGGTTTGCTAGGTTTCCCTAGGTGCCGGCAGAGCTAGGGTTCAAAAACTACAGCTAGGCACTTTGCCAAAAAAGGGTCATTTTTCACTGCGAAATTGAGGTGTGACCACGTTGCGTTTTGCGCCGTTTCCTGTCGCAGGCACTAAGCCGACCCACACAAGTGAGGTACCATTTTTCTCGTTAGACTTTGGGGAACGCGGGTGGGTGAAAATTTGTGGATCCACGCAGATTCCAGAACTTTCCACCACAGAAATGTGGGGAAAATGTGATTTTTGACAATTTTTTATGTTTGCAAGGGATTCTGGGTAACAGAACCTGGTGGGAGGCAGTCAAGTCACCCCATCCTGGATTCCCCTGGGTGTCTAGTTTTCAAAAATGTATAGGTTTGCTAGGTTTCCCTAGGTGCCGGCAGAGCTAGGGTTCAAAAACTACACCTAGGCACTTTGCAAAAAAATGTAATTTTTCATTGTGAAAATGTGGTACGTCCACGTTGCATTTTGAGCCATTTCCTGTTGTGGGCACAAGGGCTACCCACACAAGTGAGGTACCATTTTTATCGGGAGACTTAGGGTAACACAGAATTGTAGAGCAACTGTTATTACCTATTGACTTTCGATGCATTTCTGCCTTCCAAATGAAAGACAATGTGTAAAAAATAAGTCATTTTGAAAAATGACCTATAATTCTCATGCTAGTATGGGTACTCCCAATTTCGGAAATGTGCAAATATCTACTGTTTCTAAAATCTACATTTTGTTCCCATTTCAGAAATACATAGGTGTCTTTCATAACAATTTTTACATGTATACATTTTCCCAAAATAATTGCTATATACCCGGTACTTAAAAAAAATCATTGCAAGATGTTGCTCAATTATTGGCTCTGGGTTCGTCGGGTTCTTGGTGAACCTACAAGTCCTATATATCCCCACAACCAGAAAGGTCCAGCGGATATAACGGTATATTGCCTTCAAATAGCTGTCATAATTAGAAGAAGTTACAGGTGAAAACGTTGACACAAATGGCTGTTTTTTTCAACTAATTTTCAATTTTTCCTTTATTTAACTGTTAGTTTCTATAAGGAAAACTTTAAGGATCTACACAAATGACCCCTTGCTGAATTCAGAATTTTGTCTACTTTTCATAAATGTATGGCTTTCCAGGATCCATTATTGGTTTCATACCCATTTCTACCATTAACTGGAAGGAGGTTGAAAGCACAAAAAATAGCAAAAATAGGCTATGTCCCAGAAAAATGCCAAAACTGTGTAAAAAAGTTGGTTTTCTGACAAAAGTCTGCTTGTCCCTGAAAGCTGGGAAGATGGTGATTTCATCCCCACAACCCCTTTTTGATGCCATTTGCAGGGAAAATCAAGACGCTTTCATCTGTAGCCCTTTTTTGCCTTTTTCCAAAAAAAAACAAAATTTAGCTGTATTTTGACTAATTTCTGGGTCCCCTCCAGGGGAATCCACAAACCCTGGGTACCTTTACAATCCCCATGATGTTAGAAAAAAAGGACGCAAATTTGGCATGGATACCTTATGTGGTCAAAAAGTTACAGGGGCCTAAGCGCGCACTACCCCAAATAGCCAAAAAAAGGCTTAGCACAGGAGGGGAAAAGGCCTAGCAGCGAAGGGGTTAAAGTTAAGAGTGTCCAAGTATTGAGATTATTGCCTATAGAGGTCGAGGCCTTGGATAACAGAACAGTTGTGGCATCTCTTTAAAAATCTAAAAGGGGGCAACTAGACATAAAATTCCTGCGAGGCATAAGTAAAAAAAAAAAAAGGTATGGACAATTAATTGTCACCAGAAAACAATGTTCGGGTGGACCACGCTGGATGAGCCAGAGTTCGTTAAGTGATTTTTAGGCGACGAGGCGGCGCAACCAGCCAGCGGAAGATTTGCTGCCCTGTCTTTCCCCAGCAATTTAGCTGCTCTGCTAACAAATTTAGTGAACCGGATGTTCAACTTTGAATTTTCTGAGTTCATAGCAGCTATTATGGCCTGACGACATGTGCGAGGTCCAAGTTTATTCCACTCGTCCCGCAGTAAAATCCTTCTGTCGTTGAGCAAAGCGGGGCATGTGCAGGCTATATGCTCCATGTTTTCAGAGTGGTAGCCGCACTCCCTGCATTCGGTACTGAGACAAGGGCGCTGCCATTCTGGCAGATGCTTTAAAAAAGGCCATTCGCCCAACCTTAGGGCCATAAACTTTAGCTTCCAAAAAAGTGCAAACGTGCTTCATAAATAAGATGACTCAACCCCCGGTTTGAGGTCAGAAATAACAGCCCAGTTTTGCCCTGTCGGAATGAAAAGACCAAAGCCGGACACTTCGCTTGATTACGATCTTTAATGCCTGTTGAGATGGGTTTGTTCCCCAATATTCCGTGACTCCGAGTAACTGTAGGGAGTGGGCCAGATGGCGTCGATGTTTTTGACTAGATTTGCTGGTCGATATTTCGTTCCAAAGTTTGGCCTCCAGACTACCTTCCCGGAAGTTGTGCAGTCTGTTGCAGAGCTTGATAAACGTGCCTGCCTCGACGCCATAATGATCTAATAGGCCGAGTTCTAGCCTAACTTGTGCTGGTGATGAGGAACTTGGCAAACGCCATGCTCGTTTAAAGATTCTAGTGGTTAATTTATTTAATAAGATGCTTATTGCGCCCATCATGATCTCATGCCCATATGATAGGGAGCTGGTGATCTTAGCCTTCATCACCTTAACCAGTGGAGTTAGACTTGGACCGAGTAGCTGTTTTGAAAGTTTTGCCGAGGCAACCACAAGCGACAGTGCTTTAGCCTTTACAGTGTCTTTTTGCTTTGTGAAGGAGCCTCAGGTGTCCAGGAAAATTCCCAAATATTTATAGTGGGGCACTGTTTTGATGCTTTTACTGTTGAAAAACCACCCACCTTTCTGCTGTTTCCGTTTGCCAAAATGAATTATTTTTGTTTTTGACAGATTCAGTTCAAG
Source organism: Calotriton arnoldi (assembly GCA_963921515.1). Classification (NCBI taxonomy): domain Eukaryota; kingdom Metazoa; phylum Chordata; class Amphibia; order Caudata; family Salamandridae; genus Calotriton; species Calotriton arnoldi. The sequence goes on from CAWUFW010001718.1 coordinate 2,208,760, forward strand.
GGAGTTGTTTATTGTATAGGGGAGAAGTTCATCAAGTAGCCTCTGCAGGCGTACCTTTGTGTGGCTAAATAACACGAGGTCATCAGCGTATAAAAGGTTGCTGATACGGGTTCCATCTAGTTGAGGCGGATGGGAATTAACCTTGTCAAGCATGGACGATAGATCCGAGATGAACAGGTTAAAAAGGAGAGGGGCCAACACACAGCCTTGTTTAACACCGCTTGCTGTTTGAATCTTTTTTGAGACATGAGAGCCTTCTCCCAACTTTATTCTAATCCAGGTTCATGAGTGGAGTTGGATTATGGCTTTTAAGAGAGCAGGGGTATACCCCAGCTCTCTAATTTTTGCCATAGGCGGCCCCGTGGCACCCGCTTAAAAGCCGCCTTGAAGTCGGCAAAGCAGCAGTAAAGTTGGATATGTTGGGCTGCTGCTTTCTCCATCAAAACGGTAAGTGCCAGTAGATTGCTTGTTGCGCCTGAATTGGCCACGAAACCGGTCTGGTTGAAGGGGAGGCGCTGTGTTGTTTCTGCCCAGGCTGACAGCTCTTCCAGTAAAATGCAGGCGTAGTATTTAGATTTGATGTCGAGGAGAGCTATCATTCTGTAGTTTTTCGGGTCATTTCTCTTGCCACTTTTATAGATGGGATGGATAATGGCGCCTTTCCAGGAATCCGGGATGTCGTGGTTAAGCCTGCAATATAAAAACAGGGGTGCAAGGTGGCCTGACCACGAGGTTACTTCTGACTTGAACAAGGCCTGGGGAAGTCCGTTGGGACCAGGAGCTCCATCTGACCTACCTTTCCTGATTATCCGAGCAATGGTATTTCTTAACACTTCTGGTGTCGTCAGCATCTCCATTGTTGGGTCATTTCGCACCTCCTTTCCCTCAATTATTGATTTATCCAGAACGTCTTCGACTAAGATGATGGTCCCGGTGTTACCTATGCAACAGGCTTCAGTGGATGCGGACTCTGATTTAGATGATGAATGGGGGCTAGGATGGTCAATCCTGCTTAGATGTTCGCTAAAGTGATTAGATAAAAACTGGGTCCATTCTTCCGCACTTATGTTTGCGCTGCCATGTCCTCCGCATCCTAATGGGCCTCTATTCACAAGGGACCAGAATAACTTTGTGTTGGACTTCTTGCTAGCATGAACTAACTTCAGCCAGAACTGGTCGGACGCTGTTTGTTTGTCCCTGTGTATAGATGACTTGAAAGCTTTTTGAGCTTGCTGGTAATTGTTGAATAAGATTGCATTTCCTGGGATTTTCCTAGCCCGGTGTAAGGCCGAGTTTCTTTGGAATTTTAGCTTTTTTGTCGCAGGTGAAATGCGAGGTTGTGGTGTATCTTGCCAGGTACAAATGTTGGACGGAAATTCATTAATTAATCTGTTTACAAGAGCTTCCCAGTCGTCCATGATGGGTACATCTTTTTCACTCAATAAGCATAGAAAAGCACTACATTTCTCCGTAACGGAGGAGACGGCGCTGGACGTCCATTTCATTCTCCTTAAGTTCTCTGAGTGGCAGCCTGATAGCGTGTGTGCAATTGCCTGATGGTGGGGAATGTTGGATGATAAAGTTATTATTTGGGGTCGATGGTCGCTCTTGTGCTGCGATGTAATGGCACTCGATTAAGGGGAGCATTTCACAGTTTCCTAATGTAAAGTCCAGGAATGAGTGGGTTCATCCGTTAGTTCTGGTCCAGGCAGGGGGAGTATCCGTGGGTGAGCGACCGTTCAATACAATGTAGCCTATTCTGCTGAATTGGAGGACAGCGTATTTGCCCAATTTAGAAGGTCTGAGTCCTAAAGGTAATGTTTGTATGGCGAGATGTGGGGGAACCGCTGGAAAGATGATCCTGAGGTCCTTGAACGGGTTGTGGGAAAGGTTTGTATTAAAATCTCCAGAAATTAAACAGGGTGTACTGCCGTATTCGCTAAAAAATGTTACATAGGATTTCAGTCAGACGATCCAATTTGAATTTTTTCTCAGTTGTGCACGGAGGGATGTAAACATTGAGCAGAAGTAACTGGCTATCTGAAGGAGGACTTTCAACCACAATGCCAGCAACCCAGTCGACTTCAAATTTTAGCTGTTTGGTGCGTGCAGACAGTTTAGTAGATACATAGATCGAAAGGCCGCCGCGCAGTCTGCCGTACTTGTGCTGTCTTATGGCGGGCAAGGTGAATTCTAGGTACCCTTCGATTGGGATGCTGGTTGCTAACCAAGTTTCCTGGAGAAGAATAATGTCGTGTTTTTTAAAAAATCCAAGTGTGTCTGGAGATTGGGATTTCGTCAGAAGGCCGTTAATGTTCCAGGAACATATTACTCCGTGTTCAGTATTATTTCAATCGATCCGATTCCGGGATAGGGCTGCTGGCAGCCATGACCAGTCTGCTCTTCGGGTGGCTTGCTGTTCATCACTGCGCTCAACGTTGCCGACTGGAGAGCGGCTTCTGGCTGACTTTAATACAGGAAGTAGCTGAAAGCGCTGATATTATAAGTGAGATCAGTCCCAGGTATAGGGGATCCAACTAGTACATGAAAGGTAAACATGAATTCGAAATAAAGTAGGTGAACAGACACTGAGAGAAATTAGAATATATTTGCCATAAAGACAGGCATACCATAAATTTCAGTAGAGGCACAAGTGGACCCAAATGTAGAACACAGTGTAAGCTGTGACTACCATATATGGTTTAAAAAAAAAACATTAGCCTCAACGAATAAACACGAATATATCAAGTGTAGTAAAAGAAAAACATCAAAACAAAAAATACACTAGAACTATAGCATAAATACATGGGGAGCATGAAAAATATGAACAACCTGGAAGAGACAGCCATCCTGCGGTTGGCGCTCGGAGCTGAACAAGACAATGTATTGTCAGCATTAAAATTGTTCTAAAAAGTTCCGCCGGAATCTGGCAACGTGTGAGTATATGGCATTAACTAGGTATACATGGGGTACAAACTTTGGGAAGGCCAACCCTTAGTAGACCCTCTGTGCTAGGCACGACGATATATTGTGGGCAATAATGCTGTTATAATAAGTCCAGCCAAAAACTGGCTGCATGTAAGTGCATCACAATGACTAAGTGTGCATATGATGGTGCCTGTGCACGGTAGATGAGGGAAACCCGAGAAAGGCCCCCAAAGGGATAACTGTGCCTAGACATCCCACGCAGGACTCTCTAATGTGGCAGCATGACGGCTGAATGTAAGTGAAATGGTGACGGTGCACCTCAAGCAATGGAGCCCCGTCCAAGGCCCCCGAACGTGGAAATAAACAAGGAGACTGCACAGAGGACTATTTAGTGTGAAGTGTATCAGCTTGATATAAATAACATGGCGCCAATGCGCCTCAAGCAACTGAGCCCCCCGCAAGGCCTCCACGGTGGACAAGAGAAACCCGTCTAAGGCACCTGATGGAGCAGGGTTTTCGCAAAATAAAACCTGCTCGAATTGAACCCTCAGTAACATTTACTAACAGTGTGCGGTGAAAAACGAATGTGGAAAATTGCTTAACAGGAGGGAAAAAGGCTACTGCGCAAGCGCGTACTAAAGCACTGAAGTAGGCCGCAAATGCTTTTTGACAAACGAAAATAAAAGACTAATGCTGCTTTTGTGCACATTATTAACGTTTGCTAGGAAATAATGACTAACATGAGTTGCGCATGGATAGATGCAGCATTGGGAGGAAGCGTAAATGAAAAGGCATTACAAGTGAATAATAATGCTTGTGTTTTATTTTCCATAGAGAATATGGGTTTTTAATCTACATGAATTGAGGGATAATACATTTACGAGCGAAAAATGGAAGAATTAGAAGGAACGTGCACAAAATTTGTCCTTCAGAAAGTCCTGAGTGTCTGCCAAAAGTTTGTCGGCGAGCGAAGGGATGCTTCCTTTCGAAAGGCGCAGATGAGGAAAATTATACAAAGTTTGCAACATAACCGGAGAGAAGGAAGTGGAAGGATAGCCGAGATGTGAATTTGTATTTCCTGGGGTGGAAGCTGCTGACGTGATGGATAAACAGACCAATAAGACATTTAGAGAGATGAGCACATTGAGTGTGGTGTGACAGTAGTACACCCCCTTCCTCAACCAATCAAATGTAGAATAAACTTTCATTTAGATACAAATGTGGGTTGGACATTAGGGTTTAGGGTATAATTGAGGTGCCTGGTGGGAGGGGTTGTAGGCAGACTTGTAGTTTCTTGGGAGATCGTCGCTGTCGTCGGTTTGCTGTTTTTACCTGGCTGTCCCTGTCTGCTGATTCCTGACTTAGACTTTGCCTCATCAATTCTTCTTGAGAGGCCTTACTGCTCTCATGGCCAGAGGGTAGTTTTCTTTTTCAATTGGGTTACTATAGACAGAAAACTGAATTTGCATAATCAATTGCAAAATGTATTTTGTCTCTGAACCTTTTATCTCTTTGCCTTTCCACTCCTTCATTGAATTTCTGATTTGAGATGTATTCTTTGTCATTATTTCACTGATATTGTTTCACTGTGATGATCTATGATTTGTTCTGTATTACGGTACTGAATGAGCATTTAATCACATTATTTATATAAACTTTATAAAATTTCAAATGAGTCTGTCTTTATTAGAGATGTTATTTAGTATATGGGTATTATTAACCAAGTATTAATTTGCCAATCCCTATCAGCTATAATAAAAATTCATCGCCAATAATTGATATAACAGGAAAGTGGATACAAATTGGTCATTGGTAAATTTTGGTAATTTGTTTAGTAATTCACTAACCCAGCGTGAAGGGACTTTGTTGGGTAATGAGATTGGGCCTGGTTTGTGAAAATGTATTTGTCCCTGATCGCTGGATCAGTTTTGGTAGAAGAGGATGGTTTATATTGATTATATTGGCAAATTATTGATTTGGGTTACTAATATGAGACGTTACTGTCTTTGTTTTGCGTAGTCTGGAAGTATGGGTACAGAGTTGCCTAAGATCCCTGGATGTTGTTTTAGCCTCAGGGGCAGAGGAAGAGTGTGGAAAAGTAGCACACTGTAAAAGTACTTTGTCTGTTGTTGTAATATCAAACAGTGAAATACTGTTGATGTTATACTAAGGGACTTATTCTGTTGAAAGAAGGGTGTATGAAATTGTGAAGGTCCGCTTCCGAAACTTTGGCCTTACATCCCCAAAGGAGTACCAAGACCTCTTTCCCTAAAAGTCCTCTTCCGAAACTTTGGCTAGTATCCCCAAAGGAGTACCAAGACCTCTTTCACTTGATTGAGAGTAGAGTTGAGCTGGTCGTTATTTTACTAGAAGTAAAAGAATCTATTTGAATAATTGAGCTATCTCTGTATTAGTGGAGCAGGCAAAGAAGCAGCGTTTTGTGTCGTTTCTAATAAGAAGATTAATTAAAAAGACTTTGCAGTACATTGCTGTATTATTTTTTTAAAGGGAGGGTCAGTAGCAGGAGTTATACTGGCGTCACAAAAGCCGCACTGGCATTGGTCAGAACAGCGGGTGTGTACTGGACTGTGATTGGTTGGTTAGTGTGAGTCGCGCTGGTATAGGATGAGCGTGAGCGAATAGAGTGAGTGGATTTACGGAAATATTTCCTGGGTTTCGGAGTATTGCTGAAACGGAAGGGAGTTGAAAATGAAGTTCGTGAAAATGATACAGAATATTTTAAAAAGGACAAACCAATAATCACTAGAGAGGGACTTCCTGTGCCTCCACCGAGATCACCTGCTTCTTTTATGATGTTAGAGCGTGGGTATCATACGTGTACATGGTTAGCGAACTGGGTGAGTTATACGGATGATGATGGAGTTTTAGATTTCCCAGAACATGGTACGTTTAATGTGAGAATCTTGGAGAAATTGAGAAGACAAATGAATATGTTGAAACCAAATCTCAGACCTATGCAGTATGAGGCGCTTGATGAATGGGAACATGAGGCGTACAGAAGAGAGAGAGATAGGAACGGGGTAAAATATAGGAATAAAATGAGATCATTTTCAGAAGCTAAATGGGATGCTCAGATGAGGAAGTGGAGAGGGGAAGCGATTGTAGATGGATTATACCTAGTAATGGTTGCTGAGGATCAGACTGGTGTAAAGAGAAAAAGAATAATGTGGAAATTTCAGAGATAGATATGGATCCAAATGAAATTGATGATGAGTTATTAGATGAGATGTTGATGAAAAGACCACCACCATATCAGGAGAGTCCAGATGAGATTACTCCAAGAGCACCATTAATTGAAATAGAAGTACCACAAGTTCTACAAGTACCTTTAGCTGTGCAGTCTTCATCCGATACTCGAGTTTCACAGAAAAGAGAGATTGAGGTGCTCAATAGAGCAAAGGAAGAATTGACTCAGAAAATTAATCAAATGAATTTGGATGCAGAAGCCTTGTCAGTACCAGTAACCATTGGTCCTATAGTTCCATTGTATAGTGAGGGACAAAATATATCATAAGTGCATGCATTAAGAGTTCCAGTGAATGGTGCTAGGAATGTTAGTGGACAAGGATTAAATGAGATAGGTACGTCACTGATTAATAATCCAGCAGACGAAAATGTGATTGAAACCCCAAAAAGAAATGTACAGATTGATCCTAGAAAATGAATGACAAATGTAAGAGAAACAGCTTCAGTATCGGGGGGGTTCAGTGGGACCTTCGCCAGAGGAGCTGGATGAATGGATTAGAGGAATGGCACCTAGTAAGTCTAAACAGGGTATAGATTTAGGTAGGTTGAGAGTAGATCTGGAAGAAATGATTATTGGTACAATAAGTACAGGGAGATTGAGCAAATATCAGGATGAAGAGTTGTTATTCTTGTGTAAGAATATTACTTTAAAAGCGAAAAATTTGCATGAGAAGTTGGCAGAAGCAGCACAAGAATATGGAGTGGATATTGAAAAATCGAAAGCTTTGCAGAAGACTTATAGATTGGATTTCAGTGACAGAGACTTGGAGAGTTTGAATGCATCAGGAAAACGATTGCAAATAAAAGAATTGATTAATACTTTGAAAAGATGGGGTGATTTGGAAAGATGGAAAGGTAGATGGGTGAAAAAGAAAGAAGAAGCATTTGCAAGCAAAGGCGTGATTACATCTTCATTACTTCAGTTAAGAGAGCCAGATAATGTGGAAATGATATATCCAATGAGAGAAGTTCCAGGGGGTGGATATGTTCATATTCCCTGGTCAAGACAGGATATATTATCTTTTACAAATGAATTCCCAAGTTTGAGGGAAAAGCCTGTTGAATGGTACAAACAGGTAGAGAGGTTTGTGAAAGTTTCCAAGGTTTTGTTAAAAGATTTGGATGGTTTGTTTGAAATTGTGGTTCCAGCTGATTTATGGACAGAGTGTAAGATTGCAGTTGACTGGCCAAAAGAAGAATATCCTAGAGATGTTAGGACTGGAGCACCTTCGGATGAAGTAATGAAAAAATATAATCAAGTGATTACTTATATGAAAGGAAAAATTTCCCCGAAAGAAACAGATTGGGTTACAATTGACAGGAATCAAAGGAAACAGTACATGCTTATTATGAGAGGCTTTTACAGGTGTTTAAACAGTGTAGTGGTTTTGAAAGTATAACTGACAAAGATATGGGACATTTTGTCTATAAATTTGTATTTGGACTAAAACCTAAAATTAGTAATATGATTCAACAGCATTAGATTTTTTGGCAAAATAAGACATTGGATGAAATTCTGAGATATGCAAAGTATTGTAGTGATGATATTGAGTCGAGGCATAAGAAATTGAAGGAGAAAATGATGTGGGCACAAGTGAAAGCGGCGCAGCAGAAAAATGGGAATTCTGTTGATTATTCTCAAACAGGATTTCAAATGAAAGTACAGAATCAGGTTTTTCAAAATAATCAGGTACCTGTACCTACTATGAATGTTGTACCAAATGGTGGTGTTCAGGTGCAATTACCAGGAAAAGGAAGAGGTAAATTTAATAAGGGGAAATGAAAAAGAAATATCCTTGTCATGGGTGCGGAAAAATGGGACATTGGAAGAACGAGTGTAGGTTCTTGTTAGGAAATAATGGAATGGTTCAAAATTTTAATCCACAGATGCAGAATGAGATGGTTGTGAATCAACAACAGTTGCAACAGCAGCTGCAACAGCAACAGGTACATCAGGTACAACAGGTACAAGTGCCTCAAGCACCTATGCCAAATAATAATGTGAATGCTCAAGTACAGAGATACAGTGCGAATGCTGGATTTCACACGAGTGAACAAGGTAGTAAGAATCAAAATGTACAAATGGTTTCACAATACTGGATGCAGTGTCCTGAGAGTGATTCAGATACATCTTAATGACAGTGCCTGAGGGGGGAGGAAGAGTGCGTGCTTGGCGCATCTCTAGTGGTAGATCAATCTGGTCCTTTTGTGGATGGGAAAGTGGAAGGTAATGATGTTACATTCCTTGTGGACACAGGTGCTACTCGTTCTACTGTGAGACCAGCAGAAATTCCAAACCTACCCCTCTCGGGAGAAACTATCCAAGTTGTGGGAGTTTCCAATAAGCTTATCAAAACTCCAGTGACCAAGCCAATGGCGGTTCGCATCAGAGAATTTAGAGATTTGCATTGATTCGTGGATGTGATTCGAGTCCAGTAAACCTTTTAGGTAGAGACTTGTTGTGTAAAATGAACTGCACCATCTATTGTACACCAGCTGGTATTGCTTTCCAAACACCAGATGAAGATGTTGCTTTCAAGTTGATGTTAGCAAAGCAAGGGTCAGAAGTGAATGATTTATATCCTATGCTTACAACAAAGGATTTGCCTGTAGAATTGAGAGACATAGTGATGACTGATGTGTGGGATCTTTCAGGGAAAGACATTGGATTGATGAAAGGAGTTGATCCTATTCAGATTTTGGTCAAACAAGGTGCAGAGTTTCCAAAAACACTGCAGTACAAAATGAGTCCTGAGACTATTGCAGGAGTTACTCCTGTAATTGAGCAAATGATTGAACAGGGTATTTTGAGAGAAATACTAGGGAGTCCTTGTAATTCACCTATTTTGGGAATTAAAAAACCAAGTGGAAAATATAGGATTGTGCAGGATTTAAGAAAGATTAATAAGATTGTAGTGCCATGTTGTCCAATAGTGCCAAACCCAGCAGTAATTCTTTACCATATCCCCTGTGATGCGGAATGGTTCACAGTGATTGATTTGTGGCAAGCATTTTTCTCGATACCCTTGCATCAAGATAGCCAGTATCTTTTTGCATTTAGGTTTGGAGACCGTGTTTTGGCATGGTGCCGAGTTCCTCAAGGGTATACAGAGAGTCATTCGATTTTTAATCAAATTTTGAAAAAGTGTCTGGAATCATTGGTTATGCCAAATAATTCAGTACTAGTGCAGTACATTGATGACCTATTGGTGGCATCAAAGACACGAGAAGCATGTGTGACAGATACAATTGCTCTACTGAACCAGTTGGCAGAAGGTGGGCATAAAGTGTCACCAGCTAAATTGCAATTTTGCCAAAAAGAAGTTCAATACTTGGGACATAAAATTGAAAAATGAGTCAGGAAAGTATCTCAAGATCGAATTGCAGTGATCTTGCAAATGGGTCCTCCCAGAACACAGAAAGAAGTTCGAATGTTTCTGGGCATGGTTGGATACTGCAGGCAATGGATCAGTGGAGTTTTACTGATAGCCAAGCCACTACAACAATTGACTCATAAAGATGTAGTTGATCCAATTGAATTGGATGAAGAAAGCATGAAGGCTTTTGTTGAATTACAAGATTGTATTTGTCGAGCACCTGCATTGGGAATGCCAGATTATTGTAAAGATTTTGCATTATTCTGTTGTGAAAAGGATGGGTGTGCGCTTTCAATTTTAACGCAGACGCATGGAATGGCACGTCGTCCAGTGGCATATTTTTCTGCTACTTTGGATTCAGTGGCTGCAGCGTTGCCAGGTTGTTTGTAAGCGGTGGCTGCAACTTGTGTGAGTTTGGAGCAGAGTGAAGGAATTGTAATGGGACATCCATTGAGAGTGTATGTGCCACATTCTGTCGAGATTTTACTGACAAGAACAAGGACTCAGTACATGACTAGTAGTCGTTTGACCAAATATGAGAGAGTGATTTTGGATGCTGAGAATGTGACAGTCACAAGATGTACAACATTGAACCCAGCAACTTTGTTGCCGAGTTCAAGTTGTGAGGAAATAAAAGATGAAGCAGAACATGATTGCTTGGATGTGACGAAGTTGTGTACAAAACCGAGGCCTGACATAAAAGATACACCATTGCCAGAATCAGATTGTGTGATGTTTGTAGATGGTTCTTGTATGAGAGATGAAAAGGGTGCATTGCGTGCTTCATAAACAACATCTGCTTAAACTGCAGCGAGTGCAGAACGCAGCCGCTAGAATGCTGCTGAACATCCCCAAATTCCAGTCCATCTCAGAAGGTCTAAAAAAACTCCACTGGCTTCTTGTGAAAAAAAGGATTGAGTTTAAATCCCTATGTCTGGCGTACAAAGCAACGTTTGGAAATGGGCCAGCGTTCTTGAAAAAACACCTTACATGGCACCATCCATCCAGACACCTACATTCAGCACATAATAAACTCCTCCAGACACCAAAATTTAAAAAAGCCTGCTGGGGAGGAAGAAGCTTTGTCCTGGGTACAGTGAAACTTTGGAACTCGCTCCCGCTAGATATTAAAAGCTGCCCAACGTTGCTCGGATTCAGAAAGTTGCTAAAGACATGGCTATTCTCAAACTAAGCTACACAATCTCCATCTGAATCCCTGGCACAGCCCTCCGCACAGCGCCTAGATGCCCTTGGGCATTCGTGCGCTATATAAATCGCATAATCAAATCAAATCATATGCAGTATGTACAGTGACCATGGTTCTTGAAGCATCTTGTCTAAGAGGGGTAAATTCAGCACAAATTTCTGAGTTGGTCGCATTGACCAGGGCATGTATAATTGGCAAAAATTTGAGAATAACCATATTTACGGATAGTCAATATGGTTTTGGGGTGGGGCATGATTTTGGCCAATTGTGGATGCAACGTGGATTCCTGACTTCTTCAGGGTCACCAATTAGAAAAAGCAAAGATGTAAAGGATTTGTTGAATGCACTACAATTGCCCTAAGAGATTGCAGTGGGGAAATGTCCAGCACATAAATCAGGAAATGATTATGTGACTAGTGGAAACAGATACACAGACCAAGTGGCTCGTTTCTGTGCACAAAACTCAGTTTCAATTAACAAGGGAACAGGGAAAAAGTATACAAATTGTCACTTCATGTTCTCTATTGTGGAAACATGGGATGAAATCCGACAGCTGCAAAAAGAGGCCAGTGAGGAAGAGAATTTTTTTTTTATAAAATCAGGTTGTACACGAAGAAAAGAAGATGAGGTATGGGTTTGTTCTGATGGGAGACCAATAATGCCAGATAGTTTCTTGTCTCAGATGGCAAGGATATATCATGGTTTGACACATGTTGGGAGAGATGCAATGATCAGACTTTTCAAACAGTTGTGGTAGAATCCTAAATTTAGGGTTATGGCAGAGAGTCTATGCCAGAGGTGCGTAGTCTGCCAGCAGCAAAATCCAGGAAGGAAAACAGTTGTTAGTTGGGGGCAAATTGGAAAAGCAGCAGGACCTTTTACAAGATTGCAGGCTGACTTCATAGAACTCCCTCCTTGTAATGGACTCAAATATGTGTTGGTTGTGGTTTGTCAGTTCTCTCGTTGGGTAGAAGCTTATCCAACAAGAAGAAATGATAGTCAAACAGTTGCTAAATAGCTTTTGAGAGAGATCATTCCTAGATTCGGATTTCCAGTCTCTTTAGAAACAGATAGAGGGACTCATTTTAATAATGAAATAATTTGGATGATTTGTGCAGCATTACAAATTGAGCAAAAGCTGCATTGTGCCTATCGACCAGAAGCCTCAGGTGTGGTTAAACAAATTAATGGCACAATAAAATCAAGATTGTCAAAAGTTTGTGCATCCACAGCACTGAAATGACCTGATGCTTTGCCTCTAGTGTTAATGAGTCTAAGAAGCATTCCTGATAAAAAAGACTGGATTATCCCCTCATGAAATCATAATGGGAAGAGCAATGAGACAGCCGATTGCACCAGCAAATCAATTGATAAATATCACTGATGATCTAGTGCCTGATTATTGCAAAGGATTGGCTGATGTGGTGCGTTCTGTGACTCATCAGGTTGGTGAAGTTGCAACCACAACACAGCAAGAACAGGCGCATGATTTAAGTCCAGGAGAGTGGATCCTGGTGAAGAAACATGTAAGAAAGTCGTGTCTGAAACCTAGATGGCATGGGCCTTACCAGGTGATTCTGGTAATGACGACAGCAGCAAAGTGTGGTGGCCTTCCAAATTGGATTCACACTAGTCACGTCCCAAGTCCACTTGAAAGACTAACCCGATATTTGTAAAGCGCAAACAAATCACCCCTAAGGGTCTCAAGGCGCTGGGGGCCGTCGGGAAGATTAAGCGAGCTATTGCCCAGAGTCACATGGTGCTGGGCTGAGCTGCCACCGGAGCCGGGGTTCAAACCGTGAGCCCCGTGCTCCTGAGTCAGCTGCCCTGGCCGCTGCGTCACACCTCTCCCCTAGACTAGAAGAGGAAGAACAGCAACAGGCAGAGAGACAAGCAGAGCCTGAAGTTGAAACAGAGTCTGGAACTGCAGATTCTGAAGCTGTTGAACTTGTGATTAAATCAGAACAAAGTCAAATAGAGTGGGCACCAGCTACTGGGTCTCAAGAGACTGCTGATGAAGTTAAGGATGAAAAAGTTGTGAGTGAAAATCAAGACCAAACACAACAAAGAAAAGAATCAAGCAAAAGGAGTCGTGAAACTGACTCTGAAACAGAAGAAACTGAGAAAGTTAAAAAAGCAAGAAAAGGTGATGTGTGGCCGAGAGGAGTGAAAAGACTGAAATACACTCTGAAAAGAAGATCACCAGACATAATATTAGAGGTATCAAGTCAAACAGAGCAAAGTGAGTCAGAAGAAGATAAAGTTGGGAAAACAAAAAGATCAAGGTTTCCGAATAAGAAATATTTAGCACCTGAATGGACATATGTGTTGTCTGGAGAAAAAAAAGAGACAGATTGGTACAGAGAAAACATTGGTTCAGAATTGAGTGACGCAAATGGTTATGAACCGCCCTAAAAGAACTGAATAAATAAGGGTGCAGGAAAATCGAAAATCACTCAGGAGAGTGCACCAAAGCAAGAAATAAAGGCTGTAAAGAGTTAAAAAAAAAAAAAAGAGGGGAGAAGTAAGAAGGCTTAAAAAGAAGTGCTGGGATACTTAAAAAGAAGTGCTGGGATACACTAATTTTTAAATTTTGTTTTTTGTTTTTGTTTATATTAGCGTAAAAATCTTTATAAAATGGCTAAAGTAAATATTGTAGAGACTGGAAATCAAAATCGGAATCTAACACGTTGATGTATTAATGCTTGCTTATTTAGTATCTTGTTACTAATGACGGTGTGGTTAATACTAACTGTTATTGTGCCTGTCCTAATGGTAACTAAAAATAAAAATAATATTAATAGTGTGATAAGTAAGAAAGTAGTTACTAGAAGTTCTAAAGAAGTTTTACATACTAATATGGAAAAGATGGAGGATGACAATATTTACCATCAAGATAAATCAATTATTGACTTTTCGTTAAATGTTTTTACTAAACTGTTGTATGAGTATGTAGACACTATGGATGCTAGAGATTTTTATGTGTGCATGCAATTACCATTGTCTGTGTCTGAGGGAGTGACTTATCATCACTTGCCTCTAACGTATGATGTGTCTTGTAGTGTGTTAACGAGTCTCTTTTACGAGAGAAAGAGTCTCCAGTATTATTATTCTAACATGGATTTAGTGTTTTCAGAGATTCCAATTAGAAGGAATATGAATCAAATATATGGTACTAAAAATGCAGAGTATATGGGAGATTTTTTCCAGGTTACAAAAACAATAGATGTAGTATATGCACATAGACACAATTTGACATGTAGTTTGCGATATGAAGAAATAGAATTTATTAACATGGTAGATAGAAGATAAGATTTTCAGAGAGAGGCTGCTGAGCAAAAGTCTCATGTACCTCCATGGGCTTTCAAAGAGGGTGATTATAAGAAGGGTGAGACCTATGCTGCAATGACCCTAGATTGGCATCATAAAGGAAAGCTTTGTATATTTAGACTAAAGACAGAACTTAACAGTTATTTCATTGGTTCTAGTGAATGTGATCATACTGTCCAAATTTCTGGATTATGGGGATTAAGGGGAGGAACTGATATTGTTTTTGCAGGGATTTATTATGTGTGTGGTAAAAATGCCTATTATAGGTTGCCTGCCCATTGGTATGGATGTTGTTATATGGGTACAGTATTTCCTAAGGTGTACCATATGTATAAGAATAATACCTTCAGTTGGCGTAATCTTGAATTCACATAAAATTAGAAAATTGTCTACAGTGGTTGATCGCTTATCAACAGATACTGCTGGTGAGTTTTTAATGATTGATACTGAAATGGTTGCAATTAGATCTATGGTTTTGCAAAATCGTCTTGCCCTTGATGTTTTATTGGGTAAAGAGGGTGGAGTCTGTAGTATGTTGAAAATTCAACAATGCTGTACTTATATCCCTGACAAGAGTAAGAGTGTTGAAGGGTATATTAAGAATATTACAAGTATTCATGAAGATTTGGCTGAACTGAAGGTTGACGGTGCTTGGGAGAAGCTGGGTAGGAGCTTTTCCTCTGTGGGAAATTAGTTTTCTACTTTTGGGAATAGTGCATTAGGGAAGATACTAAAACATATCATTGCAGGAGTTACGGTGATATTGATGATTTTTCTGATCTATAAATGTTGTAAGTGTAGATGTAAGAAAGAGGAAGCCTGTAATTTCGTCACCGTGAGGGGAACGGCCAACTCGCAGGACTCCAGGTCCCAGGCACACTTGTGGCTGACGCCACCATCACGCCCACATCCCGCGCCTGGAGGCGCGTTAAGAGCAGCAGCGGGCTCACGCAGTGCGGGAGGCCTGTAATTTTGCCGCCATGCGGGGAACGGCCAACTCGCAGGACTCCAGGTCCCAGGCACACTTGTGGCTGACTGCAAAACACACAAGATGATGGACGGAATGTTGCACATTGGCAAACATTCACCCCCAGTCACAGATCTGGGTTTAATCCATCGTTATTTTGCTTCACCACGCCACCCCAGTTCAGACATAGCCATATGCAAATCAGTCTTGACCCTGTGCCTCATGGGAACAGTCCAGACCGAACTGCCAAGCCATGTCTTCCCTGGACCGGAATCAAGCATCCTAGGACCGGTTTCGGGCTTTCAGCCCTCATCAGCCAGGATAGCTTGACTCCAGTGGCGTAGTGAGCACGGGACCCACGTCTGGGCATACCCTTCCCACTTAGGGCAAAATGCAAAACACACAAGATGATGGACGGAATGTTGCACATTGGCAAACATTCACCCCCAGTCACAGATCTGGGTTTAATCCATCGTTATTTTGCTTCACCACGCCACCCCAGTTCAGACATAGCCATATGCAAATCAGTCTTGACCCTGTGCCTCATGGGAACAGTCCAGACCGAACTGCCAAGCCATGTCTTCCCTGGACCGGAATCAAGCATCCTAGGACTGGTTTCGGGCTTTCAGCCCTCATCAGCCAGGATAGCTTGACTCCAGTGGCGTAGTGAGCACGGGACCCACGTCTGGGCATACCCTTCCCACTTAGGGCAAAATGCAAAACACACAAGATGATTGCCTGAAACCGGTCCTAGGATGCTTGATTCCGGTCCAGGGAAGACATGGCTTGGCAGTTCGGTCTGGACTGTTCCCATGAGGCACAGGGTCAAGACTGATTTGCATATGGCTGTGTCTGAACTGGGGTGGCGTGGTGAAGCAAAATAACGATGGATTAAACCCAGATCTGTGACTGGGGGTGAATGTTTGCCAATGTGCAGCATTCCGTCCATCATCTTGTGTGTTTTGCATTTCGCCCTAAGTGGGAAGGGTATGCCCAGACGTGGGTCCCGTGCTCACTACGCCACTGGAGTCAAGCTATCCTGGCTGATGAAGGCTGATAGCCTGAAACCGGTCCTAGGATGCTTGATTCCGGTCCAGGGAAGACATGGCTTGGCAGTTCGGTCTGGACTGTTCCCATGAGGCACAGGGTCAAGACTGATTTGCATATGGCTGTGTCTGAACTGGGGTGGCGTGGTGAAGCAAAATAACGATGGATTAAACCCAGATCTGTGACTGGGGGTGAATGTTTGCCAATGTGCAGCATTCCGTCCATCATCTTGTGTGTTTTACACTTGTGGCTGACGCCACCATCATGCCCACATCCCGTGCCTGAAGGCACATTAAGAGCAGCAGCGGGCTCCCGCAGCGCGGGATGCATGCAGGCGTGCCCAGGTCTGCGCCCGACTGTGGCCGATCGAGGCTGGGCTGGGCCACCCTCCTTAGTTCATGCCCCGGGAATTAGTGGACCTGGTCTTTGGATATCGCTTGGCTTAAGGTCAGTGTTTTAACCCTTTGTACCACATATATCTGTGCCAGTGAGCCCTTCCACTCCTTTTTTATCTCGGTCCGGTGTGATCCGGTATATGGTCTAGACAAGTGTTGGTGTTCTACTGTTGTTTTGGAATACAAGTGGTGACCCTACAACACCTACGCTAACAAAGCAAGTAGAACAATGGGAAAGTGAACCTGCGCTGATAAGAAGCAAATGACACTCCTGAAACCAATGCCCAAAGCCCAACCGACTTTTATTGATAGGATGTTAGAGAGGGCAATAGGAGTGGTGGCAACTGAAATTGAACTGACCGAAGGACGGCTATCACTAATCCCAAACTTGGACTTCCGTTTGATAGATCTGGATGCCACACATGCTTCAGGAACTTTGGTTAGTGATACCCCCAGGGCTCAGATAACTGCAGATGAATTATCTAACACTGATTTGCATATGGGGGTCGCTCCAACACGTCATGTGAAAAAAGGAAAACCCAAAGCACCAGTGAGATCGTGGTAAAACGGAAGAAGGGTGCAGAAGAAATCATGGCTAACATAGACACTGGGGAAGGAGGATCATCCAGCCATAGAGTAATGGACAATGAACAACCAATATGGGTCACAAACCTAGTGGTGGATTTACAAATCCAAGTAAGGGCCATTGTAAAGGATGAGCTTAAAATGTTGGTAGAAAGGGTCGATAAGCTGGCTGTGCTGCTCGAGGCCCAGTCAGGCAATCGAGGGGTAACAAATGGGGGGGAAGTGACTGTCAGTGGTTAAGAAGCTCAGGTTGCACCCAATACCAACAAGGTTGACTCTCCACTTGTACAGAATGGCTCTACTACTGTCATAGCTCTGAATCAAGCTAGCCAGTGTACTACAAGTATTAGCAGGGCCAACTTCATTCCCCCACAAGCACATAACAGACAGTGGCAAGAGAATAGACAACGGGAGGGGGTAGGATCGGTTAAATGTACAGAAGCTAACAAAGAAAATCTAACCCTGCCATGCATTAATCTACCACCCGCCTCAACCCCTTATGTTGTTGTTTTGACAGGTATCCATGAGCTTGGGAGAGGGCATAGTGAATCACACCAGGAACTAAAAAATAAATGCATGTTTTGGCTAGCCAATCAGAAGCAATTTCCTTATGAGGATGCAGGAGAGATCCTAACAACACGCAGAGTTGGCTGGGTGGGCTGGAGACCCAAGGATAGGCAGGGGGTGGTATAGTGATCAATTTTAGAAACCCACTGGTCGCCCGAGCAATTCTAAGCAGGGATGACTGGAGACAGGAGGGGGCTATAAGGGCCCTTCCGCTGGGTTATTTTTACCCTCCAGGGGGACCCCGACAAACTAGAAGGCTGAATGGTTGGGAGGGGAGAACATTAAATCAGACCTATCAACCTATCAATCTAGATTATGATCGGCCCAGGCAGCCACTCTTTAATATTCCAACAACAAATAGATTTGGTGTCCTAGAGGGAGTAGATTGACTTGAACCCGAAAGATACTGGCTAGAGGAATCCTACCACCAGAGAGAGCAACTGGTGAAAACTGTTCAAACAGGGGAGGTCACAGACCAGAGCATGATTTCAAGGGGGGGTGAGACTTGTGGGAGGTTGTGTGGGACAATAAGGGAAGAAATTGATAGACGCACTATGGCCACAACTAATAGACAATCTTTTAATTCATCCAATGAGATTCCCCAGAAGTCAGATTTGGGTACAGGTGAGACCCCACACCCGCCCTCCCCTATATCGGCTGTCATAGATAGCCGGCCGAACCTATCAAGGCTGCGGGTTCTATCTTGGAATGTAGTTGGACTAGCCCCCAAGATGTATAATCCTGAATGGGGGACATTCATTGAACTACACAAGATCTGCATGTTTCAAGAAACCTGGGCCAGGGGAGGCCCTCAGGGGGGATTTGTATCTAGGTGGGTGTACATCTGGGCTGTACTGTAAAACAGTTGGAAACATCCTCAAATGACATCCTAGGTGTCCTTCTTAACTTTCCATCAAGGATTACAATTGCCCTAATAAATGTCTATTCGAGACCAGTTAGTCGTAGTCAAGAGTCAAGGACACTTGATGAGCTAACGACTTTTCTCTCTACTATCCCTGATAACTGCCTGGTGGTTCTTGGAGGTGACTTCAACTGCCAATATGAGCCCTTAGATGGTATGAACGAAGACAACCCTTGTGAAGAAGAACGACGCTGGGTTATCCCAGAGACTACTAGTCCGTTAGTAAGAGTCTGGACCACTCTGGGGCTCCAGATGAATTCTCTCGCATTAAAACATTCACTGAGGATATGCAACGGTAGAACTAAGTTGGATACACCAGGCAAACACACCTTTAATAGAACTGGACACGCTTCCATACTAGATTATATTTTGATTGATATAAAATCTTGGCACAGGGTAGTAGATTTTAAGATCGTGCCTCGTCACGATAGTGACCACAACGCCCTAACCCTAGAGTTGACCACACCAAGCCCTGGGAGTGCCTCAGGTCTGGATGTGCCAGCTGATGGTAGATTGACGCTTACTAGCTGCAGGAAGAGAGTCCGATGGGCGGATATAAGCCAATCTCAAGAAAAGCTATCCTCCTTATACCAAACCGTCATCCCGATTCTCGCGAATTCAATGCAATCTGTCTTAGCTGACGGTTCTTCAGTTGAACTTTCGAAGGTCGCCCTAAATCATACTAGACTGACAACTACCATGGCTGATTTCTCCTTTCCGACCAAAAAATCTAGAATTAACAGAAAACCCAGACACCCCTGGTACAACGAAAGATGTCGAAAGGCCAAACAGCTTTGATCTCTGCTATCAAGGCCAAGGATAGACCATTGATTAAAATCAATAGAGTGGCCTATCGAAATAATATCGATGAGGCAAAAAAAGGGTGGGAACGTGATAAGTGGGATACCCTGAGAAGCTCCTTGGGCACCCATGATTTAAGGACTTTTTGGAATGTGGTAAATACGGGCAGTTCTGAAGGAAAATCGCCGATAGAACCAAATCTAGGGGCAGATGTGTGGAAGGACCATTTTGAGTCCCTCTATTCGAGGGTAGAGATAGAGGACAGCACAGTGGATAATGAACGTTGTCCCCCACAGGCCAACTGTCCCGAAGCACACACGATTACCTTCAAGGAGAAAAAAGATATCCCGATGATAACACTCTAAGAGGTAACTGGAGCACTGAGCAAAATAGCACCAGCAAAAACCCCAGGGCTAGACAATATTCCCGGGGATCTGTTCCGTAGCGAACCTACTATCTGGGTACCATATTTTTGGACTCTATTTAACGCCGTCCTGAAAGGTATGGCAATCCCCGCTACCTGGGCTGGTGCGGAAATCATACCAGTTTACAAAAAGGGTTCTCCCTTGCTGTCCACAAATTACAGGCCCATAAGCCTCATTGACATTAGTCCAAAAAAAATTGCACACGTGCTGTTTGGTCGCCTGCAGAGCTGGATGGAGGAGCACATTGTTCTCAGTCCGTTTCAAGCAGGGTTTAGAGAAAAAATGTCCACATTGGATCAGATTTTTAGGCTACAATTATTACACTGGAAGACCGTGTGTATTTAGGGTGGCAGCCTCTATTTAATATTTGTGGACCTAAAATCTGCATTCGATTTGGTGCCAAGAGATAAGTTGTGGGCAACCCTACTAGAGATGGGGTCCAGGTGTATTTGTGCCAAATTCTGAGGCAGTTACACAAAGGAAATTTCGCACAAATAAGGTTTGGTAAACATGGGGAACTTACCACACCCATCCCTGTAGATAGAGGTGTCCGTCAGGGATGTGTTCTTGCCCCGACCCTTTTTTGTCTATTTATAAATGGGTTAGTTGAATTTTTAAACGCAGAGAAGGATACAGATGCACCTAAGTTGGCGACCCGTAAAATCCCGGCCATAACGTTTGCCGACGATACCCTGTTACTTTAAAAAACTCCTATGGGTATACAGAGGGTTCTCAACAAATTTGATGTCTTTTGTAAGGAAAGGGGGCTTGAGATTAACCTACAAAAAACAAAATATATGGTGTTTAACTCAGGCAATGGTACCCGACCAAACCCATGTTTGGACGGCAGACCCTTGGAGAGGGTCTCTGTCTTTGAGTATATCGGCATTATGATTACATAAAAAATGGACCGGGGGGCACAAATAAAAAAAAACAGTTTGAAGCTAGCCCAGACAACGGGGGGCCTGACTAAGGTATTTCGAAACTCTAGCCATAAACCTGTGGGCCCAGTACTAGAAATATACAAGGCTCAAGCCAGAGGTGCTGCTTTATATGGGGCAGAAATATGGGGACACTGTCATTCTGACAGCCTTACAAAAGCTGAAAACACCTTTGTCAGGCAACTATTTGGCCTCCCTCGCAGCTCCCCTCTCATACCGCTTCGATTAGATAAGGGGGTCAGGTCAATTGCGGAAGAAGCTGCTCTCAGACCGCTCTTATTTTGGCGACGTTTGTGGGTCACTCCAGAACTGGCTGAGTATAGGGAAGAACTAAGAGAGGTGTTGAGTATACCCGGGGCGGGGAGACTACCATGGCTGGCCCTTATCCGGAACACTTTTCTGACTATGGGACGGGGTAATTTGTGGGATAGTCCAGAAATAACATGCCCTACAGTGTCAAGGAAGGAGCTAAAGGATTGTTACTGGGAGAACAAATTGGCTCAACTACAGGGGAGCCATTCAATAGGCAAGCTTACTGTAGTATTTCTGGAAATCAAAGAGCAGTATAAGTTAGAGTCGGTACTAGACGACATCAAGCTGGTTGCCGCAAGGAAGCTATATTTACAATTTAGGCACAGGGTACTGCCAAAGCGTGCTTTTACGAACAAATGGGCGGGCCTACAAACTCTGGGTTGCCCGGCCGGTAACAATGCAGCAGAGACAGAATACCATGTGTTTTTTTTCTGCCCTGTGTATAAGAAAGCGAGAAAACGATGGTTGATCCAGATTTGCAGAAACTTGGGAACCAGGCATTGCTCAGAGGCTTTTAGGATTTTGAAATATGACGTAAGCCTCCCTATAGCATTCTCAGTAGCAGGCTTTTTATTCTCCATGTGGTGCACACGTAGAGTATTCTTGAGGTTGACCCCAACAGACACTGGCTAATCCTTGGTACACTTTTTTTTTTTTTTTTTAAATGGCCTTTGGATGTTCCTTTATCTGGAGGTATCATTTATGAATTTTATGAGCTTTTTTAATCACCTTGTTGACATATTTTTTACTTGATGTATAGTGTACTAGTGCGTTGGACTGTCAACAAGTAGAATTGTGGTCCATGACAGATAAATTGACAGATACAAGCACTTTACAAAAAAATTGCCTGAATGGCTGACCTGTGAGATAGAGCATGGGCTTATCAAGTCCGACATTGTAAATTGTACATACATACTGCACACGCACTTTAATGTAGCCAGTGAGTTTGGACTGATTGTAATATAGATTGTTTGCAGGTTACACTTGTGTGTTATATATACAATGCCATATGACAAATGTATTTCTTTTTATTGTTTTAAACCATGAATCAAATGAAATGTATGTTATTGTATATATGCTTTTATGGCCAAATTGGCCGAAATAAAGTTTCATTGATGATGATGAAGAAAGAGATACTTGATAAGAAATGAAGACCAAGAAAGAGAAAGAGAGAAGAAATAGAATTGGAAGACAGGAGAGGAAATTACTATGAAATCATGAAGGATTTAGATGGAGTAATGATAAAACGAGAGAGAACAACAGCTTTTTAATAAGTGACAAATTGTATTGGTGGGTATTTTGGTGATGGCTCAAAAACGCCATCAAAGGGGGGATTGATGGAGCAGGGTTTTCGCGAAATAAAACCTGCTTGAATTGAACCCTCAGTAACATTTACTAACAGTGTGCGGTGAAAAACTAATGTGGAAAAATGCTTAACACGAGGGAAAAAGGCTACTGCGCAAGCACGTACTAAAGCACTGAAGTAGGCCTTCATATGCTTTTTGACAAACGAAAATAAAAGGCTAATGCTGCTTTTGTGCACATTATTAACGTTTGCTAGGAAATAATGACTAACATGAGTTGCGCATGGATAGATGCAGCATTGGGAGGGAGCGTAAATGAAAAGACATTACAAGCGAATAATAATGCTTGTGTTTTATTTTCATAGAGGATATGGGTTTTTAATCTGCATGAATTGAGGGATAATACATTTACGAGAAAAAAAATGGAAGAATTAGAAGGAACGTGCACAAAACTTGTCCTTCAGAAAGTCCTGAGTGTCTGCCAAACGTTTGCCGGCGAGCGAAGGGATGCTTCCTTTCGAAAGGCACAGATGAGGTAAATTATACAAAGTTCGCAACATAACCGGAGAGAAGGAAATGGAAGGATAGCCAAGATGAATTTGTATTTCCTGGGGTGGAAGCTGCTGACGTGATGGATAAACAGACCAATAAGACATTTAGAGAGATGAGCACATTGAGTGTGGTGTGACAGTACACCCCCTTCCTCAACCAATCAAATATAAACTTTCGTTTAGATACAAATGTGGGTTGGACATTTGGGTTTAGGGTATAATTGAGGTGCCTGGTGGGAGGGGTTGTAGGCAGACTTGCAGTTTCTTGGGAGATCGTCGCTGTCGTCGGTTTGCTGTTTTTACCTGGCTGTCCCTGTCTGCTGATTCCTGACTTAGACCTTGCCTCATCAATTCTTCTTGAGAGGCCTTACTGCTCTCATGGCCAGAAGGTAGTTTTCTTTTTCAATTGGGTTAGTATAGACAGAAAACTGAATTTGCATAATCAATTGCAAAATGTATTTTGTCTCTGAACCTTTTATCTCTTTGCCTTTCCACTCCTTCATTGCATTTCTGATTTGAGATGTATTCTTTGTCATTATTTCACTGATATTGTTTCACTGTGATGATCTATGATTTGTTCTGTATTACGGTACTGAATGAGCATTTATTAACATTATTTAGATAAACGTTATGAAATTTCAAATGAGTCTGTCTTTATTAGAGATGTTATTTAGTTTATGGGTATTATTAACCAAGTATTAGTTTGCGACTCCCTATCAGCTATAATAAAAATTAATCGCCAATAATCGGTATAACAGGAAAGTGGATACAAATTGGTCATTGGTAAGTTTGGATAATTTGTTTAGTATTTCACTAACCCAGCATGAAGTGACTTTGTTGGGTAATGAGATTGGGCCTGGTTTGTGAAAATGTATTTGTCCCTGATCGCTGGATCACCCCCAAAGGGATAACTGTACCTAGACATCATATAGTAAAATGCTTAATGCAAAACAGAATCGTGTCCAAATGACACTATACCTAATAAAAAAAAATGAAAAACATTTCGACCATGAGGTGCAGCAAGCCAACAATGATGTTTTCAATCACCCTGGATTGGATCGACAACTCGGGCTTGAAACATAGTGAAGAACAGCTGTAGTCCTGTCCTCGAGGAGATAAAAAGTTAAGCAATATTCATTAACTACAATTCCTTACAGATTTAAAAAAGTGCTTAAGCAGAACAGTGTGGTGACCAAAAGTCACTTCAACTATAAAGTGCAGTAAACCAATAATGGTATATTCAATCTCACTAGATTGGGTCGACCATTCAGGCCTGTAACATAGTAAAAAGCTGCTGTAGCCCCTTCCTTACAGATATAGCATAAGATTCACTTCAAGGAGATCTCAAAGTATGCTGTACCCAGAGTCCTGCTTTTCAATAAATACTGCCAGGAGGCATTGAACTGCTTCAAGCCCCAACCCTCTATGCATAGGCTTCCTCAAATTGCTTTGTTCTGATCATTTTATTCAGCCATTCTTGCTAGACAGGAACCTTACAATTCCATCACATTTGCAAAATCAGAGAGTGGGCTATAATAAAAACAATTGACAAAAACCTCTGACCTGGTCTTGCTAAGTTTGGAGATTGCCCGTTTTTAAGAAGACCAAAAGGTACCAAGGCAGGACTCAAATCCATTGTTACTCCCATAGCAAAACCTAAAACCATAGACAACTGTAGCCAAAGGGGCATTAACATAGGGCAGGAGTATAAAATGTGCAACCAGCCCCCTTCACCCTGGTGCTTACAATGAAAACAACAATTATCAAGAGCCGGAAACATTCTATTCAGGGCTGCTGGAATGTAATATGCCATCCAATGAGAGAAGAATGGCATCCTTTTGAAGTTTTCCACTCTCAATGACTTCTGTCCTAAAAGTGATATGGTCTGCCAATCTGCCTCTGAAAAATTGCAATGTGTTGCTAAACAGATTTTATTTAAAATATTCTTAATAGGGGGTGTGGCCAACCAAGATGGCCGTGTGGATGTGATCCATGAGGGCTCTACGACATTTTGCCAACAAAGCTGGATACACTCTTCCAAGGGGATCACAGGAGTCAGAACGGAGGTGTGACAGTTCCCTATTAGTGATAAGCAGAGAATGAGGGAAAGAAGACCCCCTGTTAGATTGCATTGAGGCTGGATGGCCCAGGTGGTGGGGTCTCCAGAGCCACTGATCCACAGACTGATGGTCTTGGCCAGCCTCTGTGGGCGGCTTTCCGGGCACTGAGGGAAGCTGCAGAACGACAGAGTCTATTGGGAGCCAGATGTGTTGAGGTAGCAGCACAAGCGGCAAGGGAGAATGAGCCCCTTGTCTATGCACCGGGTCAAAGAGGTGTTGCAATGGAGTCCGGGCCACGAAGGGCAGACTGCGCTCTGAGCGGGTGGAGACACGGACTGATGATGCCTCGTGTGAGGACAGCCTTTAATGCCCCTACTCCTGCTTCTGGCCAGTGGTGAGTGCGGGCTGGTGGCGGGTGCATGTGGACATCTTTCCCAGAAGGAGTGAAGACTTACGAACAATGACGTCCCACCTGACTTCAAGATGGCGGCCAGTCAGGATGAAGAGTATGCCGGGGCTTGTGAGTAGAAGTGATGGCATCCTGAAGCTCCGACTGATCAGAGGAACAATAATACCTTTCAAGTCACGCCTATAAGCGGCCTGACTCAGTGTGCAGGGATGATCTGATTGGAGCGAGGGCACAACACAGCTGTAACCGGGTACCGCCAGCTTAGAGTCCCGAGAGTAGCGGTAATGTGGAGACCCCTGAGCGCACTTGGATGCATATGAGAACTACTACGTCAGGTGACACCTTATAGCCGTCACGCCACCGAAGAAGGCCCAAAACAATAGGGCCTCCAACTACTTCTCTACAGCACAATCCCGGGCCCATTTCCTGGCCCACCCAGACCTGACACTATGGCCCTCACTAAAGAAGATTTCCTAGCCTCCTTGAGGGTCTTCAAAAAAGAACTACAGGAGGAGCTCAAAACAGATCTGGTTGCCTCACTGGAAGCTTTGAGACACCAGTTTTCACTCTCTTCAGAAAGATGTGGACACGGTCGGCACGAGGGTCATGGACCTGGAAACCAAAGTCCATGACTTGGAGGGCCGGGCAGATCACCTGGAGACCACAGTTGACCTTCTACAGAATCAGTTTAAGACTTAGAAAACAGATCGCGAAGAGACAATGCGCAAATCTGGAATCTGCAGGAGGGAGCAGAGGCCAGATCTGGAGGCATTTGTCCAGGGCCTCTTCACAGAGTTGATTGGAGAGTCAAGCATGAAGGTGAAAATTGAGAGAGTGGACAGGGTGGGACCCCCAACGGAAGGTGAGAAATGCCATCCTAGGGATGTGCTCGTCAAACTACACTCCTTCAAAGTGAAAGAGGCAATCCTCCAGGTGGCGCGGAAGGCCAACGAAGTCTCCTTCCAAGGAATGTTGTGCACCATTTTCCAAGATGTAGCCCCAGCCATGCTGGCGAGACGTGCTCAATTTAGGCCAGTAAATGATAAGCTCAGACAGGACAATATCCGATGCAGGTGGACATATCCCTTTGGCCTGGCATTTGAGCTCCAGAATAAGCTGAGTCATGCCACCGATTTCCAGGAGGCGATGCGGATTCTGAGCCTACAATCACAGTCCGAGCAGTACGCTGCAGAGGGGAACGGCAGACCGGCGAGCTCCCAGTCGGGTCCATTGGAGGACAGACAATGGAAGATACCGCACCGTCAGAAGATACACAGGACCCGCTGAAGAAATGCGACGAACATTACACTGCAGAGTCTTGGGCCTGATGGGAGATTCCCACGACGGGGGAGGGAAGTGGTATTCCTTGCATAAACGACTTGTCAGCCCGGGCACTTAAACTATTATATGGGCGCCCTGTGGGGCAACTAGGCTGAACCGGACTCTGCCCTCACGGGCTCTCTCTTCTTTTCCTGCATTCTCCTACATCCTTTCCTCCTACTATATTTCTAGCTATAGCGATACCTTTGGAAAAATGCCTTGGCAGGTAAGGATCAGAACGCCTGCGGGAAGGTATTGTAACAATGACAATATTGTTGAGGGGGAAATGGTTTATTGTTTGGATGCAGTTAGGGGTTTGATTTTTGACTTTTTGTTTAGTACATGGGGGTGGCTATTGCGATCAGAAGAGCTCAACATCAACTCAGAGAAGTATCCTCAAGAGAGGGATGGCGGAGGTTGGGGGGTGAATTTGACTGGACGGGAGATTTGCATGGGGGCATACTACAGCAGAGGGCCTCAAGTCATGCTAATTAAATGATTATTACGACACTAACATGGAATGTAAAGGGACTTAACTCCCCTGCCAAATGGCAACAAGTTTGGAAATACATTATGGACCAGAAACATGATGTGCTGGCGCTCCAGGAAACCCACCTCAAGCGCTCCGAGGAACATAGCTTGAAGCACAAACAATATCCAATAACGTATAAACCCTCGGCATCCACTGAAAACAATGGGGTGGCACTCTTTTTTCACTCTCTTTATGGTTCGCGCCAGAGGCTGCAAGGTGGACAGGGAAGGCAGGTCTATTATGGTTAATAGACGCATAATGAGGCATCGATGCACGTTCGCTACTCTATACGCACCCAACACTAATCAAGCTAGGTTCTTGAATACCTTTCTATCTGTTCTATGAGAATTTGCAGAAGGGGCGATCATACTTCTGGGAAATTTTATCCTTACGTGGGAGCAGGGGATGGATAGCACACACCTGTAATGCTCATTCACAGCAAGCTTCACTAAATCATTAAAGAAGGCGTTTGGAGACTTAGGCCTCTTGGATGCCTGGCGTTCACAGCACCCAGTTGACTGGGATTACACCTTCTTCTCACATTCACATAGAAGTTATTCTCGGTTAGATTACTTCTTTGTAAGTAATACTCCATGACAGGCTTCACAATCTGACATTTGACCCAATAACCCTCTCAGTCCATGCAGCAGTGTTCATAGGTATTGACTGGGAGGCACCACCCCCCAAATATAGGAGGTGTTTTTTCCTGCGAACCCTACTCCGATATAGACTATTGCGAGACTCTTTAAGGAAAGCCCTAAAATACTTTTTTCAAGATAATAATCCTAGTGACACCTCCCCGTTAATCAACTGGGATGCCTTCAAGGGTGTCCTCTGGGGACAATGTATAGCCCTAAACTCTTCCCTCAACAAGTTACGGGCTAAGGAACGTCAGACTTTAGAAGCAGAACTCCAGAATGCAGAACGGCTGCACAAAGACACCCCTACTCTGTCAAATCAAAAAAAGGTGACGGCACTGTGGGGGAAACTAAATGCAATCTACAATAATCGAGCGGAACTCACCCTGCTCCGCCTTCACTGAACAACCTATGACCAGGGTAATAAGGTGGGCTCCCATTTAGCGAGGCAACTGAGTGTGAAGAGCGAGAAAGAATACATAGGAGACATTTGTGGTGAACAAGACGAAATTATTACGCATGATACGGGGAAACTATTATCGAGCCTTGAGTAAGTAATGTGGGGTGAATGAAACTCTGGGTGAGTTATGGCGGTGTTGCTGGAAAAAGGAATCACCCAACACCCCCAAATTTGGATCTAAGAGATCTGTTCAGATAAACAACAATATCCAGAGCACATGCCAAAATATCACCATTAATGTACACAATTAATACATAAAGTTCTCTTGCTCTGTGTCTTTAATTTCTTGACTTCTATGCCCAGCCAACATGTGTTTCGTCATCAGGGGAGTTCCCCATGACTTCTTCATGGCTAAAAAGATATGATACAATGACAGTAAAACGTTGTAATGAACATCCCGTATCATGGTAATAAATGGTTCTGATTACACACCATAAACAGATGGGTGTGCATCAGGTGGAAACCCATGCAACAAATCTATGACCTTCTTATCGCTCCATGCCTAGCAGCTAGCCCACAGTGACAGTAAAATATTTACACACTAGATCAAAAATACATATGGATCTAAATTCCTTAGATGTGGTGCAGTTCTGATAATAATTATATGTGCAGTTATAAAACGAATTGCAGAAGGAAGTGTGTCCATAATAAACCATGCAAGTGTCACACCAAGTTTTCTTTAACGGAATAAACATACCTGTATTAATCAATGTCTCATTTCATATTCAACCTGCACCAAAAATGTAAAAAAAAATAATAATTATCGAGCCGTATACACGGCAGACCCCACAAGCGAGGCTGCACAGCTAGAATACTTGCATGGTGTGACCCTGCTCCAGGTCTCTAGGGCCCAAAATGATACACTAGGGAGCCCCATTATGGAGGAGGAAGTGTGCTGTGCGATAGCCAATCTTAAATGTCATATATCACCCGGGCCAGATGGACTGATGTCCCACTTTTACAAAGCCTACATGGTGGAACTAGTTCCCCATCTAGTTTCACTGTTGAACTACATGGCCGACACAGGTGCCGTCACTGCTTCTATGAGTGAAGCACTAATTTCTTTTATCCCTAAACAAGGCAAGGACCGGAGGCAATGCAGCTCCTACTGTCCTGCTGAATCTAGTCGCCAAACTGTGTTCAAAGATTTTAGCCACCAGAGTGGATGACCTACTTCCAGACCTGATACATCCAGACCAGTCTGGATCTATAAAAGGCAGGCAGACACACGACAATATCAGACGAATAGTCCACCTGATCAAAAAAGTCTCTAAGAAATCAGTACTGGCCATCCTCCTGATGCTGGACCCCAAGAAGGCATTTTTTCGGCTGGATTGGCCATGTCTCTTCAACACCTTGAGAAGGTTCGGCTTCTGCGAAAAATTCCTGACCATGGTTAAAGCCAACTACTCGACTCCCCCTGCGACGGTGCTGGTCAATGGGATAAGCTCGGTGGTGTGTTCCCTTTGAGAGGGGAACGAGGCAGGGGTGCCCCCTTGCTCCCTTGTTGTTTGCCTTAAGCATAGAACCATTGGCAGCCATGATACGCCAATATCCACAGATTCATGGAATTCAGTTTGCAGAAGAGGAACATAAGATATCACTATTTGAAGACAACATCCTGCTCTCCCTGGCCCAACCCCCCACCTCGCTTGCTGCTGCCCTAGAGGAACCACAACATTTTGAGGAAGTGGCAGGACTCCACATTAATTTATCTAAATCACATTTGCTCAATCCAACAGTTCCTCCTACAGAAGTGGATGGTTTAACCAGATCTATACCCTTTAAATGGGCAACCCAGGAGATCACATACCTAGGGATTAAGATCACCCACAAACTGTCGGAACTATTCCAAGCCAATTATCCGCTCCTCTTGAGACAGCTGAAAATGGACTTAAAGAGATGGGTGTCTCTGTTTCTATCTTGGCTGGGAAGAATACACGCCATTAAGATGACAGTTTTGCCCAGGCTACTTTACTTGTTTCAAGGGCTACCAATAGAGGTAGACCATAGCTTCTTCTCAAACCTACGCTCCATGGTAACACACTTCATATGACATATCTCTGAATTGGTGCTAACCCCTGATGCCTTTGAGTGCTTTTGCATACTAAACAGACTCCACTTTAAACTATGTTGCAGGAAAGTCAATGGAGTTGAAGAGACTTTGAAAGGCCACAATTTACCTGAACCAAAACAATGACCCCCAACCAGCTGGAGTCCCTCGTGCCTCTTAATAGCCAAGTTTAAACAGAGAGCACTTATCCTCCCGGCAAGAAACCTGGTGGATCAGTCCACTCTCAAGGCTCCAGAAGGAGCAGCCAGCTGCCAGCCCCAGCCTTGCTTTCAATATAGTCCTCACCGTATCTACATATCCATAGAAGCATCAGAGGTCAGTGGGAAATCTAATGTCTCAGGCTACACATGGTGGAATTGCAGGCTTAATTGAAGCGAACCACACTGCTGCTGCTGCCTTCTTTCTGGCTGCTTGTGCCTGCAGCTGGACGTTCTCAGCATTTCCCCACCTTGGGATCCAACCTGTGGACTCTCATAAACAAGCTGTGGTCTAAAATATGCCTAGTACTGTGGTTTACGGCATTGCCCTCTACAGACGCAGCGATGTTGGGAGGAAAACCATGCTGCTGCTACCTCAGGCCTCCCTTCCTGACCGGGAAGCCACGATGTGGCTCCACGGCATGGAAACAGCGTCCTGGAGTCCTGATGGTGAAGAGAGGGAGGGGCTACAAGTACTCAGCCACGGATCATGTGGGATACGCCCACAGCCTTCAAATAATTACTTGTTGTCAGTTTATCTTTATATACCATTTTCAGTAATAAATCATGGGTCCTTTTCATTTAAAAACTTTAAGACAAGAGCACTGAGGAACACAGTAACATTTTGCCGAAGAATCTGTTTGCCCTTGGCGGATACAGGTAACACATGCACATTCTGGGAGAATATGTAAAAGACATGAGTCTGTTTGCCAAATTGCAACAGTGACCCTTCTTTTCGCCCACACAGTCAAAGCATCACCCAGACAGCATTGCCAGGATCATAAATTTGGTGTCCCAATACTATTGTCAGGGTCTATTTTTAGCCTGCACATTTTGTTTAGCTTGTGCCAGCATACATTTACTGCACAATCAGAGATAATCTCATCCAGCGAGAAACCTTTCTTCCTATATATAAAACCAATTAGCATAGCTATTAAGACCAAAGTCACTACCTAAAAGAGGGTTCGAAATTGACCAATTCTTATCAAGTATTACAGGTGAGTCTATGTCTTTCCAAAATACAGTTACTGCTTTGAAAAATGTAGGACCAACCTTTAATACAGTAACACCCTCCCATAGGAAATAATGTTAAATTACAAATATTTAAAATTGTTACAAATATAAATACATATAAATTAATGTTTTATTTTCCAGTGATTGTGAGTGTTAAACATATATGGTAAGGTAAGTAGCTGTGGCAGTGCCTCTATGGGTGAATGAGTGGGTGTGTAAGTATTGTATAGAAGAGGAAGTGGGTGCGTGACAGACTGTATACACGAGTGAGTGGGTGTGTGAGATTTTGTATGGGTGGGCAAGAGGGTGTGTCAGGGGGTGTATGAGTAAGAGAGTGGCTGTGTGACTATCTGTATGGGTGACTGAGTATGTACAACAGTTTCTGTATGGGTGAGTGACAGGGTACATGAGTGGTTCTGTGGGTGCATGAATGGGTGTGCAAATAGGTGTATGGTGAGTGAGTGGGTGTGAGAGTGGCTGCATGGGTAAGTGAATAGGTGTGTAGATGACTGTATAGGTGAGTGAGTATGAGGGAGGTTGTATGGGAGAGTATGTGCTTGTGTCAGTGACTGTGTAGATGAGTAGGTACATGTGTTAGTATATATGAGTAACAGAGTGGGTAAGTGAGTAACTGTATGGCTGAGTGAGTGGCTGCGTGAGTGACTGTATGGGTGAGTGAGTAGGTGTGTGAATAGCTGTATGGGTGTGTGATTCAGTGTGTGAGTGGCTGTATGGGTGTATGAGTGGGTGTGCAAATGTCTGTATGTCTGTATGACTAGATGAGTGAGTAGCTGTATTGCTCAGTGAGTAGGTGCATAAGTGGTTGTATATGTGAGTTAGTGGTTGTGGTAGCGGCTGTATGGGTGAGTGGATGTGTGAGTGGCTCTATGCATCAGTAAGTAGGTGTGTAAGTATTTGTATGGATCTGTGAACGGGTATATTAATGGTTGTGTGGGAATGGGTGTATATGATGTAAGTGGATGTGTGAGTGGTTCTGTGGATGATGTCATCAGTGATGTCATTGACCATATCATGAGTGATGTAATATGTGACGTGATAAGCAGTGCATTGCGAGGGCGTAAGTTATAGTTAGCTCAGCTAACTATAACTGCTGAATTCACTAGTTTTGTATGAGTAAAATCTGAGCCCAACAAAAACATCCTTGTAACCTTTGGTTTTTTTCAGTGAATTTCTAACATTTTTTAACATTTTTATTTCCTAACTATAATGTCCCTGTAACCTTTGTTTTTTTAAGTAAATTTCTAAGGATTTTCAAATTCGATTTCCTAACTATAAAGTCCCTATACCCTTTGTTTTTTTTAAGTGAATATTTATGATATTTTAAATAGTAGTTACGTTTGCAGAGTGGTGGAGAAGGGAGTGGGATCTCCGACCAGCTCTCAGGAATCCTTCTGAATGGGACTTATTGGTGGTAGCAGGAGGGCTTCTTGGCCCCCAAGGTCCCACAGCATCCAAGAGGACTTCATCCCCAACCAGTAGTGCACCAGGAGGTGTGTTTGCAGAGTGGTGGAGAAAGGGGGCATGGCCTCCAAAGACTTCTCAGCAATCCCACAGTGTGGGAATTATTGGAGGTAACAGGAGGGGTAGTTGGCCCCCCAAGGACCCTCAGCATAGAAGGGGCATTTTTCCCCCACCCAGTTCTGCACCAGGAGACGCGTTTACAGAGTAGTGGAGAAAGAGGGTGCGGCCTCTGATAATCTCTCAGCAATCTAGCTTTGTGGGACTTACTGGAGGTAAAAGGAGAGGCAGCTGGCCCCCAAGAACCCTCAAGAGCCACGGGGACTTCAACCCCCAACTAGTAGTGCACCAGAAGTCCCATTTGCAGACTGGTGGATAAAGGGGGCATGGCCTCTGACAACCTCTCAGCAATCCCACTGTGTAAGACTTACTGGAGGTAATAGGAGGGTTACTTGGCCCCCAAGGGCCCTCGGGAGTAAAGTGGACTTCATCCCCCAACCAGTAGTGTGCCAGGAGGCCCATTTGTTGAGTGGTGGAGAAAGGGGCCGTGGCCTCCAAAGACCTCTCAGCAATTCCGCAGTGTGGGACTTACTGGAGGTAACAGAATGGGTTATTGGCCCCGAAAGATCATCAGCATCCAAGCAGACTTCATCCCCCACCTAGTAGTGCATCAGGAGGCGCATTTGCAGAGTAGTGAAGAAAGAGGACATGGTCTCCGATCACCTCTCAGCAGTACCCCTGTGTGGGACTTACTGTAGGGACCAGGAGGGGTTGTTGGCCCCCCAAGGACACTCAGCAGCCAAGGGGACTTTATCCCCTAACCAGTTGTGTGCCAGGAGACGCATTTGCAGAGTGGTGCTGGAAGGGGTCGGGGTATACGGCAACTTGCCGGTAGGCTTTTTTTTAAAACATTTTTTTGTATATTACGGGAGGAGGCTGAGTGACCCCCCTTCCCTGGGCAGATTTCGGCCCCAGGGATCCCATCCCCCTCGTCCCGGCCTTTTCATATTTTTTTAATTACAGCAAGGGAGGCCAAGAGCCCCCACTCCCAGGCCGATTTTGGTCCAGCAGACCCCATCCCCCAGGGCCTGGCCTTTTTTATTTTATGTTTTTTTTTCTAAGTTAGGCAAGAGAGGCTGCAGGGCCCCCTCTCAGGCCAATTTCGGCCCCGAGGACGCCATCCCCTGGGGCCCGGCCTCTATTCTGGGTGCCCTGGTCTTACCCAGTCATTCATCAAGGGGGACCCGCTATACCGTAGATTTATGTATTGTTTTTCATTCTGGAACATATACCATATATATGTTCGAACATGCAATGTTTGTCTTTAATTGTTTTTTATATGTGTACCCTTCCCTTCTCTTCCAACCTTCTTTTTTTCTTTTATTGTTGCTATGTATCACTTATCTCAGTCAAATCAAACGTAAATGTATGTAAAGCAAAAATTTATTACATTTTTATGTCTTTTTTGTTGTGAATAAGCTTTAAGGATTTTTAGACATACTTCATGTACACAGTTAACACATATCACATTTTACAAGTAAAACATCCAATTTTCTAAAATTTGCAATCACAAAAACAAAAACATTAAACGTCTAGACATGATTCACGTGTAGATTTTCCAACAACTCACTTACAAGAACATTAAACATATCTAGACATGGTTCATGTGTAGTTTTTTTCAACAACTCATTTGACAATCAGACAAACCCATAAATGCATGACAATCAATTGTGAGTGTCCAACTAAGGATTTAGAATAGGGATATTAATGGGGATTAGACTTGTTATATAGTCCCTCCATTATTTAAACATCTATAGATCATAAGGCCCTATATGGTCGGGGGAAACAATCCAAGTGCAACAATCTTAGAGAGTAGAGCTTTTCACTCTTAATTACTTCTTTATGACCTAGTTCACACATGAAATATGCCCCCTGGCCCTAATTGCAATAGGCCGATGCGTTTCGACCTTCAGGGTGGGCATGCTCTTAGTCTGGAAGGTCCTCCTCTGGGCTGACGATGTGATTTGAATGGACACTCTATGTGAAACAAAAAATATGTTTTTGTGAGTATTTAAAACGGAAAGAAAGAGTGGTACATCCAGTTATTTGAGAGTGCTAAGTGTGCCCCACTCTCAGCATTGGTTGTTAATTACCGAACATTCTGGAGTAAAATTCGAAAAGTTACGAAATGCCAGGAAGCTTCTTCAAGGTGCTCAGAAGGCCTCTGTGATCCGAGGGGGCACGCGTTATTTTATGTCATTTAAGTTACTTGTTCTTCATTTGAAGACATCCTTCGGGTTATACATAAAGTATACGTTTACTTTTGAGGTTTAAGCGATACCTCTGTAGACTTGATGATCATCACTAATTTTGTATGTTCAACGCGTGGGGTGTTGCCATCTTTAATGGTGATTTTTTTGCTGTTCTAAATGGGAACAACCGAAAAGAGGCTAGTACTATTTAATTGAGCCCAATGTCTTGGCTGTTTACAGGTATGAAATTCAACTCTCCTTATAATTGTCGCTCACCTGCCTTCTCATTAGATTTCTCAGTCTAATACCTCGGACCAGCAAAGAAGCTCCGTCCGCTTCGTGTGTCCTGCTTCCTGGTTTGAAACAAGCTATCGGGAAAGTCGCGCTACGGTTGGATGAACTTTGTCAAGAATATCATCCAATCCCCACGTGTGATCTAGGGGGTGTGAGTTCCTATGTCTTATCGACTTTTCGTCGGTTGCTACGCCATTCAGTGCCTAAGTATTATTGGATTATCTGACTCTCTTTTTGTTTTAAGAATGTATCTATTCTTTAATAGAGGGATGTCTTGAAATGGCGGCATAATATACTCAAAGCACTTTCAGAGCATGTCCCTTGATTGCACTTTCAGAGCATGTCCCTTGATTTTATGGC
Source organism: Calotriton arnoldi (assembly GCA_963921515.1). Taxonomy (NCBI): domain Eukaryota; kingdom Metazoa; phylum Chordata; class Amphibia; order Caudata; family Salamandridae; genus Calotriton; species Calotriton arnoldi. Next base: position 2,244,775 of record CAWUFW010001718.1, read on the forward strand.
TTAAGTCCTGATCTGATTCTTGCGTTCTGATTGGTCCTCAGTGAACATAGCAGCAGCTATTCCTTACTCTAGTTATTGATAGTATGGGCAAGTTTAATTTTCATAAGGTGAATATACTGTATTTTAAATGTGTACTATTCCAAAATTACATACCATCTAATGACTTCTATTACACGATGTTATTATAGACATAACTTAAATTAAACTGATATTTGGGTGAAACACTTCCTTGTCTTGCTCGCTGCGATTGGTCAAGATGTTATTCAGCATTAGCCAATCACAAGGTTTTATCATGAAAGAATCAGGAATAAGCATACATCACTGTCATTTGGACATTACAAACACCTCAATAAGCTAATATCATAAAAGAGACAACTGTAACTCCAGAGCCTAATTTCTATATCACAGCACTGTATCTTAATTTACATAGACTCCACTTATCCTTTAATATACACACTTGAAACCTCATTACAACCACCTTACAACAATTTTCCCATCTCTTATACCAAGCAGCTCAGTAAAGTGGTCCCTGGTATTATTTCTGTGTGAATGGTGGCTAAAAAGAACACATGTTTGTGATTATTGTGCTTTTACTGTAAACAAAATACCCTTCCTGTTTGGTTCTTCCAGTTTGATTTATGTGACTTCAAATGTACTAGTCCTTCTAGTTTATTTATTTAGTGTATCTATTGACTCAAGGGGTCATCGCTTCATTATTAACATTCATGAAAATAAATTTCCTATCTCAGAAAGTGCATTGAGTCCTTTTGAAGTAGTGCGCAACCGCAGTTTCATCTGAGCCTCCAATCTAAGTAGAATTGGTTCCGGATTTTGTCTTTTGATGTGCCTGAGTATTGTCCACTTTATGTCTGTACCGGTGTGCTTAAAGTCTATATAAAGTTGCACCATGGGTGCATGTGTAACCTTGCATCGTATCCTACATTTGTGTTGTACGATTCGTTCGCTGGATTTCTTGTTTGGTCTTACCTACATATGCAAGACCACATGGACAGACTGCTGAGTATACAACATATTTTTGTATTACATTTGGTAAACTCTGTGTGTTTTATTTTTACTCCATTATATGTAGATTAATCTCCTTCAATGGCACTTGCGCACAATGTGCAATTTCCACATTTATGGTGTCCCCTAATAGGTGGTAAATTTAACATCCTGCCAATACAGGTGTTGTATGCCATGTTCTACTTACTTGTATTTGCCCTTATCAGGTTGTCGCTGACATTCTTACTTTTTAGTGCAAATAAAGGTGTCTCAGTGAACCCTTTCAGCCCTGCGATGATTTTCCAATTTTTTTTAATCGATTCCTTCAGAGTGTTGGTTACTGTCGAGTGTGTTATTACGTATACTAGTTTTTCATCTTACCTTTTCCCCTTATGTTCAAGTAGTGAATCTCTAGGAGTGTACCATCCGCGTTTAATAGCTATTTTTAGCAAATTGTTGGGATAATCTCGCTGTTGCAATTTCAGAAGTAAATTTCCTGCATTCATGAAATAGTCCTATCTTTTCGTACAGTTCTTTCTTATTCTCAAAAATTGGCTGTAGGGTACATTGTCTTTTAAATTCCATTTCCTTTGTGTATAAGGTAGTATCTATCTCATTATTTTTGTGTTTCATTGTTATGTCTAAAAAATGTATCTCCTTTTTGCTGCTTGCCATGGTGAATTGTATATCAGAACTTCTATGACTGAGCAACTGTGTAAAATCTTTGAACTTCTCTTCAGAACCTTTCCATATCATTAGAACATTGTCTATATATCTTAGCCATGTTCCAATATAGTTTAAGTTGGGGTTGTTGTTATACACCCACTTTTCCTTGTATAATGCCATAAACATTATAGCCATTTCTGGAGCAAATGGACAACCCATCGAGGTTCCCTCCGTCTGGATAAAGAACTGTTTATTGAAATGAAAAATTATGCTTGAGGCAAATTTGTGCAAACGGAAGAATGTTTTGTGTAGGGACCTCGTGGGGTTGTGGTGTTTAGTCAAGAAAATATTCAATGGCTTCCAGACCGCTCTCCTGTGGGATATTGGTATAAAGATTCACAATATATAATGTTACGAGAACATCTTCATGCTCATTAAATGGCATGCCTTCGAGCGTGTTGAAACCAAAGGCGATGATGGACGGAGTGTTGAAAATTGCAAGCACTCACCCCCAGTCAACTGATCTGGGTTTAATCCATCATCATTCTTTAGCTCACTCCGCCACCCCAGTTCAGACATGGCCATATGCAAATCAGTCTGACCCTGTGCCTCATGGGAACAGTCCAGCCCGAACTGCGAAGCCATGTCTTCCCTGGACTGGAAACAAGCATCCTGGGACCGGTTTCTGGCTTACAGCCATCATCAGCCAGGCTATCTTGAATCCAGTGGCAAAGTGAGCAAGGGACCCACGTCTGGGCATACCCTGCCAACTTAGGGCGAACATAGCAAAACCAAAGGGGATGATGGACGGAGTGTTGAACATTGCAAGCACTCACCCCCAGTCAACTGATCTGGGTTTAATCCATCATCATTCTTTAGCTCACTCCGCACCCCAGTTCAGACATGGCCATATGCAAATCAGTCTGACCCTGTGCCTCATGGGAACAGTCCAGCCCGAACTGCCAAGCCATGTCTTCCCTGGACCGGAAACAAGCATCCTGGGACCGGTTTCTGGCTTACAGCCGTCATCAGCCAGGCTATCTTGAATCCAGTGGCAAAGTGAGCAAGGGACCCACGTCTGGGCATACCCTGCCAACTTAGGGCAAACATAGCAAAACCAAAGTGGATGATGGACGGAGTGTTGAACATTGCAAGCACTCACTCCCAGTCAACTGATCTGGGTTTAATCCATCATCATTCTTTAGCTCACTCCGCCACCCCAGTTCAGACATGGCCATATGCAAATCAGTCTGACCCTGTGCCTCATGGGAACAGTCCAGCCCGAACTGCCAAGCCATGTCTTCCCTGGACCGGAAACAAGCATCCTGGGACCGGTTTCTGGCTTACAGCCGTCATCAGCCAGGCTATCTTGAATCCAGTGGCAAAGTGAGCAAGGGACCCACGTCTGGGCATACCCTGCCAACTTAGGGCGAACATAGCAAAACCAAAGGGGATGATGGACGGAGTGTTGAACATTGCAAGCACTCACCCCCAGTCAACTGATCTGGGTTTAATCCATCATCATTCTTTAGCTCACTCCGCCACCCCAGTTCAGACATGGCCATATGCAAATCAGTCTGACCCTGTGCCTCATGGGAACAGTCCAGCCCGAACTGCCAAGCCATGTCTTCCCTGGACCGGAAACAAGCATCCTGGGACCGGTTTCTGGCTTATGCCGTCATCAGCCAGGCTATCTTGAATCCAGTGGCAAAGTGAGCAAGGGACCCACGTCTGGGCATACCCTGCCAACTTAGGGCATGTTGATGGCATGCATGGTGTCTCTCAGCTAATTTGGGATGTCTGTTATGAGGATTTTAAGAAATGCTTCTACGTATTTTGCTGGATGTTCTAATATCGAATTCACCCCTGAAATGATCGGCCTTCCTGGTGGATTTAAATGATCTTTATGTATTTTTGGAAGTATATACAAGTGAGTAAACCTTTTATTTTGTAGATAATACACTTCTTTAGTAGATATCCACCCCACTTCTTTACCTTCACTTATCAGTGGTGTAAGTTTGGCCAATATCATTTGACTTGGATTATCTTGAATCTTTCTGTAATATTCTTCATTTGATAGTTGTCATTGAATTTCTGATTCATATTTTTCTCTATCCATAAGCACAATGCCTCCGCCCTTGTCTGCTGACTTAATGATTATCTCCAGATCTTGTTTCAATCTTGTGAGTGCTTGATTTTCTTCCTTGGATACATTATATCTAATGTGTTTGTTTCTTGTTTCTAATTTATCAATATCTCGCAAAGTAGTTCTTTCAAATGTTAGTAATTCAGTAGGCATATTTGCTGTTCGTGGATAGAAACTCGAGTTTTTTTTAGTCCTGAGTAGTTCCTCCCTTGTGCTGGCTGTCCTTGTACCTGAGAAAAATACCTTCAAACCCATTTTTCTGAAGAATTGTAATGCTTCAAATCAAATTTGCATGTAATCCGGTCTGGCTTTAGGGACAAACGACAGTCCCTTACTTAGCAGCCAGAATTCATCTTGGTCCAACTCATGTTTTGAGAAGTTGTAAATTGGGATTAGGTCTGGTATCCCCATCTGTAGGTCTGTCTATGAGTAGTTATCTCTCCTGGATATTGATCGGTATTGTACCATTTCTGACTTCTGTTTCTTCCCCTTGTTCTATTTTGACCTCTCACTAAAAAAGGTTGACGGCCCTGTTGGTTTTGGGCTGTGCTTGTTGACAAATCTGTATCACTTGAGCTGTCCGAATAAGAAGATGTGTCTGAAAAAGAAATACATTTTCTTTTGCTTCTTCCTTTGTAAAGATGTAGGGCATGTGTGTTGTCTTGCTGCTTTATAGAAATATTTTTCTAAATAGGGATATGCTTTTTTAATGTCAAAGTTGGTAATGTACCTCTGCAATGTTGCTCTTTTGGAGTCCTCTGTAGTTTTTTTTTAAAGTAGCGCTTTCTTTTTCAATTTTATTGAGTAATGCTCTTGCATCCTTAATTGCTGCGTTGCTTAAAATGGCTTCTTCTAGTTCTTTGATCAATTTGAATTCTTTAACGGCTTAACCTCTCTGCTGTTTTGATGGATAAGAACATCTGGTCCCTAGAGCATTTGGTTCCTATATGGCTAAATCTGCAATATCTTCCGGGATCTCCACAAAGATCACTGGACCATTCTTTACTTGTAGCCCCTGAGGTATTGTGCCTGCTCTCAAATGTTCTAATAGTACCTCACCATGTAGGGCAGTCCTTATTTGTTTCTTCTTGAGTCTAGTCAGTGCTTCTACTTATGTTTGTTGTGCAGACTTTTGGGAGCTATTTCTAATGTTTAAGGTAGATGGTCTTCTAAGTAATTCTTCTATATCCTCTTCTCTGAAACTCAGAGTTTTGGGCTCTGACATGTTTCTCTTCCTGGATATGTGTGTGGGGCAAGTATTTTCAATTTTGTGGCTTCTCTACCAAGAGGGGAAAGACAAAATGGAGGGGGATACACACCTTGATTTTATACTCACAGGCGTAAAGACCAGGAGTAAATAATCCAAGTATATCCTCTGTTGGATAAATCCCTCGTGGATATGCATCCATTCTACGTGCTATCTGTCAAATATGGGGGTGATACAGTTCAGGGAATAGGGGGCAGGATCAATAAACCAGTCATTCATCAAGGGGACCCCGTATACCATAGATTTATGTATTGTTTTTCATTCTGAATCATATACCATATATATGTCCGACCATGCAATTTTTGTCTTTATTTGTTTTTAGGTCTCGCCTTGGCAGCGCATGCGCTGCATGCGCTGTCTCAGCGAGACATAAAGTAATCTGTATGTTGGGTTAAATTTAATGTCATTTGTCTTTCCGCTTGCTATTGGCTTAGTTGTGGTAGTGTTGTTGTTATCTCCTTTTCTGTTGGCTGTTGGTGATTTTCTAACTTCCGTGTAGTCCCGATACAGCGGCGCCTAACTACAGTGTTATTTCACTCTGCTTGCACTTCTTTTAATTGCCTGCTATGTGCCATCTGTTTTTCAGCTGTAGCCTGCCTCTGTAACTATTAACATGAGCGCGCATCCCGCCCCGCGAACGCAGTCCCGGACTCACCCCTCCCCGCCCCCACTGCTTCCTTGTTCCTTATTGAGTTTCTCTGAACTCAAGCACGACCACCACGACATGCTTCAGTCAGCGGCCACGCCCACTTTCACTTTCGAGGCAGCGGGACAATGGCGGCCGTTTCCTTTCCGACCTCGCCACCGCTGGTTTTTCTTCTTAAACATCACGTGAGTAAGAGTTTCATTTTTTATTTTTTTTATTTAACTGCATGCATTTAGAGCGTGCATGCTCAGTAGTACTGCTCCTTCATCCCCGTTCTCCGTGGAGTTACCCTTCCCGCTCTCTGTATGTTGGCAGCGCCCGTGACAGGACCGGCTGATGCTCGCTTTTGGAACGCTGCTCGTTTCCGGAGCGCCAACTTTGAAGAGATCTTCAGGTCCTTCGTTGTCAATAAATTCAAGGAGATACAGGAGGAGACAATGAGCAGGTATCCCGAGAGAGAGGGTGTTGGAGATCATCATGGGGTTGTTATCGAGGTGGTAGTCAGTTGGGGTACGCAAATGTTAGGAGCTGGGGGAGGAAGATGGAGCTGGGCGGGGAGCTAAGGTCCAAAGGAGAGGGTTGAGAGGGAACTTCGGCGGTGGTATATGGATTGAGTCGATTACCAGATATAGTTATCTTGGACGGAGAGTGTTACGGTGAGGCTCAGGGAACGGCGGCCGTTCGTGTGTGTTCTCATCCTCAGGAAATGCTGCATTTTAACTTTGGGCCCACTTAACAAATGAGGCTGAGCGTGCCCGCCCCTCTTATTCTGATAGGACGAGTCTCCGAGGAGTGGTACCCCCTTGGGTCTTTAAAAAAACACAACACAACAGTGAGTGCATTTCCATGAAAACCAAACGAACGGAAATACAAACAAAACATAGTGCACATGTGTTGTTGACCGTAATGCTAGAACCATTGCTCTCATAAAGGGTGACGGCGCACATCTCTAGCGTTGCATGTTTTCGTTATATATAGTCTGCCATAATTAGTCACGTGCCCTCAAAGGAGAGTTAATACCCATTTCAGCATTTTATTGTAATTTTACTAACGTCCGTGGTTCATATGTACCATAAAAATTTAAGACACCGCGAGTCGTTACTCAAAACAGCTCCTTTTCTGCTGCACGCTACATCAGTCCTACCTGATAATCAATATCCATATTGCTTATCAACAACAGAAATGTCAGTGTACTATGTCTTATGGATAAAAGTTTTCCATCATCTATGGCTGTGAAGAAATACTTAACTACTGTGGAATAACGTGCCTTATGTATATTTTGAACAATAACGTAGGTTAAAACAAATACCATAGAATAACCCCGTTGTCTCTAGGCAGATTAAAGTTGTAAGCTTGGCGTCCAGAATCTGCCACATTGTGTGCAATACTCTTTTAATTTAATTCCTCTGATGAAACTGTGTTTAGCGGCTGTATAATTGCACTGGGGAGGAAATCACTGGCATGTGCCTCTGTATAAATTTAATATACATGAGCTTACAATATGAATGTGTAAGCTCTGGTGGCAAGCGCTGTAATAATGAATTCCCATGTTAAAGTGAATGGCTATTTTGATCAGCATTCTCTAGTTTTCCACATAGGAAGTTTACCCAGTCCTCTTTCTGTCTGGCATAGAGACAGGCTGATACGTTGAAAGGCTCATGACATATACATACGTACATATGGGTCGGCCTCATTCATTTTTGGTGTGTCTAGCTGTCATTTTGCTGCTGCCCACAACAACATAATTATGCCTGAACACAAGTGAACTTTAGTGTCAGGATTGTAAGTTAGTGCCTTAGTTTGCCAATGCTTTTTATTATTCCTATTCTTTAGTGTTTTTATTTATTTACTTATATTTTGTACTTATCCTTGTATGTTTAAGCTGTCTTCATTTTACAGTAATTCCAAGCCAGTAGTACCTTTTTTGCGTCTGTAAGAACCATAATTTTCTGTGATGTGCATTAAACTAAAAGGGTATCTATAGTTGTTGTAAGGACACCTGTCCATCAAAATCAGAAATACATGTCAAAAAAGATGATGCGTGATAGTTATTTTTTAAATTTAAGCATGTTTTATTGCAAACCACTCTTATGCTGCCATATTTAGGAGACAGCGTGCTTTCCCCAATTTTGCAGTATGTTTGTGCAATAAAAATGTTTTGTGCAAGGTGAGCTTGGCAAGGCCTGGCCTATTGACTTTGCCAGTGCTTGTTTTATGTTCTAGTATTTTATTTTTTGCCTTTTAATGATTGTTGGTTGCCACAGTTGAAGCTTATGATTGGTGCTAATTGTTGGGCATCTGGGAACATGTTTTGTGATGAAGTAAGCTGATGCAGTTTTTGGGTTGATGTTGATCAAATGCGCATGAACATGACCTAATTTGAAGAGAACTCTGCAGTCAATCTCGTTTTGTACTTTTGGGAACGTTGTTGAACTCCTGTGGGTCAAACCTTTGTGACTCTGAAAATCTTTACTGTTAATGAAGAGCACAGATGCTGAAACACTTCACTTATTTTAGTCAGGTGTAAATAAATATTATTTTTAACTGTACAAGTCATTAAGTCGATATGACTGTATGGCAGGAGTTAACCATATTATACACTTGCTGTGAGATATGTGGTGTTTACAGTGACCATGTTGGTTGTCTTTCTGTGTGCGTTAGCTTTAAAATGGATAATCTTGTTTCCTCTTATTCCCTCTTTCTGTCTAGCTTCTTCTCACTTGCAGAAAACCACGCCTTCAACAAATCACCCTTACCCTCTCCTCACCTTCCTTTCATTTGTTCCCCTGTGAATGTAGTCTTTTACTGATGTTTTTCTATTCCAAAGTGCAGCCTCGGGATGGAGGAAAAAAGTTCTAAATACAAAGAGAAACAAGCATTTGTAATGCAATAGGTCTTGCATTTACGTGAGTTGGAGCTATTGGCATTGTAGATTACAATGCCTTTTATTAATGTGTTGGTTTTGAAACAAATAAATAAAAGGCATTGTCATTTACAATGCCAATAGCATAAACTCTCGCAAATGCTAGGTCTCGCATTTGCAGAGTTTATGCTATTGGCATTGTAAATGACAATGCCTTTTATTTATTTGTTTCTAAAACCAACACAATAATAAAAGGCATTGTAATCTACAATGCCAATAGCTCAAACTTGCGTAAATGCGAGACCTATTGCATTGCAAATGCTTGTTTTATATGTGTACCCTCCTCTTCTCTTCCAACCCCCTTTTTTTCTTTAAATGTTGCTTTTTATCACTCTTCTCATTCAAATCAAACGTAAACGTATGTATAGCAAAAATTAATTATATTTTTATGTCTTTTTTGTTGCGAATTAGCTTTGAGGCTTTTTAGACAAATATATTATGTACACATTTAACACATATCACATAATACAATTACAACATCCAATTTTCTAACATTTTCTAACCCATAAATGCATGACATTCAATTTTGATTGTCCAACTAAAGATTTAGAATTGGGATATTATTGAGGATTAGACTTGTTATATAGTCCCTCCATAATGTAATCCTCTATAGATCATAAGGCCCTATATGGTCGGGGGAAAAAAAATCTAAGCGCAACAATCTTAGAGAGTAGAACTGTTCACTCTTAATTACTTCTCTAAGACTTAGTTCATAACTGAAATACGGCCCCTGGCCATATTTGTAATATGCTGACGCGACAGGGCACCCAGTGAGTTTAGTTGGGGACTGTGGGGGGAGCCTGAAGGCCCCCACAGTCCGTGCCGGCTGAAAGGCAGCACCTTATCTGTCAAAGCAATGATTTCATCTGTTTCTCTGCCTGCATATTTGCATGCTGAGAAAAAGATGAAAAACTCCGCTTTCTGCAAGTCGGAGCTGTTTCATGGCTCTGGCTTGCAGAAACCGGAGTTATGTTTGCTTTTGCTCGATGGGAGCTGTCAGCTCCCATCAAGCCAAAGTAAACAGGTATGTGTAAAAAGTAAGGTTCACGCAGTGGTGAATTACCAAGTAAAAGTAGGTTCTTTAATGAGAGCACGCCACATAGGTACAACCAGCTTCAGGACCCAGGAACAACTGTCAAGTACTGTGGACAGAAGCTCAGAACCATGAAATACACAGAATTCTCTACTTCATAAGTAGACATACTCTCACACACACACACACACACACACAATGGAAACATAAACAAACATTGGCAAATTACAATAGAAATACATTTGAAATACCACACTATGTCTCCGGGTGGGCACCCCAGGACAAAGCAGGAGCCAGCCCTGGGGGGTGGCAGTCCCCAGGGCTAGCCATTGCTTCATGAGGGGAGCCACGCAGCCCTCCTTCAATATACAACATAGCCCCAGGGAGGTGGTGGTCCCAGGGCTGAGGGTCTGAAAAGGACCTCTTATATTCATGTATTTCAGCCCAGGGGAAGTGGCGGTCCCCGGGGCTGCAGGGGGGCACATGGCACCCCTATTTCGATAAATTGACCAAGGGAGATGGTGGTCCCTGGGGCTGTGGGAGGGCTGCGTGCCTCCCCACATTATTTTACATATACCCCTGGGAGGTGGCAGTCACCGGGGCTGCGGGGGTCGTGTGCCCCCGCATTCATTTACATATGCCCGTGGAGGTGGTGGTCCCTGGGGCTGCAGGGCTGTGGGTGCACCCTAGCAGGCCTGCCTGCATATATAATAAGAAGTGCCCTGGGGCGGTGGCAGTCCCTGAGGCTTTCATAAGCCCTAGGAGAGGGGCCTGTGTGCCCCCCACTCCTATTTTTATGATATGCCTCCGAAACCTGATCCTTCCGGGGGTTATTTAAAAGCAAGCGTGGAATCCCATGCTTGCTTTTTAAAATATTTTTGCAGTGAACTTGCAAATATTACAATTTTGCGGCAATACATTCTCTACATTCAGTATCAAAATCAGTTGACTAAATGATCACAAGTCCAACAAGGTATGTGTGTGCAATAGTGATAGAACCTATTACAGAGTCTGGGGGCTAATGATGAATATCTGCTTGTCATCTCCTAAGCCCCCAGTCCATGACACGGCTCCAGTTTGTTCAGTGAACACATCTTCACTTGAGATTTAATAAACATCCAAGATCTTGTGCTATTAAACACAATTACCACCATTCTCTGTGAACGCTCCAGTCACTCTCTTGGAAGCACTGGAGGGCATAAAAGAGCATAAGGCACCTTTATAGAGAAACAAATGACCACTATGTGAGGTAGAACAGCTACACAGTATTAGGAAAATACCTTTTAGACTGTAGACCTTTTAAAAGTGTGACAGCTTTGTATTGATATTTGCAGCTTCTATATAACAGCCCCTCGCTGAAGAAAATATTCTTTTCTGTCAATAATTGATAAACACACATGAACTTACATATAAAGACACTCATACTAATACTAACACACACACACACACACACACACGAACACTCACACGCACACCAAGACATCCACTTACATACTTCTTATAATAACATACATTTCTGTTCATTTGTACAGTACATTGACTCTCGTTGGGTAATAAAATTGTATGAGAATTACCAGGAGTTGAATGTGATGATGCAATAATGTGATATGAGCAGACACACGGCCATAGCAAGTTATAAAACTAGCACCCCTCCTTTAATGCCACAAACACACTTCAATGTAGCAGTGTTTTTAGATTACAAATTCATCAAAACAATGGACAAGACATCTCTTCCCACAAGCACAGATATGACATTAATGGCCTTCATCAACAATCTTCTGGGCATTTGCGCAGTTGTGTACCTCCTCTTGTCCTGCTTGATGCCAGTGCCTGCTGCCCGCAGCATGGTGCCCGGGTGCCACTTCAAGAGAGGCAATGCGAGTGGATTTTCAAGAAATGGAGACATCTTGATCGGCGGGATTCTCTGGGTCCACTTTTCTGTGGTGCAGAAAGAGATCACCTTCCAAGAAGAACCGTGTTTGCATACTTGCTTCAACCAAACACGGGAAGCCCTAGAGCCATCAGTGTTCTAACACATAACAACAGTGACAGTAGCAATGTAAGATGGTGGTGCATGGACCTAGTACTGTGCATACTCAGCTGTCGTTTAATGTAAAACAGCACTGTTGACTACTGACACGAGTTCACTGACACAATAGTCCTTAGTTACAGAGTCTGCTGATGTGAAAGTCACCTTGAACGGTACATACATTAAATCTGCAATTAAACATGCATATTTATTCCCTGGTATTTTTCCTCTGTTATTAGTTACTTTTTCATGTCGAGGTGTGAGCCTCTATCCTGGTGTATTTTATTGCTATTTAAATAGTCCTAATATTTCACATTCTAAAATGTAATATTTCTACTTCTCGAATACAACTTATATAAAGCTAAGAAAACACTCGAGCCCCAAGATGGTTTACTCCGGTTGTATTGTAAGGGTGTATATTCCATGACTAGTCAGTGCCGTTACAATTTATGGCATTGCTTCCTTTTCATAAACCCAATATTTAGACTAGGAAAATCTGTGTGTTCTCGATCATGGCGCTTGTGCAAAAATGCTCTATCTGCTTTGGTCAGGTTTGTTTTCAATCCTGTGAAAACATCATAATTTTTCCTGCAGGCAGTAAATAGAAATCTATGAGTATGTTTGTTAAAGGCAGCAGCACAGTAGCAGCGTTTTTACCTGGTTGATGCCTTATTCAAATTGTCTCTTTTATGCTGGGCCAGTATGCATTCTGCTGGAAATCTGTAGAGAAGTGTGAAATTCATAAACTCTGGGGAAACCCGGGGTTATGTAGGTCTCTCTAATAAGTGTACTTATATTAGCACCTAATCAGCAAAACTTAAAAAAGTGATATTAATTTAACCAGAGAACCTTGCTTTCACCGGTACGTGTAGGAAGGAGGCTGCCACAGAAAGCAGGGCTCCAAAAAAATGTATGGTTTGATTGCACGTTGTTATCTTTAGAAGTGTAATAGTGTGAAAGAAAAGCAACACTAAAACAAGAAATGCCAGTCATAATTTAATCATGCAGTCACGTGTGCTATATAGCCTGTTGCTTGAAGTTTTCTGGCTTGTCGCTTGTGCTCGAAATAAAACATTTCCCTCCAAGTGCTGGATTTAAAAGCAAAATAGAGCTAGCCTAAGCTCACTGAATGGTAAAATGTTGGATTCTGCTCCAGCCCCCTAGAGGTCAGTCATCAGGATGAAACTCTACAGCCGTTCTCCAGATGCTGCCAAACTGGCTTCCAACCATCCCTGATGCAGGTGTCATTATTCATCAGACAGAGCTAAATAATAATGTTAATTACGACACTCTCTGTGAATTGCATGTGTCACAGAAAATAGAGACAATATTGTTAATACTATCTTATCCCCCTCTCAGACCTTCCTCGTCGCCAGTTGTATAGTATGCAGTGATTAAACTGGGAGGCGACCAGGGCACAGTGGATAAGGAGATTGCCTGAGACTGTCTTTCTCCTGACAAAAGAGAAATATTAAATCCCTGAAGGTGGCACCAGAGTAGGGAGCCTAGGGCCATATGTATCAAAGTTTGTGTTTGCGATTCTCAAATAGCGAATTTTAGAGAATCGCTATTTGAGAATCGCAAACGAGATGTATGTAGGATTCGCAAGAAAATTTGCGAATCCTACATATTCCTTAATTGCGATTCGCAAATTGAGAATCGCAGTTAAGGAAGCCCTCCCCATTCATTCCTATGGGCCTAGAGGCCCATAGGAATGAATGGGAGGACATTCTCAATTTGCGATTAGCAATTAGAGAATCGCAAATTGAGAATGCAATTTCAAGGTTGCAAGGGTGTCCAAAGGACACCCTGTTGCACCCTGAAATGAGCATGGGTGCACATGTGGCGCACATACATGCCCTAAGGGCATGTATGTGCGCCACATGCCACTTTGAAAAATGCAAAAAATGCATTTCTCAAAGAAATCGCAAGTTACCACCAACCTGTAGTTGGTGGTAATTTGCGATTCCTTAAGCCATAATCGCACAACTTAGGTGCTTCATACATTTCATTTAAGGAATCGCAGTTTGCGATTCCTTAATGCATTTGCAAAATAGAGAATCGCAATTTTGCGATTCTCTATTTTGCGAATGCCTTTGGGATGATACATCCCAAAGGCATGTTCCAGTCAGCAAACGGGCCGATTCTGAGAATCGGCCCGTTTGCGAACGGGAAATGGGCTTGATACATATGGCCCCAGATGTATAGAAGTTAATAAAATGTTTAACAGTTATCCTCTATGAGACTTATCTCTAATTGCAGCCAAAGGGTGTCCCAGTCACCATTAATTGGCCGTCTATGGAGATCTCTGACTTCTTTTGTGTAAAGGTCTGTACTTTCAGTTTTAATCCAGCATAGTAGGTGTTAGACATGACAGACTTTGGTGTGCTCCTCTCCACACTTTTTTACTTCTCCCCTCCTGTTGACTGAATTTAGGTTTTGTTGGCTTTAGTACTCTGTACACTTTCCCACTGATAACCAGTGTAAAGTGCTTGTGCTCACTACTTTAAATATGTAAAAGTGGCTTACTCCTGATTGGCACACTTAATTGACTTGTAAGTCCCTAGTAAAGTGGCACAACATGTACTCAAAGCCTGAAAATCAAATGCTACTGGTGGGCCTGTAGAACGTATTGTGCCATCCATCTAGGTAGCCCTTTAGTACATGTCTCAGGCCTGCCATTGCAGTTTTTGTGCACTTTTAAAATGCCATTTGAACCTGGAAAAATAAACCTTTTGCCAAGTCTAAACCTTCCTTTTTAATACACAAATCACCCATATGGTAAGCCCTAAACAGTCCATAGGGCAGGGTGCAGTGTATTTAAAAAGTTGGACATGTACTTTTAAGTTTTACAAGCCATGGTAGTGAAAAACTCTTGAATTAGTTTTTCTCTACTGAGAGGCCTACCTCTCCCATAAGATAGCTTTGGGTTATCTTATACATTTGTTAAGAGCTAACTTTTGATTGGGAACAGGTAGAAATACTCATGTTTGGTCTCAGAAGAATTGTAATTTAAAATCCTCTTTAATAGTAAAGATTGCACTTTAAATCACAATTCTGAAAATGTCACTTTCGGAAAGATGGCATTTTATTGTCTTAACGGTTTGGTGCCATCAGCCTGTGTCTCGACAGTGAGACAAATGGGGTCTAGGTATTGGCAGGATGGGCGATCTTGCAGGATGGGTGGAGCAAAGCTGTTCCAAGCTCCAATTACATTTCAAGGGGCTGCGTCTAGCACACACGCAAAGGAAATTGATACTAGTCTTTTGTCACCCCAGAATTCTACGAGCCTTGGCAGGAGAATGAAGAAATATTTCAGGTTCAGATCTGGGGGGTGGCCTAGAAGTATTTCCCACTTCAAAGGGTGGCACCAGGTATAAATATTGGACCCTCATATCAACTCTTTAGTATACTCCTGGACCTGTGGAGGACACCTAGAAGAACTGCCTTGTACTTCAGAGGTCTGCCCTGCTGCTCGAGGCCTGCTTTGCACCCGGGAGGACTGTCCTGCTGCCACCAGAGGACTGGTCTGCTGCTTGAAGCTTGCCTTGTACTCTCAGAGGAATGCCCTGCTGTTTGAGGCCTGCCATGCTACTTGAACCCAGGACTATCAGAGTGACTCTAACAGCTAGTCTGCTGTCCTCTTTTGTGAGCTACAGGGACATATGGCTGAAGGTAACATTAGGATGAGAGAGAACTGGCTTAAAATGAATGGGGAAAAGATAGATTGTTGTCTTTAGGGCAGAGAATTCAATCTGGACGGATCGTTGGTGGCTTGATACCTACCGTACGCTACCCGTCCTGATGGCGGCAGCAAAAAATCTTGGGGTGATCTTTGACATTACATTCACATTTGAGACCCTGATTAATAAAATGGTAAACTCTTGCTTTTGGATAATTAAGATCTTGAAGAAAATTCTTCCCTTTCTTCCTGGGGAGCTAAGGTTGTCAGTGATCATTGCGCACATTACATCTCGTCTTGACTGCTGTAATGCCCTGTATTTAAATGCCAACCAGTATATTTTAAATAAGCTTCAGCTCATCCAAAATGCAGCAGCTCTGTTGGTCCTGGGTCTGCTTAAACACATCTCACTAAGGAAGGGCTTGAGTACTCTCCACTGGGTGCCAGTGAGGCAGTGGGTAACTTTTAAAGCTCTTTGCCTGGTATATAAGGTCCTCCATCAGCAGGGCTCATGCTATCTTAGGGCCATCTTCAAATGGTATGCTCCCAGCAGACTTCTGAGACCAACAGAATGGGCTAAGCTGATAGTTCCTAGGTTCCGGAAAGCTAGATAGGTGGAGCAAGCATTTTCGGTTGCAGCCACTAGGTTGTCCAAAATATTAGGAACCTGAACTCTTGAGTTTTCGCAGGGAGGTGAAAAACGGGTTATTATATTGCCCTGGGTGGCTCCCTGGCTTTTGCTGCATCTAATTTGCTAGGGCTTTTCCCTTTTTTTGTTCCTCTTGTGCCTTACGAGGTGACAGTGCTTCAGAGCCTTTTTTGGTGTATGTGCTTTATAAATTAAAAGAAAAATAATAAAATCCAATGACAAGCTCCAGATACTTTGAAGGTGCTTCTCCTGCCAAAACCTGGGACTTAAGAAAAAAGTCAACAAAAAGTGGCCTGAGAACCGACAGGAGACCCAGACTGATCTGCGTGCCGATCCACCCAAGGTGCAGCACTGGTCAGCCTAATTTTGTGGTAGCTCACTCTACGTTCTCTGCAGCAGTAAACCCTGTTCATCTGGACCTCTTGACTAATGTATCTGGCCTCATGGAGTCCTCATCGGCTACAGCCTTCAGCCCTCTTCTGATGGAGATTTTTGACTTCCAAAAAAAGACAAAGTCCGAGTACAGAAATTATCACCATGACTTCGTCCAGTGGCTCCCCGACGATGATGTCTCCTCCTTGGACATCACCGGCTGCCTTGCCCCGCTGAGATTTTACCTTCCCAGGAACATTTCTTCAAAATTTCTTTTAATTCTGAAGGTAAGCCGAGATCAGGCCCAATCCACCTTGTGTATCTGAACAGTCGGCCATAACTTTTAACTTTGGCTTGGTCTTGTAAGACTAGATGCCAGTGTTTGGTGCTTTGATATTTTAGGCGCTAGTTTTCACTAAAAGCTTTACAGATTCATAGGTCCAGTTACACTGGTTAAATTTAAATTAGTTTTAGTGTAATTTTATTTCTCAAAATGTTCAATATTTTCCTAAATTGGTTTGGGATTTTTCTTGTGTTGTGTTTTTACTTTATTACTGTTTGTGTGCTGCATAAATACGTAACACATTGCCTCTAAGTTTGGCCTGCCTGTTTTTGTGGAAAGCTACCAGAGGGTTAAGCACATGTTAGTTTAGTGAGCTTTGTGGTTCACCCTGGCAAGGATAGTGGTTGTTCCTTGACTAGGGTTTTATCCCCCTCAACCAATAACTCAGTCTCCTACACCGGCCCACAGTCTGTGACTGTTGTAGAAATCAGCCTCAGAGCAGGTCAGGCAAAACAGGTGGAGCCTAACCTTCTGCAGAAGTGGGAGCCACACTGATACTCTACGTGGTGTCCACTTGGGTTTCTCATGCCACACGGACGCCTCAGGGAGTGACGTCTAGGCAAGCATCTTTATCAGTCACAAAGGCGATCACTGAAAACCGCTATAGGAATCCCACCATCCAGGAAATCTTTGCTGTGAGGCTCCGCACAGAAACCAGCAGTTTGGGAGCAGATGCTGAAGATAATTATCAGATAGGAGGGAACTCCGGTACGGGAGCCCTCTGCTTACACGTCTGCCTTGATGGTTTCCTTGGCCATTCCCAGAACTGCTTTACTTAAAAGATGACTCCTGAGGGTGCTTTATTCTGTAGTAAGAAAAATGGCAAGAAGGCATCATGGGCCAAATGAAATAGAGTATCATGCATGAATCAGCACAACAAGTTAGCATTTAGAGTAATCAGTGAGAGCAAGTTTTTTGGTTGTGAATAGAAATCTGTTAGCTCCTTTTGGTTACGGTTAATAAAGTACACTTAAGAGAAATAGCAAGTACATTTCTGTATACCACTGAAACAGAAGAAACAGTAATCATCCTTACCAGCTTGCATTGCTCTATGATATATTTTGATATTGTAGACATGGCTACGAAATTGTAGCTAGAAATTATTTCAACAATTGCCTTTTCTTTGGTATTTTGGCATTTCATAACTGCTGAATGTAGGAAAGTGGGTTTCTGTTGCAGTAACCCCCCCACTTTTTGCCTGATAACTGATGCACTTTTCCTTGGTGTGCCTTGGATCCCTGCCAATCAGGTTCCCAGGGCCTGTGTTCCTTCCCTAAAAACTGTACTAAGCCTAAATCCAATTGGCATCTCTGGCCACAGGTAAGCCCCTGGTAAATGGTACCCTAGGTACCCAGGGCACTGTGACCAGAGAAGACCCCTAAGGGCTGCAGCACTTATTGTGCCACCCTTAGAGGCCCTGTACCCTGACACACACACACTGCCCTTGCAGGCTGAGTGTCTTGGTGCAGAACAAAACAGAGAGTCGACATGGCACACATCCCTGTGTGCCATGCCCACAAACACACTGCCCTGGCATACCTCATTCACCCCTCTAGCTGGGTGCCCTATGCCAGAAGTGAGGGTACAGGTGCATGAGCCCTGTGCCCCTACAGTACCCAGGTCCATTCCTGGGCACTGTAATTGCAGTGCTGCCATTCCAAGTATATGGTGCTGGGAGGTCGTCAGCACGAACTCCACAGCACCATGATGGCTGCACTGAAGACTGAGAAGTTTGGTATCAAACTCCTCAGCACAGTAAACCCACACTGATGCCAGTGTGGGATTTACTGTAAAATGCACGACAGAGGGCAACTTAGAGTTGCCCCCTGAACCTAACCTACAATCCACGTCTTGTCTGAGGGGCTGCCTAGGCTGCCACACAGCAGACATGTTGCTGGACCCCTGGGTAGAGAGCCATCCGCTCTCCCGGGCCTGCAACAATGCACGTCCTGGGCGAGGTGCTAGGCCTCCTCCCCCAGGATGGGCAGGGGAAGCTTCAAAGGCATTCCGCCTTTCTGAGCTTCCCAGACCACTTGCTGTACTCAGCAACTGGCCCCCACCGGTTCTTCCCCATCCTGGCGGGAAGACTGGCGGGAAACACCAAGGGAGGAAAGGGGTGTGCCAGCCTCTGCCAACCCCACCCCTCAGGTGGGGGAGGCGAGGTGAAGCACATCTCCGGGCTCTCGCCATCTTGAAGATGGGGAGCCCTGCCCAATCAGGACTAGGCTCCTGCCCCCTCCCACCGGAGAGTGGCAGGATAGGGGTGTACCCACCCTCAGGGCAGGGACCCATTGGTCCCTGCCCTTTACCTACCTGTAACGCCCCTAAATCTAGTATTTAGGGGCACCCTGAACCTTCCTTCCTCAGATTCCCGCAACCTAAGAAGAAAAAGGACGAAAGAAGACGCCCAGCAGAGGAGACTGCAGAGAACAACTGACTTGGCCCCAGCCCTACCGGCCCGTCTGCAGTTTCCAGAGATCCTGCGCCAAAAATAGTCTTGTCCTGCAGCCAGCGACCTCCAGAACCCCAGGGAGGACTGACTGCCTTCAACAAAGACCGGATCTCCTGTGAACAACAGCTCTGTTCAAAAGAAACACCAAACAAAGACTCCGAGCCTGCTGAGGAAAAAGAAACCCGACGCCTGGAACCACCACTGCACCCGTCGCCTACAGCCCGAGTTCAAGTGGCCCACCGGTCCCAGCGAGGTCCCCCAGCTCTCCAGAGTCTGAGTCCACCGTGGGTTGACCCCTCCAGGACTCCCCGACGTCGCCTGCAGCCTCTGCACGGAGACCCCCTACCGCTAGTGGCCCGGTAAGGTGAAATCCGACCTCAAAAGACACCCCTGCATCCAGCCGCCCTGCTCCCTGGAGAAAGGAACCCGGGGTGCACCCTACGTCCCCGAGCCCTCCAACTTACCTGCCCAGCTGTTGGTTCCTCCTGGAAGTCTTCCTGGACCGAGCCTGCAGCTGAAAACCAAAACCGAAAATCTCCATTGAAATCAACAGGGCACCCGACCTCAAAACAGCACCCTGCACCCGGCCGCCCTAGTGCCGCTGAGGGTGCCCCTTCTGTGCTAACTTGGTCCCCAACGTGCCCTGAGCTTAACCCTAGGAGCTTTGCTCCCACAACCCCGTGGCCTGCTTGCCAGCCGCCACCAACCGGAGTCCCCCTATCCTCCATAGGATAACATTGGGCCTCAACACTCTGCACCTGGCCGCCCTAGTGCCGCTGAGGGTGCAACAACAGTGCATCACTGACCCTGTGAGACCCCTGAGTCTAACCCCAGAACCCTAACTCAAAAGACCGATTACTTACCTCGAAACCGATAACTCGTTTTTCCTCATAGGATAACATGGACACTTTTCCTTCCAAAAAAGTTTCTAAGTGTCGACTTTTGAAAACTAAGAATATTCCTTAAAAATCGCACAAATAACCGAATCGAATTTTCTCAATTGTTTGCAGGAAAGGTCCCAGTGCTGAACCTAGGTGTCCAGCACTGAGTAACAAAAGTAATTAAAAAGTAACTTACCTGTGAATTGAATTTCCTTCCATAGGATAACATTGGTGGTTCTTTGTGAAAAAGTTTCTGTCAACTTTTGAAATACAAGAATATTCTTAAAAATCGTACAAACTACAAAAACGTAATTACTTACCTGTTTTAAGTAAATGTCCCAGTGCTGAATCTAGGAGTCCAGCACTGGATTACAAAAGTAACGTTAAAGTAACTTACCGGCGAATTGAATTTCCTTCCATAGGATAACATGGACTGGTTTTTGCTTGGAAATTCTTCTAAGTGTCGAGTTTTGAGACTTTAAAATATTCACCTAAAATCAGCCGAATTACGAAAACGAATTTACTCACCTGCTATCAGGAGAGATCCCAGTGCTGGATCTTGGTGCCCAGCACTGACCCTAAAAAGTAATCACACCTGTACTTACCGGTAACTTGAATTTCCTTCCATAGGACAACATTGCCTGGTTTTTGCTGAAAAAGTTTCTAAGTGTCGATTTTGCAAACTTACAAATAATCGTTAAAAATCGCCTGTATAAAAAAACCACATTGCTTCAACTGTTTACAGGAGATGCACCAGTGCTGGATCTAGGATCCAACACTGAGTAAGAAAAAGTAATCACAACTGTACTTACTGGTAACTTGAATTCCTTCCATAGGATAACATTGCCTGGTTTTTGCTGAAAAAGTTTCTAAGTGTCAACTTTTAAAATACAATAATATTCCTTAAAAATCACAACTGTAACCAAAACGTTTTTACTCAACTGTTTACAGGAGATGTCCCAGGACTGCATCTAGGATCCAGTCCTGTGGTTAGAAAAGTAATCCAAAAAGTAATCTATTGCATTTAACCAGAAATTCCCGTTGAGCTCAATGTATAATTGTGTTTAAAATTGTGTTGCATATTGCAACAACTGTAACTATTGCATTCAAAAGTCTATTGCCTATTGAACAGTATTTAACTAAAGCATCTCATTCTGAGAAAGTATATTTTGACACCTATCGTTGGTTCTAAAATAAAACAACTATATTTTTATATATAAACCATTGGCCTAGAGTTCAGTTCTTGAGTGTGTGGCTTCATTTGCTGACTGAGTGTGTACAACAAATGCTTTACACTGTCCTCTGATACTGCCTTACTGCTCGACCAAGCTACCACTTTAGAGAGTAAGGTTATATCTAACTTTAGCCTCTGCCAAACCTCTGGGGACTGTGGACTCTGTGCACACTGAACCTTACTTTGGTGCAGTATATACAGAGCCACTTTCTTACACTGAATATATAACATGCTAGTAAACACATGCCTCTGCATATTCCAGGTTTGGACTCCGGAATTACCAGTTGGTGCAGGCTATGCTGTTTGCCATTGAAGAGATTAACAACAACCCAAACCTTTTACCCAACATTACCCTGGGATTCCAGATCTATGACACTTGTGCGATGCTCCAGCGATCACTGAAGGGGACACTATGGATTCTATCGGGATACAAGGAGCCGATTCCAAACTTTTGGTGCCGGGGGAGTTTGCCACCAGCAGCTATCATTGGGTATTCCAGTTCCACTCCCTCAATTAGTCTTGCACGCATACTGGGCCTATACAGATATCCACAGGTAAGACATTGACATTATTGCACATCATTTAACCTGTTTCATTAAAAAGTGCAGTTATGTCATAACAATAAACAGTGCCTCTATGGAAAAGAAACGCTATTGTTCAAGATATGATAGTGTTAAATCACTAGATTCTGAGCTGTAGGCGGCTCAAAGTTCTAATCCTTGAAGACATAGAGCAGAGAGATACAAGAAATATATTCTATATGTGCTTGTTTCACTCTATGGGTCCTGAAGCAGAAACAATAATTCTATACATCATGGAGCAGAGAGAGACAAACTCTGCATGCTTTGAGTCAAGAGTAAACTCAAAAAATGCAGTATCAGCCCTGCCTAGTAGCGCATGTTGAGGGTTCACCTAAAGTACATTAGTGCATGCCCTTTATCACTGCACTAAAATGCATTGACATGTATAATTAATTAGCTGATCCTCTTCATTGCTCGGGATGCTTTACTCTCACTGCAGCATGTGTAAAGCCAGCACTAGTATTATTGATCACATCTTTCAAAGTGCCCCAGGCAGTGAGAGCAAATTCGAGAAAAAAGGTGACTGTGGTTTCCCTAGAAACTAGCACTGGGCCGAGGTTTTACAATGTATCTCTCTCTTGCGATCTGGCCCTCTGTGCTGTGTCGTGTAGTGCATTGCAGGATGTCAGGAGCATGCTCTATCTGTCCAGACAGGATGGTGCTGTGCACCCCCAGAAACATCACAGTGGCTTACGAGCAACCCCCGGCTGTTCCTCTGAGCAGCGTGGAGGACTCAGGAAGCCAGCTTTCTAAGATGACCTGTTTGGAGGTGCACGCTGCACCCGGCACCAGCATCCTGCCAAGTACCCATCGAGGCCCCAGCAAGTCTGAGACACTCTGAGCTCTGCTCAGCCCTCTCTCCAGGTCTGGTGGAACTTTCTGACTGAAAATAGCAATCATACAGTGGACCTGGCTCCCAAACAGCAGCAGGGACTCAGTTGGCCAGCGCAGCTCAGATCAAGCTCTCAATAATGATGGTAATCCTCTAAGGTAATCCCTTTCAACAATCCAGTCCGAGTCCCTGTTTACATTGCACCTTTTTTTGATGCTGTGTTTTCGTGATTCTTTTTTTTTTAGTTTAAAAAGCTTTAATAATGCAAATAAAGACAAGGTACAATAATATATCAATAGTCATTAAAAAGAAGTGCAAAAGATATAATAAATATGTAGATAGAGGAGAGGTAAAAACTTAATACAGTAAACTTTTAGTAAAATATAAACCAACGTTAAGAGCAATTAAAGTATTGTGTACCATAACAAATAAGCATTTTAGTTTTTTTTTTTTTTTAAAGAAAGAAAAGAGAAAGAGGAAAAAGAAGAGGGTAATAAAACAACCAGAAATGAACATCCTAACCTAGTATAGTACATAAAAATATCCAATATTAAACATTCTAAATGTCAAATAACAATGTAATAGCAATCAAATAAGAACATTGTGAACAGATGACTAACATTATACTCATGGTGGGTGAAAAACAAAGGTATTGTCCTTATTGCGTAATGCAGAAGAAGATAAATAATTGGTAAGTGGAGACCAGAAGGCTTCTTTTCAGAGAAGTTGCTGAGAGGTGGTAGCAGAAGCTCTATCAAGCCTATGATGTGAACAAAGAAGATTCCACCAAGCAGAAAAAGTAACTTTAGAGGCGTCTTTCCAATTAGAAGTGATAACCTGAAATGCGATGGCAAATAGCAGATCTACAAAAGAGCCCATCCTACGAGCACCAAACCAGTGTGTGGGATTACTACCCAAAAATATGGAGTATATATCAAACAGAAAGTTAATAGAGCAAATAGAGGTAATTAGACCACATATCTTTGTCCAGAAAAGAGAAATGTTAGGGCAAATGAAAAAAGAGTGTAAATATGTGCCAGGGGTATTTTTACAAGTCCAGCAGTTAGGGGAGAGGTCAGAACTGAACTTGGAGATAGACAATGGGGTTAAAAACAACCTTTGATAAAAATAATAAAGTGTTTGAGAGGTACTGGCATTACAGGAAGTGTGATGTATTCGTGACCAAATCAAATTCCAAGTGGGTATAGGAATAATGTGTTGCAAATCCGATTCCCATAAAATTTCAATTTTACTCTTGGGGCAGGAGGGTAGAGAGAAATGGAGATATTTATAGATGTGAGAGGCCCGAACAGAGAGAGAAGTAGGTAAGGGTTCGAATATATGATCAGAGGGGGGAGAGAGTTCCTGAGAGAAGAGAGAGCTGTTGACTTAATAGCAGTCTTAAAGAATCATAATGGCGAAGGGAAGTGGTCGGTAAACAGAATTTAGTTTGAACTTCCTGAGAGGATAGAAAGATCTTATCCTGTAGTAATTGTTTAACTTGGATAATCCCTTTATTAACCCAAATCCTCCAGAACAAGGTATGATTGGAAAATTGAATGGACTTGTTGTGCCATAAGGAAGAATCTAAGAATACTTGCAAAGGAGAAAGGGATTTTTTAAGGACCGGGTTAAAGGTTGATATAAATTGTGAAATAGTAGGGGACTTAAAAAGATGGGGAGAATGGGTAAAATTGGCTAACGAGGAAAAGGGAAACAGGTGAACCAAGGATTCTTCCAATCTATACCAAACTGGTACAGAGGATTTGTCAAACGAAGATAGTTAGGGTAAAACCTGACGGATTAAAAAGGAAGAGTGATATTGATGAAAGTTTCCAAAATTAACACCTCCCCTGTCCTTAGGAGCAGATAAGGAAGACAGAGATATACGAGCTTTCCGGCCATTCCAGAGAAATCTGCTTAAAACACCATTAAGAGTTTTAAAGAATTTTAAGGGAAGCTTCACTGGTAACATGGACAAATAAAAGTTGATAACAGGGAGCATCATCATTTTGGAAGTATCCAACCTGCCCCACCAGGGCAAAAATAGGGGGCACCATTTATCTGCCATACCAGATATTCTTAGTATAACCTCCTCCACATTAAGCTGGACCGTTCGAGCGACAGAAGAGGCGTATTTAACTCCTAAACATGTAATGTAATTAGAGTTCCATTTAAAACCAGTCCCTTCAAACATACTTTTTAAACAATATTTATTTAAAGGGAGCACTTCTGATTTAGAAAAGTTTAATTTATAACCGGACAGAGCAGCATAGGAAGATAAAAGATATGTGAAAGCAGGCAAAGAGACAGAAGGGTCAGAGAGATATAATAAAATATCATCCGCGTATGCAGTGAAATTAATTTCAAAGGACTTGTGTGTAAAACCGCGAAATACAGAAGAATGCCTTAGAGAATGAAGGAAAGGTTTGAGAGATAAAAAAGCACAGGTGAAAGAGGGCAGCCTTGACGAGTGCCACGTTGAAGGGTAAAGTAAGAAGATTGGGACCCATTAACAAAGACAGAGGTAGTAGGAGAGGAATAAAGCAGATTGATAAAAGATAAAATGACGGGGCCAAAACCATGCCATTTCAATGCACGCATCATAAAAAGCCAGTGAATGCAATCAAAAGCTTTCTCAGCGTCTAAGGCGATGGCAGCAACAGGGGAGGAGCTCTTAGAAGCAAGATGTATGATATTTAAAAATGTTCTTGAATTGTCTGCTAGCATTCTGCCTTTGACAAAACCAGTTTGTTCATATCCAATCAATTCAGGGATAACCTGATTAATATGGAGGGCCAGCACTTTAGCGAAAATCTTGCAATCCAAGTTAATTAAAGAAATAGGATGATAATTAGCACAGGAATAGGGATCTTTATCCTTTTTTGGAATTAAACAAATCATGGCTTCAAGAAATGAACCACGAGCCTCTTTATGTGAGATAAAATTTTGAAAAAGAGACAGAAGTAACCCTGGGTGGTAAAATCCGCTCCACTCGCGGAGTTTGCGGATTTTTGGCAACTCCGCGTTCCGCGTAGAACGCGGAGTTACCGAAAACTCTGCTCTCCACAGCGTAGCGGAGTTTTTTTCTTCTTCGCGCTTTCAAAATGCGTTTTTGCACGTGCGGTAGCGACTTACCGGGATCCCTGCATTCGCCAACGAGATTTCCTATCCGTTCGCGTGCGCCACGAGATTTGGTAGCTGACTGCACGGTCCCGCGAGAGTGTGCGATCGCAAACACGTCATTCGGACGCGCCATCTGACTTCCGGCGGAAGTTCAGTGAAGCTTGCGATGCCGAACACGCAAAATTTGCAATCTGGAGAAGAATATCTCTCGAGCAGCATTAAATCTTCTCGAAAATGATGATTTGGATGAAAAAAACTCCTCAGATTGACATTTGGCTGTACTTTTTTGTGCAAGGAGTCCTTTTTCTTTTTTTTACTTTTTTTTTGGAGAGGAAGGAAGTGCCCCAGAGTCTCCAACTTCCTGTTCCTGTCCAGCAGGCTCCTCCCAGTGCTTTGTCGATGTCCTGTTCACTTTTCATTTGGATTTGGAGCTGGAAGGATCACTCTTCATGTCTGCTGCATCATATATCATTGGATTTGAGGACTTTTCGAATTGAGGACTTTTCGATTTGAGATTTTACAAGTAAGTTGGTGTTGTTTGATTGGGGCATTGCAGTTGCTGCAACTACATTTTTTGTACTTTTCATCATTTAATTTTTTTTATTGTGGGTAGCCAGTAGGCCCAGAGCTACTCATGAGTGCATGAAACAACTGTTTCTGTGGTGTCTGTTGAGTTTAAACATCATTTAGAGCATGGATGGCATTGGGTTGAATTGCAAAATGTGTATTTTTTGGGGTATTTCACTTTTTTGGTGTGTGTTAAATAAATGCCTTTGGTGTGTGTGTGTGTGGTGTGGTTGGTGTGTAACTTGCACACCTTGTTTAGCCCTGTGGATTTTTGTTTTTGCTTTTTTGCATTAAAGCTGTGTTGTTTAGCATGCCTCCTTTGTCTGGCCATTATAGGCCTGTTTCAGTTCATTGTTTTCCAGGCCTCCTGCTAGTTGTGACTGTGAGTGACCATGTGGCTGGTGGCCATTTTGTGGTGGTAGTTTAGTAGTGTGCGGCTTTTGCCATATAGGCCTGCATGTCTTTCCTTTGTTCCTTTTGGCCTAGGCTTCTTGTTGTTGTGGGCCTGGCCATGTGGCTGGCGACCATTTTGAAGCCAGGCAGTGTGCTTTTGCCATAGGCCTGCATTGTCTGTCTTCCCTTTCTAGTTGTTGTGGGCCTGGCCATGTGGCTGTTGGCCATTTTGAAGCCAGGCAGTGTGCTTTTGCCATAGGCCTGTATTGTCTGTCTTCCCTTTCTTGTTGTGGGTGGCCTGGCCATGTGGCTGGCGGCCATTTTGTAGACCCAGCCAGTGTGCTTTTGCCATAGGCCTGCAAGCTTGTGGCCTAGTCTGCCAATAGGCCTTTCTTTCAGCCAGTAGGCCCAGAGCTACTCATGGGTGCATGAAACAACTGTCTCTGTGGTGTCTGTTGAATTTAAACATCATTTAGGGCATGGATGGCATTGCATTGAATTGCAAATTTTGTATTTTTTGGGGTATTTCACTTTTTTGGTGTGTGTTAAATAAATGCCTTTGTTGTGTGTATGTGTGTGTGGTGTGGTTGTTGTGTAACTTGCACACCTTGTTTAGCCCTTTGGATTTTTGTTTTGCATTTTTGCATTAAAGCTGTGTTGTTTAGCATGCCTCCTTTGTCTGGCCATATAGGCCTGCTTGAGTTCATTGCTTCCCAGGCCTCCTGCTTGTTATGACTGTGAGAGACCATGTGGCTGGTGGCCATTTTGTGGTGGTAGTTTAGTTGTGTGCTGCTTTTGCCATATAGGCCTGCATGTCTTTCCTTTGTTCCTCTTGGCCTAGGCTTCTTGTTGTTGTGGGCCTGGCCATGCGGCTGGTGGCCATTTTGAAGCCAGGCAGTGTGCTTTTGCAATAGGCCTGCATTGTCTGTCTTCCCTTTCTTGTTGTTGTGGGCCTGGCCATGTGGCTGGTGGCCATTTTGAAGCCAGGCAGTGTGCTTTTGCCATAGGCCTGCATTGTCTGTCTTCCCTTTCTTGTTGTTGTGGGTGGCCTGGCCATGTGGCTGGCGGCCATTTTGTGGAGCCAGCCAGTGTGCTTTTGCCACATAGGCCTGCAAGCTTGTGGCCTAGTCTGCCAATAGGCCTTTCAGCCAGTAGGCCCAGAGCTACTCATGGGTGCATGAAAAAACTGTCTCTGTGGTGTCTGTTGAATTTAAACATCATTTAGGGCATGGATGGCATTGAATTGAATTGCAAAATGTGTTTTTTTTGGGGGTATTTCACTTTTTTGGTGTGTGTTAAATAAATGCCTTTGTTGGATGTGTGTGTGTGGTGTGGTTGCTGCGTAACTTTCCAACCTTTTTTTAGCCCTGTGGATTTTCGTTTTTGCATTTTTGCATTAAAGCTGTGTTGTTTAGCATGCCTCCTTTGGCTGGTCATATAGGCCTGCTTGAGTTCATTGTTTTCCAGGCCTCCTGCTTGTTGTGACTGTGAGTGACCATGTGGCTGGTGGCCATTTTGTGGTGGTAGTTTAGTAGCGTGCTGCTTTTGCCATATATGCCTGCATGTCTTTCCTTTCTTCCTCTTGGCTTACTGCTTCCATCCCCTTTGCCAGCTGCAGCTCCCTGAATGACGTGATGCGCAAATTAATGCCAAACAGGGTCTACTTCCATTACATTTGTATTTTTGTTTTTGTTCTTCTTCTTTCCTATCCTTCCTGAGTGTACACAGTATACCATGAAAGCCCTTGTTGTCAAAGTCTCACAAATGGCTACACTGTTATGTTTTTTTTATAACTTAAACTGAGTTAATAAAATGTAATAATATAACACTAACAAGTGTGACCACCACACACTAAGTTATATATTATATTTGTTTGTTTGTACTAGTAGTAATTGAACCACAACAACAAATGCAACATTTCACTGATGTTCTTCTGGCTTCTTTGCTTTTAGGTGCACAAAAGACTGAGGTGGAGGTGTCATCATCACCCGTAGTGCTGCCAGACAGAAGTCCTGCTGCGCACGATGTCACGTGACGTGTGACCACAGACATCTCTGCAACTTGTGCACCTGCGTCCTGCTGACATTGGAAGAAGAAGATGGCCCCAAAGAAAGGTACCAGGTCTTCCAGTACCAAGAAAGTTGCCAGTGAGAAGAAGGAACAGAAGAAGGAAGTGGCACTGCCACTTACCAAGACTGGTGTGCCGCCCAAGATGTTTTTTGGGAAACAAAAAATTACGCCTGCATCAGCGGTGTCTGGGGACCAAGCTGGGAGCAGCACCTCCGCATCAGCGGGCCCACCCCACCAACCTAGGCCCAAGCCCATGAGTGTTGCCGAGGTAGCCGGTCTACTTGCGCAAACGCCAACGAGCAGTGATGTTGAAATGTCATTATCGCAAAGTAGTACCCAATCAACGCAGGCGGAAACTCAGCAGATAAGTGGGCAACAACAGCCGGAACAACAGCCGGAACAACAGCCGGAACAACAGCCGCAACAACAGCCGGAACAACAGCCGCAAAAACAGCGGCAACAACAGCCCACAATAGTAGTTGTTCATCCCAAAATAGGGGCAGTTCAGGAAATCAAGCTTCCTGCAGAGGAAGAAGAGCAAGCCACTCTTTCAGAAGATCCATTGTCTTCCAGATCCCCAGCAAGGAAAAGGAGGGTTAGTCCATCAACTTCTTCTTCAAGCCCCCCTTCTGATGATCTAGATACTACTTGGAACCCACCAGCTCAGTCTGAGAGTGAGGCGCGCCACGCGACAAGGCTAAGGAAAAGGAAGGTTCCAGAAAGCCTTAGAGTTATGGAGGAAGATGTAGAAAAGGAGGATGATGACGAGCCAGTCATCATGAAGATCACTCCCGCCCCAGTGGAGATGGAGACCGACATTATTATTACCCCATCCCAAATTGCTGTGAGGGATGTGGCACGGTTACCACCAACACAGGTAACACCAACACGACCTCCAGCTTTGATATTTGCATTTGCAAAGGCCTGGCAGGGACCGACATCCAGCACAACCACCACCTCCGTAGGTATTGGTACTGTAACTGCACAGAGTCAAATTCCAGGCACACCCTCCAGTTCATCTGGCATTGCAAGTGGCACCTCCAGCAGCACAAGAAAGTTCACCTCCCCAGTTTGGGACTTCTTTTCGGTCAGCAGTAAGGAGGAGAACATTGCTATATGCTCAATTTGTCGACAAGGTGTTAGTCGGGGTAAGCGTGGTACAAACTATGGTACTGGAGGCCAAACAACCCAACTGAAAAAACACCACATGATCCAGTGGGAGGCGCACCTACTTAGTGCACAAAAAAGTAAAACTGCACCCATTGCTGTTGGTGGGGATGAAGAAGTAGAAGATGATATGATCGCGGTGGAAGGTGAACAAGAGGGAGACCTTTTCTCTGGTACACAAAGTAGCCCTGTCCCCAGCAGTGTAGTGGTACCGTCCACATCCTCAGCAACATCTCAGTGGCACCGTAGTAAGAGTCAGGCTGAGACACCAAGTCAACAGAGTACTGCAATGAAAACAAGTGCGTTGTTGAGCCTAACTGGGTTCAAGAAGTCACCTGCATCAGCTGCTCCAGAAAGGAAAAAAATCCAGCCTACCATTGTCAGCATGCGTAGGTCGGAGGGGCTGTACGAACGCAACCACACAACGGCACGTTTGTACAATGCGAAGCTGGCTAAAATGTTAGCGCTGGACCTTCTCCCTTTTGTGGAAAGGGTGGGTTTCCTTGAATTTATGGCAGGCATCTGCCCAAAATGGAAGGTTCCCAGCCGGTCCTATTTCGCCAGAGTTGCTGTTCCAGCACTACATCACGACGTGCTGGAATTGCTTGGACAAGCTTTGCAGCAGAGTGCTGTTCACAATATCCACCTGACAAAAGACATGTGGACCAGTTGCCAAGCCACTGATTACATGTGCATCACTGCACACTGGATCTCTTTTGTGGGGGTTAGAGAAAAGATATCTGCAGGTGTTGACACTGCTGAGATCTATAATGCCACTCGGAAACATGCAACTCTAGCCATGTTCGCCATGGAGAAATCTCATACTGCTGCAAACATTTTGGAAGAGTTTAATAGCAAGGTCTTTGAATGGCTGCGCCCAAGAGGGCTTAACATTGGTTTTGTTGCCACGGACAATGGCAATAATATAGTTAGGGCAATGTACGATGGTGGCTATTTCAGGGTCCTGTGTTTGGCGCACTGCATTAACATTATTGTTCAAGACTTTCTGAAAAAAGACCGAGTCAGCAACTTACTGACCACCTGCAGAAGAATATGCACACATTTCAGCCATTCTTTTAAAGCCCGGAAGCAGCTGAGGATCATTCAACGTGAGCATAGAATGCCAGTCAAATCACTCATCCAGGAGGTGCCAACACGTTGGAACTCAACTTATTACATGCTTGATCGTCTGTTTGATCAATACAGACCAATCAATGACTATGTCATGCAAAGAATAAGGGATGCGACTGTGAAAGGCATGACGGTACAGATGGACCCATGGGGCCTAGTTAAATGCCTGACAGAGATGCTACTTCCTTTCGAGATCTTCACACGTGAAGTCAGCAAGGAGGACTGTACTATGGGCCAAGCTATCCCACTGTTGCACATGCTAGAGCAACAGCTGAGGGAGGTGTCTGAAATGTACACAGGTGTGGAGGAAAAAAATGAAGCATATGAGTTGGTGGAGAGCTTATCCCGTCGCTTAGCTGAAAATACAAGGGTGCAAACTCGTAGTGTTTTAGAAAAACATTACATTTGTGCCACAATTCTGGTTCCAAGGTACAAATCGGCACTGAACACTAAGACATTAATTCCTTTTTCAGAAGTGGATGTTGCCCAGTACAAAACTTGGATAGCTGAGGCAGCCAGTGACTTGGAAAATGAACGGCTGGTAAATATAGGCCTGCTACTCAAACCCACAACAAGTACTGCAGCAGGACATCCGGCATCAAGTTCAACCTCAGAGCCTGAGGGCAGTGCGTTTGGCTCACAGTGGTCACCAACACTATCGACAACAGCAAGAACCGGATCATCAGCCCCAGTAAAATCGGCACAGGATTGGCATTTACAGCAAGGGCTTGTTAGGTCCAGTGCTGATGCAAAGGCAAAAGAGGCCCAGCAAAGTGGAGCACCCCTGAACATTGAGCGGATGGTCCAGGCCTATCTGGATGACCCAACAGAGGTCTACATTGATCAAAACCCATTGCTGTATTGGTATGGGAAAAGGGGCCAATGGCCAGTGCTCAGCAGGTTGGTGATAAACTATCGGGCTTGCCCTGTCGCAAGTGTCTTTTCTGAGCGTGTTTTCAGTGCTGCAGGTGCCATTGTAACAGTGAAAAGGACCAGCCTCTGGCCCAAAAACGTGGAGAGGTTAGCCATGATCAAAATAAATCAGCACTTTATACCACCGAATTACAAAATACGTGAATCAACGCAGGAAGATGAGGACAGCGACTTAGGTGATGGAAGTAGTGTGTTAGATGATTACCTACTTCTGGTTGAACCACCAGAGTTTGAGGACGAGCTATACTTCCCTGACAACTAGGCTTTGAACTTCTTACTTTCTTTCTTCCTTATTTACTTTTATTTGTCTGTGTCGCTGTCTTCCTGGTTCGAATCACAACAAATCCATCACCACCGTCTTCTAGTCTTTTTATTGCCATATTGGAGTTGCAGCTGTGTGCATTTAACTTAAGTCCACTCCTCAGAGTCCTGCTCCATCCTCCTGACTTGCCCTAAATCCATTTCCCTCAAGCCAGATGATGATTGGATGGAGAATAGTACAAGAAATGTTGCCTCGTCGAGTCTCTCCAAAAGAAGTGGAACATGATGACTACTATAGCTATCCTTTCCGAGCCGAGAGAGACTGCCCCTTAACTTAAGATGAGAAGGAACAGGTAATGATGGCATGCACTGGACACTGACTCTGAGTGATTGGTGTTTGTGTTGTTGTTGTTTGTTGTGCATGAAGTGAATTCATTGTGTACTATTATTTAATCTACACACTAAAAGTGACTCAAGTCAATGTTTCCCTTCTTGTTGTTTAATAACAAAATTCATCAAACCCTAACCCTCTTCCCCCGGGCTGTGTGATTTATATTGAGGTGTGACTAAATTAAATGTACACCATTAATTGATAACACGCTTGCTGGGGCGGATGTAGTGAAAGCAACACTAATTCAATTTCAAGGCAGGGTGAGGATCTTCTTCTGCTTGCCTACCCATGCTCAGTATATTTGCAAGTAAATTTTTTTTCCAAAGGAACCTAATCCATCATAGGTAATTGCCGGCATCGATTGGATTCATCATCCTCCTACACAGCACTAAAGGTTACGCTTGTGTCGAGTGACTCGACACAATACTACAGTTTGTAACTTGTTGTACTAGGCGATCCCCGCCACCATTATGTTTTATTTTACTTTAGCATTGCTAATCAGCATTATTATTATTGTTTGGCAGTCTTCTTGTGTACTGTACTGTACTTCGTTCTACTACTCCTCCCAGAGTCTCTCTCAGGCGACTGACTGTCTCATTTTCTTTTTTTGCAAATGCTACTGCCAGTGTCTACTACTACCACCACAACCATGGCATCTTGGGAAACCAAACCATCATCGCCATGCAGCCATCACTGTGCCTAAGTTAAACATCAATCACAGGTAAGAGAAGAAGTTTGGGGGAGGTATAATTAATAATGGAAATTAATTAATTAATTCACACACCCCTTGAGTCCTCCTGTTGCAGAATGCATACACTAGGAGGAGAGACTGACAGTACTAGTAGAACAAGTCACTCAGTGAGGGATACCGCATCTATCTGTTTGTGTGTTACAAAATCGGCAGATTATTTAAATCAAACACTGGCTGCGGCCCTGCAGCAGCAAGGAAACAGTGTGACGTAAAACAGTAACCCCCCCACAAAACATTAACATCGTATGTAAAGTTTAAGTATAAATATAATTTAATCCCCTAACAAAAATAAACTATGTAAAAATCCCACAACACCTGACCCACCCCTCTCCCTAACCCCAACCAATGTCCAACAAGAAAAAGTCCAACCAATGTCCGGTGAATAAAACCCCAACGCCCAATTCCCACCCACCAAAAAAGGAATAAAAAGGGGCAATCCAACAGGGTCTTTCTTATCGGCGGGCTCTGAGTCGCTTGTCCACCAGGACCTTTACCCGGACCTCTAGGTGTGCCATTCGGAGGAGCATGCGGCGCTTGAATGCCCTACAATTGCATCCACAGGGGGGCAGCAGTGTTGGATGAAGTAGTGCGGCTGTGGGTGGCTGCCTGACCACGGTGCCGTACCACTGGAGGGGCCTGGGCCTGGGCCTGGCTGGGGCCCGGGGCATTGGAGGAGGCTGCAGCTGCTGCTGCCTCCTCCTCCTCCTCCGCCAGAACCACCAGCCACCGGTATTTGGTTTGGATGGCCTCCAGCTTCCGGCGCCGGGCCATAGCTGCCAACTCCTTCCTGTCCAGTTTCGATTTTCCTTTGGAAGGAGTAGCTTTATCAAGAAGAAAAAAAAGACTATTGTAACAATATACTCTTAGCAAAACAGTAAGACAAATTAATTCTACACATAGTGGCACAGTAGCACTAGCAAGCACAGTACATAACATTTGTGGTATGTATCTATCCTCCCACTTCCTCGGCCTCTAACATTTGTGGGAGTTTCAGGCATTATACTAGCACTATGGACTCGAGTACACAGTACACCAGTCATCTTCTTCTCTCTTGTTTAGCAAAATTACGTAACCTTGTTGTAGCCGGCATGCCAGCTCAGTCAGCTTGCGCCCAAGACAAACATACTCGTGACGCAGACTCACGTTAGTTTTATTTACTACTGTCTGCAGGTGGGGAAGCTGACTACACAATCATCGTATTTTTCTATTACGGGTGGCACTGGCCATACTCTGTTACATCAAGGGCAACTGCTCAATTTCACTTTCACCCTGCCCTGACTACTACAATAAGGCAGATGATATCTGATCCAAATGATCATTGCTTATATATGGGACGACATGAGGTACCTTGTTTTGATTGATTGTGTAAACAATAAACATGCAGCCGATAGGCCACCCATGGCAGGCTGACACAGTCGAAAATAAATTAACATAGGTAGGGAGAGGGCCTCGGAGTCGGAGGGAGGCGCTTGATAACAACATACATACACAATATATATATGCTGTTCTTGCAAACTACTGTGAGTCAAGGGTGCATTCTGAAAATACAACTTCTATTCTCCTTGGCTTTGCTACTCTGGCGCGGTTTCTTTTACATTCTCTTCAAACTAAGACTCTTCATCCAGTATTTAAAGCAATTGTCCAGAGCACCACCGCAATAGAAAATTTATAAGGTCCGTCTTTCCTATGGGTCCTTAGAGTTGTATTCAATAGTATACATCAGTAAGTATACAAAACATCAATGGAAAGTTCCAAATTCTTTATTTTTCACAGTCCAGGCTTGAATAAACAGCCGACACGTGTTTCGTCGAAAGACGACTTTTTCAAGGCTTGACAAAAAAAGAGAAGGGGGTTGGTAGTCTTTTCCTAAAGACAAACTCGCGTTGGGACGGACGGTCCCTCCTGCTCGCAGTGATTACTTCGGGCAAGATTAAGGGCTAGGGACTTATCAAGGTCCTTGCTCCTCCTTTTACACTCCTTTATGGGACAGGGAGAGTGGTTCTCAAGCCAAGCTCTATCGGTACTGTGACGTTATGGATTGAATCCAATTTTTTTCTGACGATGAAGGAAACACCAGCATATTGTGCTGTGAACAACTCTATAAACTACCAACCCCCTTCTATTTTTTTGTCAAGCCTTGAAAAAGTCGTCTTTCGACGAAACACGTGTCGGCTGTTTGTTCAAGCCTGGACTGTGAAAAATAAAGAATTTGGAACTTTCCGCTGATGTTTTGTATACTTACTGATGTATACTATTGAATACAACTATAAGGACCCACAGGAAAGATGGACCTTATAAATTTTCTATTGCGGTGGTGCTCTGGACAATTGCTTTAAATTTATATGTATGGCAGGTTCCTACATGTGACACTATTTGGATGGCATAGTGTCCTCTGTTTTATTGAGCACGCCGATTTGACAAATGTGTACTCAAAACTGATCCTGAATTATTTGTATGTGCTAACGATTTAACTCCATTGTCATCTCCATTTCTTTATTGAATCTTCATCCAGTGACAGTCTCCACCTATGCTATCTATGATGAATACCATCCAGGCATCCATCCATTCAAAGTAAACATGTCTATCATTCTTCTTAATCTCTCAACAAACCTTAGTTTGTTTCACCAACAACAAACATTTATTCTTTTTTTTAAACCACCACCCATGCGCCCTTCCTTCCTTGCTTGCCTTGGCTTTGAGTTTGACCCATGAAACACCCCGGAGGATTCTTGCTATCCACCCATACAGTTTCACCCACCCAGGCAGGCATATTTTCTTTCACCTTCCACCCATCCTTCAACCACCCATGCATCTGATTCCTATCAGCCACCTATGCATGCATCCCGCGTATCCTTCTTTGCCAGTCATAAATATTACATCTCGCCTGTCCTTCCTCCTTCCACCCTTCTTTCCCTTTTCGTTCAACCCATCCATCAAGGTCATCTGATCTGACTCTTAGTCTTCTCCATAAAACTTTTACAGCTGAGTTGAAGTCAGATAGAAGAGGCCATTAGTTACTCAACTCCCGTCGCTAATGCTATTGCTAATGCTAAGTAAAGGGTGTCTCCTTCAACCGTTGTTCACAACAACTTAGTCTCTCTCAACAGTACAGTGTACACCCTTGCAGCGAGTATAATGTCAATAAGTAAGGAATATAACTTACCACTGCTGCTGGCTCACCCCCTGCAGCTGCCGCATCTTCTGCTCCTTCCTTACTGGCCGCATCACCTTCGCCGCTGGCCCCTGCACTGGTGGTCGGTACGCCTAGAAAAATCATTACACATTTTTTAGATGCCATATACGCCTCCCCCTATTTATTCTTTTTCACTAGCAAGATTGAAAAAAAAGTTAATACATACATATACAACATACATCACTAGTACAAATCGGGTACTAGAGTAGAGTAGACTAGTAGTAGTATGTCCTATCCTATCAAAAATAGTAAAATATCTGGTTGGGCATTTTGTTAGTGGGAATTGTCGAAAAGCCTCAAGATTAAGAAGACTAGAAGAGGACAACCCAAAGGACTGGACTCAGTGGCTACAGCTATTGGTGAATCTGAGTTTTACAACCTTTTAAATAAAGAGTGGCCAACTGGGCAAGCTTAGCTACAGACAGACTAATAGTAGTAGTACAGAGAGTCATAGCAGAGGCAGTTAGAGGCAGGGATAACAAGAATTTAGAAACAGATAGTCTAGATCGAAGAAGAATTGGTAAAAAATAGAATTAGGAAACGGAAATAATAGTTCGGAAAAAATAAGGGGCAGTAAAAGTTAGGGAAGTATAATTATTATTATTAACAACAGGAGGACTTACTGGGGCCAGCAGCAGAGCCCTCGGTAGAGGAGCGGTCTTGGCCGGCATCTTCTGCAGCTGCTCCCGCCGACTCCAACGACCCCGTCTTCTTGCCCCTGGGTGCTGGTCATGAAAGATATAAGAAGGAAAGAGACAAACATTGATGATTGGTGTGAAACAAATAAAATATTTTAAAAAACGCTCAAAAAAACATTTATGGAAACAACAATTGCAATAAAATTAACCTATCTAATCTGGTCGACTAGTAGTATCGCGGGATTCGCGGACCGTCTAGTTATTATTTATGAACACTAATCCAGTGTTCCATTCTGATTCCAGAATACTAACTAAGCCTAAGTACCACCTGACCTAGCCCACCTATTCCAGACGGGCCAATTGTTCACTAAGTCTGCATTTCCATTTATTTTAGTCCTCAAAAATGCATAGATGGGGACACATGCATAAATGTTTGCATACACCAAATTGTTGGTTGGTTGCTGCTGATGTTCTGCTAGTGCTAAGCCTATTACCACTCACTAAACAAACTACAAAAGGTTCTACTAAGGACTGGGGTAAGCAGCACTCAGCAGCACGTGATGTAACAGAGGATGCGTCACGCAGACCGCTAAAAAATTACCAACTAATACTAATAAGTAACTAAACCTATCAATCCACCACTATCTCTTAGTGACAGGAGGACAAAGGAAGGACTAGAGTCTCTCTAGCATTACCTAACTTAAGTTCTCTAAAGTAAACTCTTACATAATCAGCCCAAGCGAGCACAAAGTTGCAAACAAGTAAGATTAGTAGCGCCGAGCATCTGTGGCATAACAATCACAGAAGATTTTTAAACGTAATTTACCTGCAATGTAAGCAGCAGCATTCTTGCTATTCGGAAAAAAATTATATTCGCAATATATAACACAGAGCAGAAGAACCCAAAGTAGTAATATTAAATAGCTACTCACCAAGCCCCGGGACCTCAACTCCTAGCAGGTCCAGCAGGTCCTGCTCCCAGTCCAGGATATCGAACCACCTGTGCCTAAGCTGGTTATGGGTGCGCCGGACCCCAGAGCAGCGAAACACTGTCCGGCGCACCTTTCCCCACCGCTGGTGATGCTCCCGGAGCCCGTACCCGGACCCAGGCCTGCCACCTGCTGCCAGCGTTAAGGGGAAGTGGCGCTGCACACAAAAAACAAGTGCAGCCACCTCCACCTCAACAAATAAGGCCCGTACCTGCACCCCTTTTGGGCGCCGCCTTCCGCAAGGAAGGCGGTCGCGGCTCTGGTTGCGGCTATGAGCCTTGCCCTTTGCCATGATTCTGGTACTCAGGGGGGCGGAAGAGGAAAGGTAGGAATTAAAAAAGTAAGTAAAAGAAATGAAAAAGCAAGTAATAGAAAAAGAGTGGAAAAGTAGTGAAAAACACACAAAAAGTAGAAAAAAACTCAAAATAGAGAATCAGGAAAATAGAGAGATAGATAATAAATAAAAAAGATCAAAAAAAAGTTTCCAGAAACAAAGGATTGAAAAGATAGAGGGAGGATAGAAAAGCAGGCCCAGAACCATAGCAAAAAAGTGAAAAACAAGATGGCCGCGCCCATTGGCGACCGTATGGGCAAGTTCGCGAGATATTTCCCCCTGAGCACGCAAACAGCGTCCCGAACACGCAATATGCATTCCTGAACAGGAAAAACGCATCACGAACGGGCGGAACAAGCAACTCCGCTTGCTTGCGGAATTCCGTGTAGTTCGCGGAGTTTGTTTACCACTTCGCGGAACTCAGCTTAGCGCGACTACGTAAACGCCGCCCAGGGTTAGACAGAAGGTAAGGAAGAAGGGTCTGTGAGAAGCAGGAATAAAATTCAGCAGTAAACTCATCTGGGCCAGGGGCCTTATCCTTAGGTAGCAGAGCTAGGGCAGACTTCAGTTCGGAAAGGGACAAATCTTTCTCTAATAAAGAGCAATCAGGAGAAGAAGAGGGGCGAGGTGGTAGTGATCCAAAAAATGCCTCTAATTCAGTGTCGGTAGGAGAAGATTTGAGGGTATATAGGGTCTTATAAAAATCCGTGAAACAGTTTAATATCTCCTCGTCTTTAAAATGATTAACTCCCTTATTATCGATAATATTAATTATTTTAGATCTTTGAGACTTAACCTTCAAATAGTTAGCAAGCAGTTTGTCAGCTCTATTCCGACCACCATAGAATTTAGTATTAATTTTAAGTAACACCCCAGAGGCTTCTTCCGACGATTTTCTGTTAAAATTCAATTTAGCTTGGACTAATTTCTTGAGAGTATCATCGTTTTTAGAGGAAAAGTAGGACTGCTCAAGCTGCTAAATGGAGGATAGTAAGGAAGCTGATTCCTTAAGAAGTTGTTTTCTTTTAATAGCAACGTAATCAATGATGAAGCCTCTAGTTGTCGCCTTGAAAGCGTCCCAGACGGTGTAGAAGGGAATATCGGGATTAGCTTTGAGAAGGAAAAATTCGGACAAGAAGTCTTTAAAGCGTCCAATAAAAGTGGGGTCTTTGAGTAAGTAGTTATTAACGCGCCATCTGTGGGATTTAGAGGGCACCGCAGGGAGATCCAAATTGCTGAAAACAGGGGCATGATCAGAAATGAGTATGGATCCAATTTCAGCATGAATTAAATTAGGAATCAGATGAGGATTTAAGAAAATATAATCAATTCTGGAAGTAGAGTCGTGATTGGGAGAGTAAAAAGTAAATTCTAAACTATCCGGATTATATATTCGCCAAGCATCTACCAAACCTCTGGACTGAATAGTATTAGTAAACGTTTTTTGCATTTTATTGGGAATGTACTTTGCAGTGGATTTCCTGTCAATGAAGGGATCCTTGACCTGATTGCAATCACCACCCACCAGGAGGTTAGAACCATGACAGAATTGCAGAGTGTGGTACATGGACAACCAAAACTGTGAGTCAACACCAGTGGGACCATATACATTAAGAAGAGAGATGGGGGAACTATTAATAGTGAGATGTAAAAGAAGCCATCTGCCATCGGTATCCTTCTCCTCCTTTTCTATAATCAGAGAGAGAGATTTATTAAAAAGTGTCACCACACCATTCTTTCGGTCTTTAGCCGGGGAGCAATAAACATGCCCAACCCATTGTTTTTTAAGAGAGCTAATATCCTTTTCTGTAAGATGAGACTCTTGAAGCATCGCAATTTTGCAGTGTAATCTGGATAAATGGGTAAGAACCCTTTATTTCTTGACAGGGTTACGCAGGCCCTTGACATTCCAAGATATTATACGCACATTATCAGTCATAGTGATGAAGGAAAAACATTAAGTAACACCATGAGCAATGTAAAATTGATAAAATTGAAAAGTGAACAAGTGAAAATGTTTGGAACCAACAAGTAGGATATTCTACAATAGATCAAAACATAAAAAAAGGAACAGTAAAAGAGTAAAGAACAGGAGAAAAGAAAAAAGGATATGAAAAAATCAAAGATGAATAATTAGAAGGATTCGGAAAATAAAAAATAAAAAGAAAAGACAGAAAAAAGAGAAGGATAATGAATGAGTGGAGAAGAAAAAAAACCAAAAAAGAGAGCAGTGATAGAGAAAAATTGATTGACAACAAGTCGGGAGACTCCAGTCAAAATGACCAGAACATATTGCCAGAGTGAGAAGATTCAAATAATTGACATGAGAAGGCGGGGAACCGCAAAGACAAGACAGACAAGGACCCACGAAATCAGAAATAAACGACAAAGACCAGTAAAGAGGTAGAGGAAAAGGATATAGTTAAATATAGAGCGGCAGCCAGGGATACAAGGTAAGTAGAATAACTCAGAGAAAGAAATACATTGAGAACAAATATAATAAACTTATAAGTATTGAGGAAGGAGGAACACTTACCAATACATGAAGTACTATACACAATAGGAGTAGGGGGGAAGCACAATGAGGAGGAAACAGCAAGGAGGGGAATCCGCACCAGACAAGACGTATCTGCGGAAAAAACCACAAAAATGTTGGAGGATGATATCACAAGAGAACTATCATATATCATTCAAAGAGTAAACAAGCGAAGAAATGCATGAGAAAAAGGCTGAACCTGTAAATTGAAAATAGTTAAGCAGAATTAGTAACAAAAACATATTAGGAGAGTCAGTATTCAGGTTTTTCCAAGATCCATCTCTTCTCCCTTGTGGCGAGAAATGAACTGTCTTAAATCCTCAGGGCGATCAAAAGAATGGGTCCGTTCCTTATAAACCTTAAAAAAACAGGGATGAACAAGGCCATATCTGGCATTCATGGAGCGGAGAACAGGGCGGAAGGAAAGAAATTCCTTACGATGAGCGGCGGTGGCACGAGCCACATCCTGTGAGAGAAAAACTCTGTGACCAGCCCATAGAATCTGCTTTCTCTGTTTTGCTGCACACAAGACCATCAACAATACTGTATATTCGAGGAAAAGAACAATAATCCCTCTGGGACGGCTGACTGACGAGAAGGAGGAGGAGTCCCAGATTGTAGGACCAATACGATGCGCACGTTGTAGGTTGAGAGTAACACCTTCCTTTAGGTCAACTAACTTAGGAATATGGAGTTTAAGAAAAGTGATCATGTCCGAGCCCTCCTCTCCCTCAGAAGTGCCATAAAGCCTAAGGTTGTTGCGCCTATTACGGTTTTCCAGGTCCTCGGTTTGCTGTTGAAGAAGAGCTATTTCTTTAGACATAGCTTCCACCTTAGGGATCACATCCTGAGTATCGCTAACCCTCTGCTCCACCACCGTTACTCTTTACTCTAAAATAGACCATTTCTCCTCTAGTCTCTGGAGGGTGGCGTTGGTCTCTACTACAAAAGGCTTTACATTTTTCAGCTCTTCCATAAGATCTTCCATTGTTATAGGCAGTGGAGATTTTGAGGGAGAACCAGGCTCTTTCTTCTGGCGCTTAGAAGCAGCAGTAGTGGAGTCCTTACGAGTTAAAGACATGTTGGCGGAGCCAACTCGTTGGTTGGAGGAGAAAGGAGGCTCCATAAACATAAATAGAAAAGAGAAAAAAAAAAGACTCCAATGTTGTCAGGTTAGCAGGTACAATAAAAAGCAGCAAAAGAGATCCCAGAGGAAGGCACATAAAAGACGTTAATTATCCTTTATATCCCCCTCCTATACTGATAATGAAGATATAAGACTTAAGAGTCAACAAAGTCCCCATGTATTTCCACAATACACCTCATGACTTTCCCAGAACAGAAAGTTGGCATTAAACAGAGTAAGGTGCCAAAAATGCCATTTCCAAGGAGTGTATATTTACTACTCCAGTGTGATTTCGTAGAAAAAATTGCCAGGAATTACAAGAATGCCCAGGTACCACAATACACCCTGACATAACTCGAAAACGGCAGCCAGTGAGAACCGCGACTCGCGGCAAACAAAATGGAGGCCGCAACGATGATTCCTGAGGCAAAACCGAACACGGGAAAAGCAGGGCAAAAACGGCAAAATATTTTTTTTCGAAAATAGACAGCTACCTGCTCTCCCATGCCGGTACAACAAAGGGCGTCAGTCCATACAAATAAAGAAGTGCTGCTGCCGCTCCGTAGGGTAACGGGTCTCAGCCGAGACGCAGAGCTTCAGGGACTTGCGGCCATCTTGTTTGGCGTCCAAGCCACGCCCTGTTTTCGTGATTCTTGAATAGTGCATATTGTGAACTGAGTCACCTTTAAGTGTCTGGGTAAGTTGAGCTTATGAACCAGTGAGGAAAAGGGGGCACAAGTGAGAGCTCTGGAGTTGAGATGCAAAGCAGTGATAGTTTCTCACCGTGGCAGTGGGTGATAAAGGTGTTCAGATTACCTTCTCATCCAGTCCATGGCCTCTCTGCAGATAGTACAGATCAATGGTCATGTATGTACTAATTGTAATTAACATTTTGCATTACAGTGTGTGAAACAGTTACACTGGTGTTGAATATGGACAGGGCATAGGAAAAGAAAATGGTTTGTTTACAATTGAGGAGAGAGTGTGGGTGGGTGTGTGGTGAAGGACGGGTAATGCAGGTAAGTACAGAAGGAGAGAGTGAAATGACAATGGGGAGGAGGAAGGAGATGACATGATATATATGAAGAACAAAGATTTCAGAAAGATGTTGGGAGTAAAAGTACATAAGGGGATAAAAGTGAGAGATAGCATTAGAAAGTGGTTTGCAGGGATGAACCTTAGTGATTGAGATGCTATGAAGACTAACAACACTTTCACAAACCTTATTTATGATTAATTCACAGTCTAATCCAGGCATCTCCAATGAGTAGCTCGTGAGCTACTGATAGCTCTTCATCTACCTGTAAGTAGCTCTCTTATGTGCAGTCTAGCCTACTAAATCGGAGGCTATTACTTGGATGAATTTACATATGCATTTCAAAATTGAAAAGAGTGTATTAAAGATGAAAATGTGTGTATTTTCAGAGCTCTTAAGATGATATTTGGAGAAAAATGATAGAATTTCCAAAATATATCTACATTCCAAGTTTATAAAACTTTTCTTGAATTGCTGTCTGATGCACTGAGGCAATAACCACTGGCAGTCTTGCATAGGGTGGCCTCTATCGCAATATTGTCTGAACAATACTAATAATATTAGTAGCTCAGCATGATTTTTATTGAACATAAGTAGCTCTTGTTACGGAAAAGGTTGGAGACCCCAGGTCTAATCTTTTCAGAACTGAAACATTTTCAATTCTAATTATTCACAACAAAATAATTATGACTTGTTTACTACTAAGAAGCATTGGCAACAGCAATATGTCAGTTTTGTTCATTGTCTGTTATATGGTCATTGGTTGTTGTTCATTGTGTTGTATGTCTGGATACAGGGAGTTACTCAAGTACTGGCAATCACTTAGATTTAAGTTTTCCTCTTATGCTGCAGAGTAGGAGGCAGCATTCAAAGCAGGATGGGCTGCAATAATCCAATCACCCTCCAGTGTGTAGTTGGTTTGAATAGTTATCTCAGGGATGCTTTTGGTTTCATGCCTGTTCACTTACTGCAAACCTGCTAGACATAATGTGGCGACCATGCACATGCAAGATAAAAACCTGAAACATAGACAATTTAGCCACCAAATCTGTAGAGAGTGCGCCCCTCGCACTTCAGG
Organism: Calotriton arnoldi; assembly: GCA_963921515.1. Taxonomy (NCBI): domain Eukaryota; kingdom Metazoa; phylum Chordata; class Amphibia; order Caudata; family Salamandridae; genus Calotriton; species Calotriton arnoldi. The sequence goes on from CAWUFW010001718.1 coordinate 2,289,233, forward strand.
GTGTACACCCATCCATGGTGTGACAGTCTTCCTCTTGGCATGCTGGGTGTAAGTGACAGAGTTCCGAATCACATTCTTCAGAAAGTTATTGAGCACACCGCGGATCTCTTCATAGATGAGCACAGAGATGTGCTTTACTTCTCCACAGGTGGCAAATGGCTGTCTTGGTGATGCCCTGAATGTTCACCCAATTCACCTTCCTGTGCCTCTTGGCACTCCATTTTCCAAGACTATTTCCTCCTTTGCCACATCCAGACATGGTCTTCTCTCACTCAGAACAGAACTAAGAACTAAGACAATGAAAGGCACATAAATTAAAACACTGAAATCAATCAATCAATCAGGGGTTTGTTAAAGCGCAACTACTCACCGGTAAGGGTCTCAAGGCGCTAGGGGGGTGCAGGTTCCATCCATCAAGGAGGGGTCTGTCGAAGAGCCAGGTTTTGAGGTTTCTTGCGAAGATGGGGAGCGATGTTGTCTGTCTGAGGTGGAGCGGAAGGGCGTTCCATGCTTTGGCCGCGAGGAAGGAGAAGGAGCGGCCTCCCGATCTGGTCTTTCTGGTGCGGGGGACCACGGCGTAGGAGAGCTGGGCTGATCGTAGGGTCCTTCGGGGTGCATGGAATTTGAGTCGGCTGTTCAGGTATGCTGGTCCAGTGCCGTGGAGGGCCTTGTGTGCGTGGGTGAGCATCTTGAAGGTGATTCTCACCTCGACAGGGAGCCAGTGGAGTGTGCGCAGGTGCTGGGAGATGTGGCAGTGTTTTGGCAGGTTGAGGACCAGTCTTGCGGGGGCGTTCTGGATGTTCTGTAGCTTACGGGTGAGGTTTTTGTTTATTCCGGCGTAGAGTGCGTTGCCGTAGTCGAGTCTGCTGGTGACCAGGGCGTGAGTGACGGTCTTTCGGTGTTCGAGGGGGATCCATTTGAAGGTCTTACGAAGGAGGCGGAGGGTGTGGAAGCAGGAAGACGAGACAGAGTTGATCTGGCGGTCCATTTTGAGCTCGGAGTCCAGGATGATTCCCATGTTGCGTGCGTGGTCTGTGGGGGTTGGCGGGTTTCCGAGGGCGGGGGGCCACCAGGTGTCGCTCCAGGCATCGGGGTTTGGGCCCATGATGAGTACTTCTGTTTTGTTGGTGTTTAGTTGTAGGCAGCTGTTTTTCATCCATTTGGCGACGGCTTCCATGCCTTCTCGAAAGTTGCGTCTGGCGGTGTTGGGCTCGTTGGATAGGGAGAGGATGAGCTGGGTGTCGTCTGCGTATGACACGATGTTGAGTCCGTAGGTTCTGACGATGGGGGCGAGTGGAGCCATGTAGACGTTGAAGAGCGTCGGGCTGAGGGAGGAGCCCTGGGGGACTCCGCAGGTGGTAGGTGTGGGGTCCGAGAGGAAAGGGGGGAGTCTGGCCCGCTGCGTCCTGCCGGAGAGGAAGGAGCGGATCCAGTCGAGGGCCTTGTCCTGGATTCCTGTGTTGTAGAGTCTGCGTATTAGGGTGCGGTGGGAGACTGTGTCGAACGCAGCTGATAGGTCGAGGAGGATGAGGGCTACTGTTTCTCCTTTGTCCAGTAGGGTGCGGATGTCGTCTGTTGCGGCGAGGAGGGCGGTTTCCGTACTGTGGTTTTTTCTGAAGCCGGATTGGGAGGAGTCGAGGATGTTGTGTTCTTCAATGAATGTGGCGAGTTGGATGTTGATGGCTTTCTCGATGACTTTCGCTGGGAACGGGAGCAGGGAGATGGGTCTTTAGTTTTGAGGTCGGTGGGGTCCGCTGAGGGTTTCTTTAGGAGGGGGTTGACCTCGGCGTGTTTCCAGTCGTCGGGGAACGAGGCGGTCGCCAGGGAGCGGTTGATGGTGTGGCGGAGCATGGGTGCGATGGTGTCGGCGGCTCTGTTGAAGATGTGGTGGGGGCAGGGGTCCGTGGGGGCCCCTGAGTGGATTGACTTCATTGTCTTCAGTGTGTCTTAGGTGGTGAGGGCTGTCCAGTCGTCAATCGCTGGTTTCCGGGTGTCGGGGTGGTTGGTGAGGGTTCAGTGTGTTGGTTGTCTTCGTCGAAGTTGTCGTAGATGCTCTTGATTTTGTGGTGGAAAAAGGTGCTGAGTTTGTCGCAGAGGTCTTGTGAGGGAGGGATGTCGGTAGACTCGCTAGTGGGTTGGGCGAACTCCTTGATGATGCTGAAGAGTTCCTTGCTGTTGTGCGCGTGGGTGGAGATTCTGTCTTCAATCGCTTTTTTCCTCGTTTCTCTGATGAGTTGATGGTGGGCGTTGGTGGCGGCTCTGAAGTTGTCGTGGGCTTCTGTGGATTTGGTGTTCCTCCAGGCCTTTTCGAGGCGGCGGCATGTGCTTCTGGACTCTCGAAGTTCGGTGGTAAACCATCTGGCTTTCTTGGCGCGGGTATTGTTGTTTTTCTTGAGGGGGGCTATGGTGTTGGTGCTCTCCGAGATCCATCTATACAGGGTTTGGGCTGCGGTGTTGGGGTCGTCGTTTTCCGTGATGGTTGGGGTGGAGTTGTTGAGTGACACTAGCAGTTACAAAACTGGACAAATGCATAGGGCGCAAAGAGTTGTGTCTCGACCCGTCATTCTGACTTACATTTGATGAAGTAGAGCATCAGGACACCATTATTTTGCAGCACATAAACCACTCTCATGGCATTATGCACCATTTGTGTCAAAAAAGCAAAGTTCTCCTACTACTGAGAAAGTGCATGAGCTACAAAGTGCATAGGAAGAAGAGCGATGCAAGGAGCAATGCCAACTGTATACACGTGCTGGTCCTCTGGGATCATGACTACTTCCACCTACCACTTGAATTGCAATGTATGTGACCTCATCGTGTATGCCCTTAGGTCTGGCTAGATCCATTTGCAATAAATAAATGCAAAGAACAATGGCATGCTCATGATATATTCTGAGGTAAAATCAGAAGTGCAAAAAAGAAAAACAACCAAGCAGCAAGACATCTACATCTTAGCATCCAGAATCTGGAGTGACATACCCATATCTATCAGAACTGCCCCAAACCTGCTCCAATTTAGGAAAGAGCTGAAGACTCACATATTTTAATAACGGTATGTCCTGGAGTATTAACAGTTCTCCTTTGCTCTAAGAACTTAGCAACTCCTTCAATCACATATTGATTGCATCTTTGCCTTTGACCCTGTATCAGACAGGTCTCTGCTGCCTTTGAAAGCTCTACATATGCACACCAGTCTCGAGGATACTGTGCTGGGCAGCTCATATTGGGGCTCTAAATGTTAGTCCTGTGGATACTTTGTTGTGATGTTTGCTTCCAGCATCTAACTTGCAGCACTTGTGATAAGAATTAACAGCTCTCTGCATCCCTTCAAACACTGCCATTGATTTTTTCTTGAATGATTCATTACAATCTGTTTGAGATGTATGTTGTCTTCATTTTTTATGCAGTCAGAGTAGATTATGGTTCTGTTATTACCAACGTCTAGGTAACCTTGTGGCTCTTTTTACTATATGTTTGTCTTGTAATTGGCCTCTTCAACCTGAGTACATGCAGACAAAGTGGTATCCTTACTCACTGAAGCTCCATGCAGCAATAAAATAGAAACAGCACCTGGCTAATTATTAGCCTAAAATTTCATATGCAGTTTATGAGTAAAATGTTTAAGTATTGTATTTACTGAATGTACAGCCATGCCATGCGACTGTCCATCCGTCTGTTTATACTGGCTAAGTAATAGGGGACTAAAATCATGAGACTTTAAAGTACGTTTGAAGAATAAGGATTTAAAAATTATTTTTCAGATAACCAATACTGCTCTACATTTAGTTGCTTAATGTTGTATATATTGTTTCTCTCATATTTGCATTATTTTGCCCTTTTGCAAATCAAAAATCAAAGAATGAATCAACTCACTGAAAAGGAGTTATTTTGTCTGAAAGTTCATTCATTTCAGCATAAAATACCATAATATTCAGTCATAATACTCAAACAATCATTTATTTAGTAAATATATATATATATGTATGTATGAATATATGTATGTATGTTTATGTATGCATGTATGTATATATATATATATATATATATATATACACACACACACACACGCGCACACATACATATTCACTGAGAAGACAAAAGGTTACAGGAACATTACTAATTAGGGGTGGATATGTCCGTCAGTGGGTGTGCAAGACTGAGCGGGTGTATTAGTGTCTTACTGGGTCTGTCAGTGGGTGCGTAAGTGTCTAAGTGGGTTTCTGAGTAAGTGTCTGGGTGGGTCTTTGAGTGGGTGCATGAGTCTCTGAGTGGGTCTCTGATTGGGTCTCTGAGAGGGTGCATGAGTCTCTGTTAGAAACTGGGATTCTTTGTAGATGCCCCCCACTTTTCACCTCCATTAGAACTGCTAGATGCTGGGTTTTGACTCTGATGGAGCTCTGGGACCTGCTATCCAGGCCTCAGTGCCCTTGCTCTTTGCTCTAAAAGTGATGTGAATTGGTACACCCAATTGGCAAGGTACTTTGTTCCGTTATAAGTCCCTAGTAGATACTGCCAGAGGAACCAAGGGTGGTAGAGGGGTCACCAGGGCTGCAGCACTGTATTGTGCCACCCTGTGTGACACAAGTAAAAGATTTTATGCAGGTCGGCCATTGCAGCCCTGCACGAGCTGCATGTCTGCTCAAGAGTGACTCTGCACAAAGCATGTGCTGCAGAGCCACACCACTGCCTTAATATAAGTAAGTCACATTAACGGCTGTCCTCCTAGGTCCAGAAGGTAGAGTGCATTATATTAAAGGTGTGGATATATATTTTTATACATCAATATCCCTACATTAAGCCTGTAAAGCAAGGTTTTACTGTAAGTGACCGACAGTCCTTAGAGTAACATGGGATGGTTACAGGGAAACTCGAGATAGCCAACTACAATATGGAACGACGAATTGTGTCATGTTTGGTGTCAAACATCATGCTTTTTCACCCCAACATGATTCTCATGTCAAGGTTAGCTATTGTGGGTAGGTGTGCCACCCTGAGTGGGTGCCCCGCCAGGAAGCAGTGCCCCAGTGCCTTGGCAGGCTCCCCCATGCCATTTGCCACCAAGACAAGAGTCTGCCCTCCTGCTGGTCATTCTAGCATGTCCAGAAGATGGGAAACAAAGGACCTGGGCTGAAAGGAGGTCACACCTCCTCCCTCCCAGGATGGCTAGTGTTTACAGTTATCAAGGTGGTGAGCCTCAAAGGCTTTTACCACCCTTGATGTGTAATTTCTTGTTCCCCACTCAAGAACAAAGCCCTTCCCACCCTGTCCAGCCTGACAGGTGGGGAAATTAGTTATGCAGGAGATGTACAGCTCCAAATGGCTAGCCACACCTTTAGGTGAGGCTAGGAGGTCTGTACAGCCAAGGAAGGGTTCTGACATGTTGGAAGACTCTAGGTTAGAGGACTCTGGGTAGAAAAGTGATGTACACCCACTGGATGTTGTCACTACACGGGTGGGTTAGCTGCAGGGACAGAAGTCCATTGGCCACTGGCCCTCACACCCTTAACGTCCCTTAAACTAGGATTTAAGGGACTTCTCTGACATCAGACCCTCAGTTCTGACTTTGAATCCAGGAATACACACAAAGTAGATGCCGTCACCGAAGACAGGAATTTGGACTCAGCTGCAGTGCAAAGAGAGGAAAATTAAGTGCCCTGAAGAGACCATATACTGAACCTGAGGGTTGACGTGTGCCCCTGGTGTAAATGCATTGCTCTTAGCAAGAGGGACTCCAGTGGATACCAAAAACAGAAGAAGACTCCCAAGGATTACTGGGTTCAGTCCCTTGCAAAGAGCAGGAAAGTTGACGTGCAGCGTGAGAAGAATTGCAACCCGCTGGGCCTGTCAAGAGTGAGCCCAAAGATAAGTGGTGTCCTGGAAGTCCAGAGTGGTAGCCAAGCTTTCCCCAAGTTTCAAGTCGCTACTCCACTCCTGTCACCCTCCAGCTGCCCAAGGAACTGTGGACTACATTTGCTTCAGACAAGGCTTGGTGATCATCAGTCAGATAATCGATCCCTTGAACAACATCCCCAGCCCGAGAGCAGCTCACAATGACAGTGACTGACATCAACAATGATCCCGCTGCTGTATTCCTGTATTCCTGCAACCCTGCAACCCGAAGTTGGAGTTGTCGAGTATTTGGCAAAGCATCTTTGGCACGACTTACCCCAGTTATTGACAGCTGCCAGCTACCTCTGCACCCAGTGCTTCCAAGCAAGGTAAAAGAAATCCAGCTGTTGAACCCGGGTCCTAGGACCCCAAAGGCCTCTACTCCCCAGTGTAGAGTGGAACTCCATCCCCAAGTGTGGGTTTGTCAAGTGCTGCAAGTTTGACAGCTCCTGAAGATCCTGTTAGTACTAATGACAGCCAAGTTACCTTTGCACCTGGATTCCCTGGGCAAGGTAACGTAGTAACAACTGTTGAGTCATGGTCTAGGGACCCGCATGACCTTACTCACAAGAGGGTTTATTTGAACTCACCCTACAAGTGACCGAGTGTCACTAGTGTTTTTCCCAGATCATTTCAATGGGACCAGTTTGACTTAAAGTGCATCTATTTTTGAACTCTTTAAAAATTCACAACTCTGGTTGTATGCATGATACAAAGCTCATTTTGGTGTCTGTATTTATATAGAAATATGCTCTATTTATATAAATTGGTGTTGCATTTCTTTCGAGTTGCCTCAATTACTTATGAACCATAATGGTACTATAAAATGCTTAACACATGTCCCTCCAGTAATGCTTGACTGCTCTTTGCCACACTACCAGTATAGACCTAAGGATTATTGTTGTTGAATCGAGGATCATCTTTGAGACATTGTGATAATATTACAGCGTAAGGTCTCACAACCATACCACATAATATTCAACTTTCCTACATTTGTGCCCAGGCGTTGGATCCTGAACCTGTGTTTTGTGGTACCACTGGTCATAGGTTTATTGTGCATAAGAAATCCTCAAATGTCTTTATCATCATTAGTATTTTGTAAGATTTGTTTAGATTTTTCAAAAAATTTGAATTATTTGTAGTTGTTAGGGCTCTGTGTTACATCCCCATTCCAATTGCATTTAAAAGGTAAAAGATATTTGCAAGTGACCGACTGTCACCAGTGGTTTCCCCCATTCATTTCAATGGGACCAGTTTGACTTAAAGTGCATCTATTTTTGAACTCTTTAAAAATTCACAATTCCAGTTGTATACAGTATCTGAGTGTGTGAGTGTCTGAGTGGGTCTCTGAGTGGCTACATGAGCCTCTCACTGGGTGAGTGAGTGGCTGCAGGAGTGTCTTAGTGGGTCTGCGAGTGAGTATGTGAGCCTCCGAGTGGGTCTGTGAGTGGGTCTGTGACTGAGTGGGTCTGTGAGTGGGTATAGGAGTGTCTGAATGGGTCTGTGACTAGATACGTGAGTGTCTGAATAGGTCTGTCAGTGGGTGGCCGAGTCTGTGAGAGGGTGTATGAATGTCTGACTGGATCTGTCAGTGGGTGCACAAGTGTCTGGGTCTGTGAGCGGGTACAAAAGTGTCTAAGCAGGTGTGTGAGTGGGAGTGTGTGCTTCTGAGTGGGTCTGTGAGTGGGTGTGTGAGTATCTGTGTGGGTCTGTGAGTGGGTACATGCGTGTCTGAGTAGGTCTGTGAGTGGGTGTGTGGGTCTCTGAGTGAGTCTGTGAGTGGGTGCGTGAGTCTTTGAGTGAGTGAGTGGGTGCATGAGTATCTGAGGGGGTTTGTGAGTGGGTGTGCGGGGCCCTGAGTGGGTCTGTGAGTAGGTGTGTGAGTGGGTTTGTGAGTGACTGAGTAAGAATATGAGTAGGTCTGTGAGTGGGAATTGAATGTCTGAGTGGGATGTTGAGTGGCTGCATAAGAATATTTGTGGGTCTGTGAGTGAGTGCATGAGTGTCTGAGTTGGTCTGTGAGTGGGTGTGTGAGTGTATGAGTAGCTGCAAGAGCCTCTCACTGGATGAGTGAGTAGGTGCATGAGTATCAGAGAGGGCCTCTGAGTGGGTCTGTGAGCATCTCTGAGTGGGTCTGTGAGTGGGTGCATTGGCCTCTGAGTGGGTGAGTATGTTGGTGAATGATTATCTGAGTAGGTCTGTGAGTGGGTGCATGAGTCTCTGAGTGGGTCTGTGAGTGGGTACATGAGCATCTGAGTGGGTCTTTGAGTAGGTGCATGAGAATATGAGTGGGTCTTTGAGTGTATCCATGAGTGTGTGAGTAGGTGTATGAGTGGATGCATGAGTCTCTGATTGGGTGATTGAGTCTCTGAGTGGGTCTATAAATAGGTATGTGAGTCTCCGGATGGGTGAGTGAGTGGGTGTATGAGTTTCTGAGTGGCTCTGTGAGTGGGTGTGAGCATCTCTGAGTGGGTCTGTGAGTGGGTGCATGAGCGTGTGAGTGGGTCTGTGAGTGGGTGCATGAGAATATGAGTGGATCTGTGAGTGGGTACATGCTTTTCTATATGGGTATGTGAGTGGATGTGTGAGTATCTGAGTGGGTGTGTGCGTGGCTGCATGAGCCTCACACTGGGTGAGTGAGTGGTTGAGTGAGTGTATGACTGGGTCTGTGAGTGGGTGCATGAAAATATGAGTGGGTCTGTGAGTGGGTGCGTGAGTGTCTAAGTGGGTCTGTGAGTAGATACGTGAGACTCTGCATGGTTCTACGAATGGGTGTGTCAGTGTGTGAGTGGGTCTGTGAGTGGGTACATGAGTGTCTGAGTTGGTCTGTGAGTGGGTGTCTAAGCTTTTGAGTGGGTCTGTGAGTGGGTGCATGAGTGTCTGAGTGTTTCTGTGATTGGGTGAATGAGTGTCTGAGTGGGTCTGTGAGCAGGAGTGTGAGTGGGTCTGTGAGTGGGAGTGGGTCTGTGAGTGGGTATGTGAGCTTCTGAGTGGGTCTTTGAGTGGGTGCATGACTGTCTGAGTGGGTCTGTGAGTGGGTGCATAAGTGTCTGAGTGGGTCTGTGAATGGGTGTGTGAGTATCTGAGTGGGTGCATGACTCTGTGTGGGTTTATGAGTACATGCATTAGTGTGCAAGTGAGTGTGAATGTATATCTTTTTTTGAATTTCAGCAAGGTTTGCGACTTTGCCATGGTGTTACACAGGGGCCATGCTGAGCGTCATGATGGATCCATGACTCCAACCACATGAAAAAACAACGCAGTTTGGTGTATTTTGAAACTCATAAGGGGTCCCTCAGTGACCAATACAATTCACCCATCGGTTCAGGGTACCCCTACCCTGACCCCTTCTATATTTTCTGACCTATTTTTCCATCCTCTGGGACCATGTCCCACTTTATAAAATGGCTACCGCAACATTCTTCACAGGTTGCCACCAGCTAATCACAGCAGTGCTCCTAGTGCGTGGGTTCACAAAGCTTTGCGTATGTGTCGCGAAGGATCCGCATCCTTAGATAAACAAATTTGGATATTAATTAGTCCTCCATCTGTTGCCGTTTCAGCAGTTGCATGCTTAGCCACGGGGGTGCCTCAGCAAAACAATAAAGACAGCTTTCTCCATTTTCCATAAATCACATTCCACTGTTAAAAATTAACAGATGCCAACACTGCAATTTTCTGAAGAATGCTCTCTTTTATTGTCAGACAGACCTCTTAGAGACATTTCAGCCGCACTTACCAGCCTTGTTCAATGACAACAGACACAGTTGGCAGATTATATCTGCTCAGATAACCATCTGGTTAATGTCATCATAGACATAGAGGTTAAACAATGTACATAACAATAATGTATTTATTTTGCTAAAGTGCGCTGGGCTACCAAATGAAACTTAAAATTGTGAATGCGATCTATCATCACTGTTATATATGTTAAGCGCTAGAATGCTAACCTGCACTATCAAGCGCTCGATATGTGCAAAAGTGCAGAGGTTAAGTCATAAACATAGAAGTTAATTAAATCACTAGAAATGCATAAATCAATATCAAAACTCAAGAATATTCGATTTCATCACTGGTTCTAACAAACTTTATGCACATCCTGACTTTATCAACATTAGTTGTTCTCCAAATATTATATATGTAATGCTTAGTATAGAGGGATTTATATTTATATTTTTCACCTATGTCACATATAGGTCGAAAGTCAAACCTAAGTAGGTTTACACTCACATCTATATCTTGTGCTGAGTAAGCCTGGGCGGAGTTTGCGTAGCGGCGCTACGCAAAACGCAGCCAAGTTGCAAAAGCGCTACGCGTAGTTCCGCGAGCGTGCGGAGTTGCTTGTCCCTCCCGTTTGCGTGACGTTTTCCATCGTACGTCAACATGGATTGCGTGTTCGGGTGGAAATATCGCGTAAAGTGCACCACGCAGCCGCACATGGGCATGGCCATCTTGTTATTACTATGTTTGTGGTGCTGGGGCCTACTTTTTCATCCTTCCTTAATCTCTGTAATCCTTGGCTTTTAAAACTTTTTTTGCCATCTTTTTTATTTATTATCTTACCCTTTGTCTTTTTAAGTGTGTATTTGTGTTTTTTTCTACTTTACTGTGTGTTTTTGGTGAGTTTTGTACTTTATTTTTTGGCTTTCCTACTTCCTTATTACTACCCAGTCCTTCCTTCTTTTTCCCCGTTTCTTTTTTTTCTCTCTTTCCCCCCAGCCCCATAGCAGGCAAGGGCTCACCAAGGTGTGGCCGCCTTCTTTGCGGAAAAGTGTCTGAAAAGTTTCAGCGCCCAGTCCATCATCTCCTTCTGTTTGCTTTGTTCGCTGTAAGTTGGCAGGGTATGCCCAGACGTGGGTCCCTTGCTCACTTTGCCACTGGATTCAAGCTAGCCTGGCTGATCTGGGTGTTACCCCGAAACCGGTCCCAGGATGCTTGTTACCGGTTTAGGGAAGACCTGGCTTGGCAGTTCGGGCTGGACTGTTCCCATGAGGCACAGGGTCAAGACTGATTTGCATATATCTGGGTCTGAACTGAGGTGGCGAAGTGAGCTAAAGAACGATGATGGATTCAACCCAGATCTGTGGCTGGGAGTGAGTGTCTGAAAAGTCTCAGCACCCAGTCCATCATCTCCTTGTGTTTGCTCTGTTCACCCTAAGTTGGCAGGGTATGCCCGGACGTGGGTCCCTTGCTCCCTTTGCCACTGGATTCAAGCTAGCCTGGCTGATGAGGGGTGTTACTCCAAAACCGGTCCCAGGATACTTGTTTCTGGTTCAGGGAAGGCCTGGCTTGGCAGTTCGGGCTGGGCTGTTCCCATGAGGCACAGGGTCAAGACTGATTTGCATATAGCTGGGTCTGAACTGAGGTGGCGAAGTGAGCTAAAGAACGATGATGGATTCAGCCCAGATCTGTGACTGGGGGTGAGTGTCTGAAAAGTTTCAGCGCCCAGTCCATCATCTCCTTGTGTTTGTGCTGTGCAGCCCCGTGCCCTGTTTTCCGAGGTGGAGGTGGCAGCACTGGTTTTTTATATCCAGAGCCACCTCCCCTCCACCCTGGCAGCAGGCGGCAGGCCTGGGTCTGGGTACAGGATGCGGGATCGCCAGCAACACTTGGCGAGGGTACGCCGGGCAGTTTACCGCTGCTGTGGGGTCTGGCGCACCCATCAGCAGTTGGCACACCGCTGGTCCGACATCCTGGACCGAGAGCAGGACCTGCTGGACCTGCTAGGAGTTGAGGTTGCGGGGCTAGGTGAGTAATTATTAAAATTATAAATTTGTATTATTACCTGTGTTTTATGCTATAGCCAATATTTTATTTTTTTCCCTAATAATGGCAAGCATGCTGGTTACATGCAGGGAAGTTAAGTTTTCAAATATTATGTAATAATCTTTTATTCTAGACAGGTGCTTAGCTTACTTGGCACTACCCACCTAACCTAGTTATTGAATCATAGTTGTTGCCACTCGCTTGGGCTGATGTGATTAGTGATGATTATGTAAGACGTTCTGTATTTAGTTATTTGTAATGTCGTAACTGCATGGTGCATGCCAATGCCATATGGACGGTGCAGGGATGTTTGTGAACAACAACATCCATTTTTCAATGGAAGCTTGTGCTGCAGGCCTTTTTCGCCTGCCACACAAGCTTCCATTGACAAATGCAGGTTTGTGACCGCCCTATGGCCTATGGGCAATCGCATTGATTCGTAGTAGAATAGTGCGGTCGTCGTGACCGCGGCGCCAACCTAAGGCCGGGCGGTTCCAGAACGGTAATGGTGCCGCCCGACACCATTGTAATCATTATAATAAGGCCCTTAGTGATTAGTGCACTGGCCCGTCAAAGGGGGTTGACTTGAGTTTGAGAGATTGTGAATGAGATTTGAGAAGAAGCAAACATGAAACATCATGATTTGTTGCAATTTATTATTAGTATTTCCAAAATGCAGTTTACTAAATTTGGAATAGGAGTGGACTAGGTAGGTAGGCTTTGTAAATTTTGAATAGGATAGGATGGTCCACGATATACTACTACTAGTTGATCTGATTTAGAAAAGTTCAATGTTATTGCGATTGCCTTTGCCTGTCAAATATATTTTGGGGAGATATTATTTATTATACCACTAATCTTTTTTTGTCTTTATGTTTTAAATCAGCATCCAGGGGCAAGAAGAGGGCTGAGGCAGGTGAGGGTCCGGGAGCTGGAGCTGAAGGTGCCTCTCATGGTTCCTCTGCCGATGGCTCTGCTGGCCCCAGTAAGTCTGCCTGGTGTTAACATTAATATATTTATTCCCCTAATTTTTATGCTCCTTTTTGAATAATGTGATGTCTACCTGTTTATATATTATTTTTCCAAATCCTCTTTGATGTATCCATTTCTAAATTCTTGTTATCCCTGCATTATCCTATTTACTTATTTTCTATATTTCAAGTTTCTCTACTTTACGTCAAACTGTCTCTAGTCTGTCTACTCTGTAGCTTCCTTTCTTCTGTGGACTGCCTATTGGTGGTACTCCAAGACTCAGAGAACTCATTGGTCACATAGTACTACTACTCCTCTGCCGTGCAGATTACATGCCTATTGCCCAAGTAAGGTATTCTACTATTCTACACATGTAATAGATGAGAAGGATTATAATCACTAAAACAAGAGAGTGGCAATGGTCACGTTGGATACCCCAAAGTCGTGTCTTCTTATTAGCTAGGCCTAGTATTGTATTAGCAGCAGTTGGTGAACTGATGACTCTGCACCATGTGTGGGAGGAAGTACGAGGAGGACAGCCCCATTGCATTAGCCAACCAGGGAAATATGCAATTTTTATCTCAAAATATCAGATTCATCAATCAATAGCTCCAGCCACTCCTTAACAGCTTGTCTCTTGCCTTGACTTCAGGCTTTTTTAAATCTTTCCATCAACAAAATGCCCATCCTGATATTGTTTATAGAAGATACTGTCTGTAATGTATCCAAATTGTAGTGAATGATGTGTGTGGTGTTTTTTTTTTTTTTGCTATAAAACAATTAAGAGGGGGAGGTGTATCTGGCATCTAAGAAATGTGTAATCTTTTTTTTCTAGCCGCACCAACCACCAGTGCCTGGGCCAGCACAGGCAGCGCCAGCCAGTCTGCAGATGTGGCAGCAGAAAGGGGTGAGCCAGCGGCAGTGGCAGGTGGTGGTAAGTCATATTACTTGCTTATTATTGACAATTAATTATAATTGTCAGCTCACTGTAAAGGTGCAGTCTTGTTAACTTGTGAACAACAGGTGAACATAACAGCAGGAGTTGAAGTTGAGCTGAGTAACTAATGGCTGCTCCTATCTTCAACTCAGCAGAAAATGTTTCATGAACAAGACCTTGAACTATGGGTTGTTGAAAAAGGGAAGGATGGAAGGGGAAAGGTTGGATGACATGTTTTATATATGACTGAACGCAAAGGATGTGTGGGTGAAAGAAAGAAAGCGCCGGATGCATAAATAGTACTATAGGTGGCTGATAGCTAGGATACATGGGTGGGTGAAGGATGGATGAAAGGTTGGTATACGGGTAGGAACGAAGCTTGCCTGGGTGGGTGAAAGTGTATGTGTGAAAGGATGCCTGCTTGGGTGGTTGATTAGAATCCTGTGGTGGTTTCTTTTGATTGAAATAAACTTAAGGACACATGGGTGGGTAAATGCCAAATGACAAATGTATGTTGCTAAAAGGTTTGTACTTGAGATCATGAGACTAGAGTGAGACAGAGAGCCATGTTTGGAACTTTGGATGGATGGCTGTATGGATGGATGGGTAGTTTCAATGGTGAAGAGTGGATTGAGAGAATGGAAAAAAACTTAAATGGTGGTGAGTAGCAAAGCCAAGGGTGAAGAATAAAAATAAAATACTCAAAGAACAATGCAATGTTGAATGTAAAAATCCTTGGGAAGGAGTTTAAGGAACTATGGTGCTCCTCTTTAGTGGTGTTCGTCTCACCTTTACTTGCCTGGAATGTTTTTTTTTGTTTTTTTTTATTCAAATGGTTGAGGAGGTGGTATTTCAGACTCCTCCCTAGACCCACAGTAGTTTTCAAGCGCAACATTATGTATCCTTCCTACCCACCCTTAATCAATCACCTCCCTCCATACCCATGGAATATTTTTCTATGTGTTATGCTAAGAGCATTGTTTACAATTTGACTTTTTGCTTTCTTGATATGTAGCTACTCCTGCTGCTCCACCGACCAGGCAGGAGATTGCAGCGCAGACCCAGCGGCGGAAAATGGAGGCCATCAGGGCTGAGTACCAGCGGCTGGTGGCCGAGGAGGATGAGGCAGAAGCTGCTGTAGATGCCCCAGGCCCCAGCCAGGCCCCAACAACCACCCCACCACCACACCGTCACTGCAGTCCAATGGGTGTCCACCGGCGCCGCCATCATTCCACCAGTACTACTGCTTCCCCTTATCTCCGCCATTATGAGCGCCGCATCATGCGAAGGCTGGCGGATATTGAAGCCAGGCAGGAACGGGTGGAGAGGCACCTCCAGAAGCTCCTAACCCGCCGTTAGTGCTCTCTTCAGCCCCTTTATTAATCTGTTTTTGGGTGGGTGGGCATTGGGGTATTGTTGGGTTTTTCTTTATTTATGGACATTTCTTGGACACTACTTGGACATTGGTTGGGGTTAGGGAGAGGGGTGGGCCAGTTGTGGGTTTTGTATTTTGTTCAGGGAATAATAAACTTTTCATACTTTTACATTTTATGATTATGAATGATTTAAAAAAATGTGGTGGGGTTGTTTGTTTGTTTTACTTCTTAGTGCTGCCTTTGCCGCAGCCAGTTTTAAAAGTCTACCGATACTGTAAACGAAATAGTGATGCGGTACCCTCCCTTGTCCTACTACTCTCTTTTCCTAGTCTCTGCAGTCTATTCTGCTCCTACTATATAATATTAACCCCTAAGGACTCGGAGGAGGTGGGGGGGTGAATTACCATTGTATAGAATGATTGCAGTTCAACAATGATCAATCAGCCACAGTTCACTTCTCCTACCTGATAAGATGAAGCGAGGGGTCCATGGTTTCCCAAGGTGCCATCATGGTGGTGGAAGTAGTAGCAGCATGCATTGCTAGCGTTTCTTTTGATATTGAAGGCAAACTCATCAGAACTGAAGTGAGGTTCCACTCCCTCCTAGGCGAGCTAGAACTGTAGGATAAGGACTCGGAGAGTGGGGACTATTCATCAAACGGGAAGTTAACAAACTGAAATAAAAAAAACTAGGTTAATGCCGTTATTATTATATGCAAGCTTGATGACAGTCACCAGAGACTAGACTACTAGAACAGACTCAGACACAAGAAGAAAGTATGATAAGCAATGAAAAATTGAGTTAATCAGAACAATGCTGTGCTACTAAGAACTGTACGAAGTGGACAAGCTTAATCGGCTTAGTTGCAAATTAATACAGTGCCTGAATGATGATGCTGGCAATGAGAGATGTTCCTCTGGAAAAAAATATCATACACTATGCTGACTGGGGTGGATATTGTATAATATATACTGCCAGTGTGAGCTATATGAGCTTAGTTAGGAAATAGATCCTCCACACCCTGCACTGAGTTGTTGTGTTGCTTTCACCACATCCGCCCCACCAAGTGTGTGATCAATTAATGGTGTAAAAACTGTTAAGTCACACCTCAATACATCACACAGCCTGGGGGAAGAGGGTTAGGGGTTTGATGAATGGTTGGGAAGTGGGATTGAGGGAAATGTTTGACAAAGACAAACACTACACATGGACAACACTCATCTTGGCAGCCAACCATCAGAAATCTGTTATGGGAGGAAAAGGAAACGCATGCATGATGATGAGTGGTACTAGACAAGTACAGGGAAGTATATTAATTATGCAATTGTCTGTCTTCCCCCAGAGAGGCCCAAGTTACCTACATTATATTTAGGTTTTGTTGTACTGGGCTTAGAAAGATAGCAAGTATAATTAAATGATCTGTAGGAGTAAAAAGCAAACATAAACACAACACACACAGTCGTAATGAATGAAGAGAAAAAAAAAGATACTGTATAAATTGGGAGTTGCATCTCCACATTCCTATTGGACTGTCCGCACGTGAATCTTGGGTGCCTGGCGAATGCTGTTTGGTATGGTAAATGTGAGTTGTTTTTTCAGTATGGCACAGAGTAAAGGGCCTGTAGATGGAAAAACAAAAAGGATATTTAAAAATCAAGGAGAAACCAAAAAGTTATACTGCATAAGGTGGAGGAGTGCAACAAGAAGACTTTCAGAGGCAGCATGGCTAAATCAGACTCTGTTTACAGCAGTTACCTCCAACAACAGGCCACCCCCACCTAAACTCCACTTAGCTTCAGATTTGAGCCAGACAGCACTGAGCACACATACATAGTATATGCACAGCAACATAGCATTTTCCAAATTAAGTAAAAGAAATCAATGCACCGCTGTCAGTCACACCACACTCACCATCCACCACCACTACACAGACATGTAGGTCTGGTCTCTGTTGTTGTTTACCTTTAGGCCACTTCAAAGTCATCATCAATCATCCAAATCGGTTGGTTTCAGTGAATGCGAAAAAATCTATCTTCTTCTGGTGGCATGCCCTGAGTTATTCCATCAATCATCTCTGATCCTCCTGACCTGACTCTGACTGCAAGTATGGTGGTCATGGTGTCCAACTCCAAGTCCGTACCAACAGTGCCCGACTCCCGAGTGAGTCCTCCAGACTTGTCCACTCCTGACTCAAAAATTGCAATGGATCGGTCTGTAGTAGTACAATTTTGTTATTGAACAACAAGAAGGGAAAGATTGACTTGTGTCACTTTGTAGGATAGACATTCACAACAAACAAGAATCACTCATCGTGCACTGCATGCCATCATTTACCTGAGTGTTCTTCGGGGCAGTACCTCTAGGTTAGGAAAGGATAGATAGATAGTCAGGGCCTAGTATTGGAGGCAGGCACACATATGTTTAAATTCTCTATCCAATGTCTGGCTTGAGAGAAATGGCTTTTGGGCGAGTCAGGAGTGGACTTTACTTCTTCATTGACTGCACACAGTTGCAACTCTGATCCAGCAATAAAAAGAGTAAGACGGTGGTGATTGATTTGTGAACCAGAAAGACAGTCACACACACAAATAAATAATAAAGTAAATAATATTCCTTAGCTATATCCTTTTTTGGGGGGCGTCAAAGAAAGAAAAAAACTGGAAATTGAAAGAGCCTAGTTGTCAGGGAAGTAGTGCTCGTCCTCAAACTCTGGTGGTTCACCCAGAAGTAGGTCATCTAACACACTACTTCCATGACCTAAGTCGTCATCATCATCATCTTCCTGCTGTGCTACTTCAGGTATGGTGTAATCCGGTGGTATAAAGTGCTGATTCATTTTGATCATGGTTAACCTCTCCACATTTTGGGTTGAGAGACTGGTCATTCTCACTGTCAAAAAGGTACCAGCAGCACTGAAAACACGCTCAGAAGAGACACTTGCAACAGGGCAAGCCAGATAGTTTATCGCCAGCCTGCTGAGCATTGGCCATTGGCGCCTTGTCCCATACCAATACAGCAATGGGTTTTGATCAATGAAGACCTCTGTTGGGTCATCCAGATAGGCCTGGACCATCCGATCAATGCTCAGGGGTGCTCCGCTTCGCTCAGCCTATTTTGCCTTAGCCTCAGCACTGGACCTAACAAGCCCTTGCTGTAGAAACCATTCCTGTGCCAATTTTGGTGGGCCTGATGCTCCTGTTCTTGTTGATGTTATTCTTGGTCTTGTTGGTGGTTTTGGCTGCTGTGAGACAACCGCACTGCCCTCAGTTGAACCTGAACCTCAGTTGCCTGAAGTTGAACTTGAAGTCGGCTGCCCTGCAGTACTTGTTGTGGCCTCGAGTAGCAGGCCTGTAATTCCCGGCCATTCTTTTTCTAAGCGACTGGCTTCCACAGCTATACAAGTTTTGTAGTTGGCAACATCCCCTTCTGAAAAAGGAAGCAATGTGCTCAGTACTGCTTTGTACTGTGGATCCAGAATTGTGGCACTAATGTAATGGTTGCATGACACAATGCCTCTTTGCACCCTTGTATTTTCAGATAAGCGAAGGGTTAACCTCTCTACCAACTCATATGCTTCTTCTTTTTCCTCCACACCTGCGTACATTGCAGATACCCCCTTCAGCTGTTCCTGTAGCATGTGCAACAATGGGATAGCTTGGCCCATAGTACAGTCCTCCTTGCTGACTTCACATGTGAAGAGCTTGAAAGGAAGTTGCATCTCTCTCATGCATTTAACTAGGCCCCATTGGTCCATCTCAATGATCATGCCTTTCACAGTAGCATCCCCTCTTTGCATGACATATTCATTGATTTGTCTGTACTGTTCAAACAGACGTTCAAGCATGTAATAAGTTGAGTTCCAACATGTTGGCACCTCCTGGATGAGTGCTTTAACTGGCATTCTATGCTCACATTGAATGATCCTCAGCTGCTTCCGGGCTTTAAAAGAATGGCTGAAATGTGTGCAGATTCTTCTGCAGGTGGTAAGTAAGTTGCTGACTCGGTCTTTTTTCAGAAAGTCTTGAACAATGATGTGAATGCAGTGCGCCAAACACAGGATCCTGAAATAGCCACCATCGGCCATGGCCTTAACTATATTACTGCCATTGTCCGTGGCAACAAAACCAATGTTAAGCCCTCTTGGTCGCTGCCTTTCAAAGACCTTGCTGTAAAAGTCTTTCAAAATGTTTGCAGCAGTATGAGAGTTCTCCATGGCGAACATGGCTATAGTTGCTTGTTTCCGAGTGGCATTAAAAATCTCAGCAGTGACAACACCTGCTGTAGATATCTTTTTCTCTAACCCCCACAAAAGAGATCCAGTGTGCAGTGATGCACATGTAATCAGTGGCTTGGCAACTGGTCCACATGTCTGTTGTCAGGTGGATAGTGTGAACAGCACTCTGCTGCAAAACTTGTCCAAGCAATTCCAGCACATCGTGATGTAGTGCTGGAACAGCAACTCTGGCAAAATAGGACCAGCTGGGAACCTTCCATTTTGGGCAGATGGCTGTCACAAATTCAAGAAAACCCACCCCTTGCACAAAAGAAAAAGGGAGAAGGTCCAGCTCTAACATTTTAGCCAGCTTCGCGTTGTACAAACGTGCTGTTGGATGGTTGCTTTCATACTGCCCCTCCGAACCTAAACATGCTGAGAATGGTAGCCTGGATTTTTTTCTTTTCTGGTGCCATGGACGCAGGTGACATCTTGACACCAGATGTTGTTAGGCTCAACACACGTTTTTTCGTTGCGGTACTCTCTTGCCTGGGACCCCTTGGTGTCTCAGCCTGACTCTTACTCTTGTGCCACTGCGATGTTGCTGATGAGGATGTGGGCGGTACCACTGCACTGCTGGGGACAGGGCTACTTTGTGCACCAGAGAAAATGTCTCCCTCTTGTTCACCTTCCACCGTGATCGGATCTTCTACTTCTTCATCCCCACCAACAACAATGGGTGCAGTTTTTTGGCCACTAAGGTGCACCACTGGATCAAGTGGTGTTTTTTTCAGATGGGTTGTTTGGCCTCTGATACCATAGTTTGTACCAAGCTTACCCCGACTAACACCTTGTCCACAAATGGAGCATATAGCAATGTTCACCTCCTTACTGCTAACCGAAAAGAAGTCCCAAACTGGGGAGGTCCACCTTCTGGTGCTGCTGGTGCCACTTTCAATGCCGGATGAACTGGTAGGTGTGCGTGACGTTTGACTCTCTGCAGTACCCACTTCTACTGAGGTGGTTATGGTGGATGTAGGTCGCTGCCAGCTAAATATGGAAGCTGGAGGTGGTGTTGGTGGTATCATCTGTGTTGGTGGTATCCGTGCCACATCCCTCACAGCAATTTGGGATGGGGTAATGTCGGTCTACACTGGGGCGGGACTAATGTCCATGATGACTGGCTCGTCATCATCCTCCTCTTCTACATCTACCTACCCTAAGGCTTCCTAGAATCTTCCTTTTCCCTAGCCTTGTCTTGTGGCGTGTCTCACTCTCAGACGAGCTGGTGGCTTCCATGTGGCGTCTAGAAGGGGGGCTTGCAGAAGAAACCGATTGACTAACCCTCCTTTTCCTTGCTGGGGATCTGGAAGACAACGGATCTTCTGAAAGAGTGGCTTGCTCTTCTTCCTCTGCAGGAAGCTAGATTTCCTGAACTGCCCCTACTTTGAGAGGAACAACTACTATTGGGGGCGATGGTTGTGGCTGTTGTTGTGGCTGTTGTTGCCCACTTATCTGAGTCTACTGCGTTGATTGGGTACTACTTTGCGATAAGCCAATTTCAACATCACTGCTCGTCGGCGTTGGACTCGTGAATAGACTGGCTGCCTCTGCGACAGACATAGGCTTGGGCCTAGGTTGGTGGGGTGGGTCTGTTGATGCGGGGGTGCTGCTCCCAGCTTGCTCCCGGACGCCGCTGCTGCAGGCGCAGTTTTTGTTTTCCCAAAAAAGGTCTTGGCCGACAAACCGGTCTTCTTTGGGGCCATCTTCAAGATCTCAGCAGCACGCAGTGTAACAAGTAGAAGAGATGTCTGTGGTCACACTTAACGTGACTTTGTGCGCAGCAGGACTTCTGTCTGGCAGTACTATGGGTGATGTTGTCTCCTCTTTTGTGCACCTAAAAACAAAGAAGCAAGAAGAACATCAGTGAAACGTGGCATTCATTGTTGTGGTTCAATTACTATTAGCACAAGCAAACAAATATAATATATAACTTAGTGTGTGTGGTCATACTTGTTAGTGTTATTATTACATTTTATTACCTCAGTTATTAAAAAAAGATAACAACAGTGTAGCCATTTGTGCGACTTTAACAACAAGGGCTTTCATGGTGTACTGGGTACACTCAGGAAGGATAGGAAAGAAGAACAACAACAACAAAAATACAAATGTAATAGAACCGGTTTGGCATTGTGCATCACGTGGGATGCAGCATTCAGGGAGCTGCAGCTGACAATGGATGGAAGCAATAATAAGCCAAAAGGAACAAAGGAAAGACATGTAGGCCTATGGCAAAAGCACACTATCACCACTAATTGGCCACCAGCCACATGGTCACTCACAACAAGCAGGAGGCCTGGAAAACAATGAACTCAAGCAGGCCTATCTGGACACACACTTTACAAAATGGCCCCTGGCCACACAGGGAGGCTCAGCCAAGGCAAATGCTGGCCCACTATTACAAATACACTCACACACTGGCCAGACAAAGGAGGCATGCTAAACAACACAGCTTTAATGCAACAATGCCAAAAACAAAAATCCACAGGGCTAAAAAAGGTTTGCAAGTTACACAACAACCACACACATTCAACAAAGGCATTTATTTAACACACACGAAAAAAAGTGAAATACCCCAAAAAAAAAATATTTTGCAATTCAATCCAATCCAATGCCATCCATGCCCAAAATGATGTTTAAATTCAACAGACACCACAGAAACAGTTGCTTAATGCACCCATGAGTAGCTCTGGGCCTATTGGTTGGGAAACCCATTGGCAGAGTAGGCCACATAGAGAATAAATTCAAATCAATAATATTGCAAATGCATTAGAAATTGTAATGAACTGTGCTGCATTTTTTGCTGGGTAAAAGAATAGAAAATTGCATGCAAAACTACAAAAAGGCATGGCCACCACAAAGAAGGCTTGCACGCCTAATGCTGAAGCACATTGGCTGCCTTCACAAAATGGCCACCAGCCACATGGCCAGGCCACAACAACAAGAAAGGGAAGACAGACAATTCAGGCCTATGGCAAAAGCACACTGGCTGCCTTCACAAAAAGGCCACCAGCCACATGGCCAGGCCACAACAACAAGAAAGGGAAGACAGACAATGCAGGCCTATGGCAAAAGCACACTGTCTGCCTTCACAAAATGGCCACCAGCCACATGGCCAGGCCACAATAACAAGAAAGGGAAGACAGAAAATGCAGGCCTATAGCAAAAGCACACTGGCTGCCTTCACAAAATGGCCACCAGCCCCATGGCCAGGCCACAACAACAAGAAAGGGAAGACAGACAATGCAGGCCTATTGCAAAAGCACACTGGCTGCCTAGAAAAAATGGCTGCCAGCCATATGGCCAGGCCACAACAACAAGAAATGGAAGACAGACAATGCAGACCTATGGCAAAAGCACACTGGCTGCCTTCACAAAATGGCCGCCAGCCACATGGCCAGGCCACAACAACAAGAAGCAGTAAGCCAAGAGGAACAAAGGAAAGACATGCAGGCCTATGGCAAAAGCACACTAACTATCAAAACAAAATGGCCACCAGCCACATGGTCACTCACAACAAGCAGGAGGCCTGGAAAACAATGAACTCAAAAAGGCCTATATGGACACAGACTTTACAAAATGGCCCCTGGCTACACTGGGAGGCTCAGGCAAGGCATATGCTGGCCCACTATTACAAACACACTGACACACACTAGCCAGACAATGGAGGCATGCTAAACAACACAGCTTTAATGCAACAATGCCAAAAACGAAAATCCACAGGGCTAAAAAAGGTCTGCAAGTTACACAACAACCACACACATCCAACAAAGGCATTTATTTAACAGACACGAAAAAAAAAGTGAAATACCAAAAGAAAACACATTTTGCAATTCAATCCTATGCCATCCATGCCCTAAATGATGTTTAAATTCAACAGACACCATAGAAACAGTTGTTTTATGCACCCATGAGTAGCTCTGGGCATACTGGCTGAAAGGCCTATTGGCAGACTACTGGGCTAGTGAATTAAATAAATATTGCAAATTAATTTCAAAAGTTGGAGAAAATGTAGTGAACTGTGCAACATGTTTCCTTTATAAAAGATGAAAATTTACTTACAAAGAAACAACAAGGCCCCTACTGAAACTACAGGCCACCCACCACAATAAATTTAAAACAAAACGATAAAAAGTACAAAAAAATGTAGGTGCAATGCCCCAATCAAACAAACAACACCAATTTTCCAACTTGTGAGATCTCAAATTCAAAAGTCCTCAAATCTAATGAGATATGATGCAGCAGCCACAAAGAATGATCCTTCCACCTCCAAATCCAAATGAAAAGTGAACGGGAGATGGACAAAGCACTGGGAGGAGCCTGCTGGACAGGATCAGGAAGTTGGAGACTCTGGGGCACTTAATCCCTCTTAAAAAAAAAGTAAAAAAACAAAAATGACTCCTTGCACAAAAAAGTAAAGCCAAATGTCAATCTGAGGAGTTTTTTTTATCCAAATCATCATTTCAAGAAGGTTTTGATGCTGATCGAGAGAGATTCTTCTCCAAAGTGCAAATTCTGCGTGTTCGAGATCGCGATCATCACAAAACTTTCGCTGGAAGTCCGATGGCGTGCCCAAATGACATGTTCTTCGATCGCACACTCTCCCGGGACCTTGTGGCCGGCTACCAATTCTTGTGGCGCTCGCGAACGGATGGGAAATCTCGTCGGCGATCGCAGGCATCCCGGTAAATCGCTCCTGCATGCGAGCAAATTCATTTTGAGAGCGCAAACTAAAAAAAACTCCGCTCTGGTGTGGAGCGCAGAGTTTTTGGTAACTCTGTGTTTTACGCGGAACGCGGAGTTGGCAAAAATCTGCAAACTCCGCTAGCAGAGCGGAGTTTTACGCCCAGGGTTAGTACTGAGTTGCCTCTGTTATGTTGCTTTTGTAATAACATGTACTAACAAATCTGCTAGTGTTGGTCTGACATCTATCATTTGTATGGGAAGCTAGCTCTCTGTACAGCGTACTAAAACAAAGTACACTGTGAAGAATCAAGTGGAACCCTTATTGGTATACAGAAGCTAAAGTGGATAATACTAATGCTTTTTTTATGGTAGTTTGGGCGAGCAGTTAGGCTTATCAGAGGGCAATGCTAAGCATTTGTTTAAGCACAGGCATAAAACTCTGCTCCGTTCGCGGAGTTTGCGGAATTCGGCAACTCCGTATTCTGCTGAGAACTTGGCGTTACCATTAAACTCCGCACTCCTCAACAGAGAGGAGTTTTTTTGGTCCACCCACCTGAAATGTGATTTCACGTGTGCGGGAGCAACTTACCGGGTGCTCACAATTGCTCACGACATTTTTAGGGCAGTTCGTGGGCACCACAAGATTTTTTGTACGTGATCTCGAATGCGCAGGATCTACCACGGCTCCAATCTGGGGAAGATTCTCTCCCCGAGAAACATCAAAATCTTTCCAAACTGACGATTTGGAATTAAAAGCCTCTTGGAGTCTTTTTTTTGTATTTTTACTTTTTTTCAACTGGATGGAGGTGCCCCAGAGTCTCCAACTTCCTGTTTCTGTCCAGCAGGCTCCTCCCAGTGCTTTGTCTATCTCCTGGTCAATTTTTATTTAGATTTGGACCTGGAAGGATAACCTTTTGTGTCTGGTGCATATCCCATTGGATTTAAGGACTTTTGTATTTGAGATTTCACAAACTGGTGTTGTGTGTTTGATTTGGGCAATGCACCTGGATTTAATTGTACTGATACTTGATTTTTAAAATTTATTGTGATGGGTGGACCGTTGTTTCAGTAGGGGCCTATTGATCACTTATTTCTTTTCATTTTATTTTTCTTCTTCTGTAAAGAATAAATGTTTCACAGTTCACTACATTTTCTCCATGTTTTTTAATACATTTGCAATATTGATTTAATTCACTATGTGGCCTAGTCTGGCAATTGGCCTTCCAGCCAGTATGCTCAGTGCTAGTCATGGGTGCATGAAACAACTGTTTCTGTGATGTTCACCGCATTCTGTGGTATTTACAGCCTCCATGAATGGATTTGGATTGAAATAAGAAATTTGCTTTTTTTGTGGTTTTCATGTTTATTTCATGCAAACAGTGTATAGGACTAGGTGGGGTCATGCCTTTGACGGATATATGTTGTTGTAAACATTTCTTTTTTAGCCCTGTTAATATTCGTTTTTGTCATTGCTGAATTAATGACGTTTCTTTTCTCTGTTTTACCATGCCTCCTTTGTCTGGTCAGTTTGTGTGTTTGTTTGCCATAGGCCATCATTTGCCTTTGTTCCAAATGCCATGTGGCCACTGGCCAGGGGCCATTTTGTATAGTCAGTGGACTGTCCCTACACCTGCATGTGCTGTTTGTTTTACATGCCTCCTGCCTCTTGTTGTTGTGACTTGTGTGTGACCATGTGGCTGATGGGCATTTTGTGTAGGCAGTCAGTGTGCTTCTGCTATAGGCCTGCATGCATTATTTGTTCTATGCCTCCAGCTTCTTGTTGTGACTATGTGGCTGGCGGCCATTTTTTGCATCCAGCCAGTGTGCTTTTGCCATAGGCCTGCATGCTTTCTTTGTTCTAGGCCTCATGCTTCTTGTTGTGAGTCTGTGACATTTGTAGCTGGCGGCCATTTTGTGTATCCAGCCAGCGTGCTTTTGCCATAGGCCTGCATGCATGTCTTCTTTGTTGTGGCCATGCCTCTTTACTGGTTGCTGTTGTTGTGACCATGTGGCTGGCGGCCATTTTGTGTAGTCAGCCAGTGTGCTTTTGCCATAGGCCTTCATGCTTTTTTTTGTTCTAGGTCTCCTGCTTCTTGTTGTGACCATGTGGATAGCGGCCATTTTGTGTAGGCAGCCAGTGTGCTTTTGCCATAGGCCTGAATGCTTTCTTTGTTCTAGGCCTCCTGTTTCTTGTTGTGACCATGTGGGTGGAGGCCATTTTGTGTATCAAGCCAGTGTGTTTTCCCTAAAGGCCTGCATGTCTTCTCTTTGTTCCCAGTGAATGCCTTGCTTCTCAGTATTGTTGTTGATGACAATGTGGCACTGGCTGGCAGCCATTTTGTGCGTCCAACCAAATTCGACCCTTTGCCATAGGCTGCATGGATGGCTGAGCAATGAGATAGCAGTTTTATAATAACTTATTATTATATCTTTGAGGATAACTTCACTTATGTTTAATTTTGTTAATTTTAAATTTTCAATTTTTTTAATTAATTGGTAAATTATATTTTTAAATGTGTTCAATATTTAAAACATTTCTGTATAATTTTTGTATTATTTTTTTGTTCATACCATTTTCCACTACATCTGGCATCAATCAACCCCATGTCTGCTATAGGTGCACAAGAGCATTCATTGTCCAGGGATTATTCCTTACATTGTCATTTGTCAGCTGAACCTCCCTGAGTGTCACATCACACATGAGTGACATCATGTGATGCACATAAAGCAAACAGTTTCATCTGTATGTTGTTGTTGTTTTTGCTCTCTTTTATTCTTCTTGAGTGTATAGTCAGTCACCATGAAAGTTTATGTTGGTGTGGGTGGCTTTCCGTTTTACGAATAGATACACACTGTGTTCTTAATTAAGTGAGTAACCAGTGACCACATTAATTGATATTGGGTTTGTTTGTACTACTAATTGAACAGCAACAATGCCACATTTCACTGATGTCCTTCTTCCTTCTTTTCTTTTAGGTGCACAACAAGACAACAAGAAACATCACCCACAGTACTGCCAGAAAGAAGGCCTGTGCACGGCGTGATGCGTGAGTGACCCAAACATCAGAAATCTCTTCAATTTGTGAAGCTAAGCACCACTGCTAACTGACAGCTTCAAGATGGCCCCAAAGAAAGGTGCTAAAACTGCTACTGTTGTGTAGTTCCTAAAAGTACATAGGATCTGCACGTTTGGACAACATAAACTAAGGGATTGCTGTCAAGACTGATTACGGACACCCCCAAAGGATATGTTAGCCTTTGGACCAGCTAGCTCACAGTACCACCATAAACCCCCTAACCTTACCAAGGAGCAAATAGTTTCTGACAACCATAGAACATGAGAACCCGTAAACCTTCAGGGATCGTGGAAATAGTACAGTACTTTTCGCTCTGTCACTCATGCTCACTAAGGGGCATATTTACAAGAACTTAATGCCGCCAACAGCATAAATCTTTTGATGTTACGGCAGCTTTTTTTTAATCGCCTTATTTACAAGTTGCAGCTAACTGCAGTTAGCTGCACTTTTCCAGCGTAAACGTGAATTTTCAAGATCGCCACTTCTGTTGGCGGGACTTAACGAAAATGAGATGCAAGGTAGGCTTTCCTGTGAAAAAACTGCTACTAACCCCACTTTGCGATATTTACAATGAAATACCCGTACGGCGATAAACCCCCAAAACTGCCGCTAAGTCCAGTTAGTGGCAGGTTTTTAAGACCAGAAAATAGCTGGTCTAAAAAATGGTGCAAACACACTTGTACATAAGGGAGACAATCGCAGCCCCTCATATTCTCACTGACACCATGGAGGTACTACTCTTGCAGCTTGGAGCTCCAAGAAGACCACAACCACCACCACCACAGCCACCCCCGCCACCACCGCCACCAGTGCCTCTGAAGAAAGCGGGTCTACTGCCAACAGATCACCCTGATACACCTCTTGCCAAAGGAGGTGATACCCCACTACAGGCTAAAAAGGACCTTCATCCTACTCACTCAGATAGCGCCAAGGCTGCAGGCACCATCAAACATCCCTCCTTTTATTTATTTTTTATTTTTTATTAAACAGTTCCAGAATATACATATATGTGAAATAGTAAATAGTGATAAAACCAGCAATAAATTACATAACAGATTAGTAATAAAAAGGCAGTAGTTATATAAAAAGGAAGGAGTCTTATGAATAATATAGTACAACAAATATAAAAAATAAATAAAATAATAATAATAATAGTTAGGTCCAATTAACGGGTAGTTTAGCCATAAATATACAGTACTTTTTGGAAATATTTACAAACAGATCAATCTATTCATTGGAGCCTATACCCAATAGTGCTAACCATTATTTCTATTAATTCCTATCTATGGCCCCCTTACGTTTCTAGTCCAGGCGGCGATAAATGCCCAAACCTTCTGGCCCCGGATTTTAGCCTGTCTGCCCCTGCTGGCATAAATAGCCTTTTCTTGATTATAAATTCCCAGGAGCCGGGCGAGCCACATTTGGAAAGTTGGGGGGTCAGAATCTTTCCATCTTGCAGCGAGTAAAATCCTGTATACCGCTGCCCCCCAAAAAAGACAATATTCCTCCTCTACGCTTAGCCCCAATGAGCCATCATAGCCAAGAATCAGCAGAGTTTGTGATAATTCTACTCTATGTCCCAGTACTTCTTCCCAGTATCCTGATAAGCCCCTTTTTAACAGAGTTAATTCGTCACAATCGTAAAACATATGAGTCAGAGTAGCTGGCCCTAGCCCACATCTAGGACAGTGGTCATCTATCCTTTTCCCCCATGTAAACAATTTAGCGGGTGTAAAATATAAGTTAAAAATAGTTTTATATAATTGGGCTTTTAAGCTTGAGGATAAGAGTATTTTGGATGTTAAAGAAAGGCTCATATAAATATCAACTTCAGGATTAGCGAGCTTCAATGCCCAGGATGATTCAGTTTTTTCCAAATCATCTGGGATCTTATCAAGAAGCAGGCTATACAGATTCCTAATTCTAGTGGATTTCCTAGATATGGTATGTAAAAGTAGTATCTTATCAAGTGTAATCTTAGGTGTTTTTAAGGCCAGAATGTTTTTGATCTGAGCAAATTTAAAATACTGAATATTAGGAATATCAAAAACCCTTTGTAGTGCTGAGAAATAGAAATCTTGTTCTCCCCAGAAAAATCCCCGATTGTTCTTACGCCCATCCTTTCCCATTTCTTTGCCATATCATCATTAACCTGGGGTGATAATAGTGATGAATCCCACAGGGGGGTATATCTATTAAACTTCGGGATTGCCATAAAGCTGGAGACCTGCTTCCAAATTTTCCATGCACTACGGATTACCTTAAATTTGACCTTTTTATAATAACTTGGTTCTAATTGTTTCAATAAGAGCCCTGGAGCTTTCTTCCCAATAGAGAGTTCATATATAGTAGGTATTTTTAAACCTTGCTCTGTTCCGTTATCATTCCCTAGAATAAACAAAGAAGTCATTTGATGGAGAAGGGCCGCCCAATAATATAAAGTTATATTAGGAATTGCTAAGCCACCCCTGTCTTGTGGTAGAGCTAAATATTTCATTGATCTTCTAATTTTCCCATATTGCCATATAAAATTGGAAAATAATGATTCTAATGTTTTCAAAATGTTATCTTCTATAGCTAGGGTATAGCCCGAAACAGGTACAGTAGCTTTGGAAGCATGGTCATTTTAACAAAATTGCCCCTCCCAATAATAGACAAATGTAAACAGTTAATTCTTCTTAGATCATTCCCCATATTTTTAATCAAGGGTTCGAAATTACATTTATTAATTTCTTCTATTTTAGCACTTATACAGACCCCCAGATAGATAGCCGTGTCTACTTTCCTTGGATCATTATACTTAATATTGTCTGTACAGAGAATAACAGTTTTCCCCTTGTTCAATGCGTACCCCGAGAAAAGCCCAAAATGCTCAGCGATTTTATTTATTTCTAAAATGGCCTCAGCTGGGTTTGGTGTTACTACCGCCACGTCATCAGCATAAGCCAATACTTTAGTCTGATAACCCCCTGTAACAATTGGCTTAATATTCTGGCTCTGTAGAAGTTTAACAACCAAGGGGTTGATATATAGAGCGAATAAAATCGGAGAACAGGGACAGCCCTGCCTCGTCCCTCTTGATATATTAATAATATTAGACTCCTTCCCCATAAGTTGCAATCGGGCCCTCGGTTGAGAGTACATGGCTCTGATTGCTTTTATAAGTTGGGGTCCAAACTTATTTATTTCAAGTATCTCCCATAAAAACTCCCAGGACACCCGATCAAAAGCTTTCCCAGCATCGAGGAGGATCATAGCCATCCGGCCCGGACATGATATCAAAGAGCGAGATAACTCTACGGGTATGGTCAGTCGTTCCCTTGCCCGGGATAAAACCATGTTGCCAGGGGGAGACCAGACGTCCAATGACCCTCCCGAGCCGGTTAGCCAGGATTTTAGAATATAGTTTAGAATCAGAATTGATCAGGGAGATTGGTCGGTATGAGGATGGGTTGTCCACCGGCTTACCTTTCTTAGGAAATATTATTATATCAGTCTCTTTCCAGGACTCAGGGGGGGTTCCACTAAATTGCACTCCCTTGAACAGGTCCAGTAAGAGAGGTATTATTATTGTTCCTAGGATTTTATAAAACTCTAGCGGGATTTTGTCGGGTCCTGCGGCTTTCCCCGAAGCCATATCTAACAAGGCTAAGTGAACTTCTTCTATAGTAATTTCCTTTTCTAGTTCATCTCTTATTAGCAAATCCAAACCCCCTCCAGATTCAGTACCTGCAGTCAGTTCTATTAGGGCTTGCCTAACTTCAGCCGTGTCTTTCTTGATATCATCTTGGTACAAAATTTGATAATACCGTTGAAACTCTTTAATGATATCATCCGGATCTGTATATTCTTGTCCATCTATTTTAATAGAGGGTATTGCATTAAAAGAGATCTTTTGCCGGGTACGTAAGGCTAGCCTCTTTCCTACCATCTCTCCGTTTTCATATGACCCATTCCGATGTGATTGAAATGTTTCAGCTGATCTCTGGGTTAGCCAGCTATTTAGTTCTGTTTTTAGAGTGATTATTCGGTGTAGAATGTGGAGCCCATCTTGTCCCTGTATTATTGCTAAAACATGTTCTTCTTCAGCTATAGCCAGCTCCTGTAAAATTTTCTGATTTTTACTTGCCTGTTCCTTCTTTGCCCTGGCCGTGTAGCTAATAGTTTCCCCTCTAATAGTGGCCTTAAAACAGTCCCAGACAACCCCTCTGGCCGCGCTGAAGCGATTCATATCAAAATACTTTTGTGCCCAATCCTTAATGAAATCAATATAATCTTTATTCACAAGAAGCTTTCTGTCAAACGTCCACTTAGTGCGGCTTCTTATAAAGTTGGTTAGTTCTATTTCTAAAATCAGAGGGTTATGGTCCGATATTAATTTAGGGAGCTTCATAATCTTAGCCTGTGCAAGCAAGTCTCTTGTTCCAAGGAAATAGTCAATCCTGACATATTTATTATGCGGGCAGGAGAAGTATGTGTAGCCAGGGTCGGGCGAATTTTTTAACTCCCAGATATCCACCAGGCCATGGCTACTTTTAAGATAGCTTAGGGCCCTATAAACTCTAGGCTTCCGCCCAGAATATCCCCCTGCCTTTGTTTCCTAGAATCTATATCTAGGGAGATGTTTAGATCTCCGCAGAAGATTAAAGAGTTTGGCCAAGTGGCAAGCTCTATTTCAAGATCCTCAAATATTTGAGGGTCATCTTGATTTGATCCGTACACCGAACATATCGTAATTCCAGATGTAAGTTCTACAATGACCCATCTCCCCAAAGTGTCCACTGCTTTACGCTTAGCTAGCCCTAATGGATATTTGGCTAGGATGGCCACACCACGGATATTAGAGGTCTGAGTTGTACAGGCAAGAGTGTTATAGCCCCCGACCTTTAATAGTTCTCTTTTCTCCCAAGGAATATGTGTCTCCTGTAGACAGACTACATCCAAAGAGTTAAGCCTGATTATTTCAGCATAGCGAACCCTCTTAGCCTTATCATTCAGCCCGGCCACATTCTATGAACAAATCGTTATCTTCCCCATTGAGATTTAGTTCCAAGTTCCAGGAGTCCTTTTATTAATAACCTGATGCCCCCGTGTTCCTCCAAAATATAGCTTGCCTTCTGTCTTTCATTAATCTCTTTTGATTGTTCCTTTATTTCATTACTAAGTCTGGAAATGCATTTTTTATCTTGTTGTTTACCCCCGCCTCCCCCCCACCTCCTCCCCCCTCCCACCTTCCCAGCACGCCCACCTCCCCTCCTGAGGCGTACAGACTCAATCAGAGTCTGTTCGTGATGAAAGTGCGCCACATAGCCAGAGCTCTAGTGTTGGAACCTTCCGCTAATACTTAACAGATGCTGGTCATAAATTTCCAAGTCGCGCGGTTGCTCTTTAAAGTTGTGTTTAATTTTCCGAAGATTTCTTCTTCTTTTTTTTTCCCCCTTTTTTTTTTTTCCCTTTCTCCCCCTTAAAGACCTTTCAAACACGTCAATTATACCAAAAACACACCAAACACAAAAACAGAAAACCTTCTAAGTATCCAGTGCCACCTTATCCCTACGTATTTGATTAACTCCCCATTGTAATAGTTATTCTCCGGCAACCCTTATTATTTTCTATGAATCAGGGTCTAAACCTAGCCAGATAGACCATCCAGATATTCTCTAGCCTTTATTTCGGACAAGAAGAATTTGGTTTGCCCTCCCCAGATCACTTTAAGCCGAGCTGGATTGTTCAAATAGGCCTGGGCTTTTTTATCTTGGAATGGCTTAATTAACTGGCGCAACCTCCACCGCCTTTCGACGGTGGAGTGACAAAAATCTGGGCGAACAAAATAGGAGATCTCATTCCTAGTTCTCTTTGATTCCGGTCTGGCCATCTCAAAAACCGCTTGGCGTAGTAAGAAATTACCGAAATACACCAAGATGGCACGGGGAAAGGCCCCAGCCTTTGCTGGTTGTTTCAAAGCAAAGGGGACGCGATGAGCACGTTGCACTTCCAAAGCCCAGTTCCACTCAGTGAGTTCTGGCAAAGAGTCTCGAAATAAGTCTACCACATATGAGCGAACATCCCCCCCCTCGACCCCTTCGGGAACCCCCAGCACACGTAGATTGTTCCTCCGCTGGCGATTCACGAATTCTTCTAGTTTCCATTTGACATCAACCAGCTGTGCCTCATGGGAGTCCACTCGCGTTTGGTTTGAGGCCAGCTCAGACTCATTAAAAACAGTCCTAGATTCTAGCTCCGTCAGCCGCTCCCCAAATGCGCTGCATGTCTTAGTTAGCTTCCGGACAACCCCTTGCACCTTACGCATGGTAGCTTGAGCCTTGCGCCCTTCTTGGCGCGTTTCTTCCCGGTGCATCGAGATGGCCTGAAAAATAGCATCTAGTGTTGGGGCGGTTGTTCCTGGATGCTCTGAGCTAAGCGGATCGGGGTGTGAGATGTGAGAGGGATTAATGAGCTGATTCGTGGGAGTATAATCCCAGGCCAGATCCTTTGCCCCCTGCCTTTTTTTCTTTTTCTTTAGAATAGTTTTTAATTTAGAGCCAGGATCATCTCCCTGATCGCTGCAGCTCTCATCCGTCGTAGATGAGATGTCATCCGACCACTCACCCCCGTCTGATAAAGAAAAAAAGTCACTAGGCTCTTTTTCAGGCTCCGTATCGCCTATATTAGTTCAGTTGATTTTAAGGGCTGGTTGGGGCTGAGATTGATAAGTTTGGTCAGTTTCATATAGTAATGTCTGGGATGACTGTGGTGGGGTAGATGATATGTTCCCTCCCACTATTTCCCTAGCCATATCCAGTGGATCCCCGGGATTGTGAATACTGGGGGGGATCCTAGTCACTATATCTCCATCAGGTCTCCTCAAGCTCTCTACCCCTCCATTATCCATCATAGTCACATACTCGGGGGGAGAGCCTGACATACCTTCCTTATCCGTAGGTCCCCCGTCCCTTGCACTCGGCTCCGGGTTAGGAAAGCCCTCTGTCTCTATCTCGCTCCGTGTTTCTGGTGTAGCCTGAATCGCTCTCTGGACCTCACCGACAGCCACTTCATTCGCGTTCACGCTCTCGTTGGGACCAGCCTTGCGCTTCCCATCCCGGCCCGGAACTGCTTTTCCGGCCGACCCTCGCAGCAGATCAGCCACAGTAGGGCCGGCCGGACGCCCCTTCTGCACTGCCCCGCCTCTTCCTCGTCTTGGAGTTTGCACAGGCGATCCCAGTGCTACCGGCGCTGCAGCTTTCTCCCCTCCGGCATCACCCGCCTCGGACGCTTCCCGTAGCGCCAGCCTGGCCGACCTAGCTTTGGCAGCCGCCGCAGCTACAGCCGTCTTGGGAGCCATCCCTTCAAATTCAGCGGTGCACCCAGCGCGCTTCGTTCTATCCGTGAACGGCAGGTGAGAGTTCCCGTGTTGATTTCCGTCAGCTTTGTGAATTGCTCTGCCCAGGTATCGTAATACAGCCAGACCAATAATAGTTCCAACCAAATGTAAATATCGCCCATTCAGCTTTAGCTCTTCCTCGCAGATCACCGCGTTCATTTCCTGTACAGGTTCTTCTTAATCAGCATCTTCCGTTGATTGTCTCGAGCTCTCTAGGCTCTGTGCGCACAGCAGTCTCAAGCGACCGCCATCTTGCCTCCCCCACCACATTCATGTATCATCAAACATCCCTCCACAGACAAAGCTACTTGCAGTGCTGCAAATGTTGGTCTCTGGTAGCTTCCAACCAACCACTGCCATAGTGGGCGGAGTCTCACAGGCATCCTTCTCCAGGTCCCTCCCGACTGTCTTGGATACCACCATCAGCCTGACCCCAGAGCACCTACGCTTACCCAACACTGCGCAAGAACAACTTGACAACAAGCAAGGGTTCTATGCCATTGCTGGTTTCCCGCACCTGTTGGGGGCAATTGACTGCACCCATGTGCAACTTGTGCCTCCTGTGGACACTGCTCATATATACAGGAACAGGAAGCACACACACTCAATCAATGTGCAGGCAATTGTGGACCACCTGGCCCTTATCATCAATGTTGTTGCCAAGTTTCCAGGGAGTGTGCATGACTCCTGCATCTTCCGCCAATCGGTCATCAACCAGCGGTTTGAGAACGGCCCCTATGGAAATGAACTGCTCATTGGTGAGGACAAACTGAACACACCACACACCTCAAGTCACCAATCATGTAACTCATGTGAAAATGCACATGTAGCAAATTGAATCCGACATGCATTGTAACTGGGCCAACTACTATACACGAACACCTAATGCCAAAGAACCACACATATGTAAGTAGGCCCAACAAGGGAGTAGGCCAGAAATACTCTCACAAACCACTAAGTCACTCTCAGAATATAGATCTTGCAGAACTCATCAGACGAAAATTGAAAAGAATCAATGCAGCATGTTCCACAAGACATAAGCTTGCACTCGGGGCTGCATTCATTCTGAAACAAAGACATGTGCCATATAAACAACAAGATGACAGATCACCCTGCTATCCTCTGCGCTGGTACACAATTAGGTGACATGCACAAACACAGGCACCCATGCACCATGCTGCAAGGGTGCCTGCGTCATGGGGAGGAAAGTATTTCTGCATGAAGGGACACCTAACTGCACACAAACAATCACAAAAGTTGATTTAGCATTAATCTGGGTTGTCCAAGAATGTAGCATGCATAGAAAGAGCATATAAACAAGAGAAATGTAAATCTTACTACATATTGTGCATCCCTACGCCTCCCCTGGTGAGGTGTAGCAATCTGATTCATTCCCTGTTGCAAAATATATACCAGATGCGCAAATCTAGCAAAATAAATGTGTGTTGAGTGGGGACACACACAGCAATATCATGGGCATGGCCCCAACAAGCATACAAGCAGATTCTTATGAAATATGTTGAGGGATCTGTCTTTACATGTGTCATGGCATGACACCCATCACAACAACCATTGTCCACCCCTTTGACAATAAGTACATGTTCAAAGTATGCCTTGTTTGCAAGGCAAGGTTGAGCCACTTCATGTGGCTTGACACTGACTTGAGTATTGTTCCAAGTCATTATCCCCATCCTGAACATAGGGTAAGTTTAAGTTGCAGCAACAATGTTGTTGTGGAGATCTGAGGCATTGGCAGATTCACATACGTCCTGTCTTCTCACTGCTTATCAGGGACACAGACTCAGTGGAACCCCTTTCCGAAATGACACTCTATTTGTTGTGCTGTCTAAACTGACCATGCATTGTTGACACGTTGAAACTTGAATGGTCACAGACAACACACATCTTTGTGACTTTAGTGCTTTTATTTACATGTGATTTCAAGGATTTAACACAGTGGCCCAGCTCTTTGAACAACAACATCCACATTGTGTACATGCCCGGTGGAGGGCCAGAAATAGTAGAATTCAGTCAGCAGGCTGATTGCAGTGTCATTGGGGATCAATGGCCACATTGACAGCCCATAAAAACTCTAAGGTGATTGTAGCAGAGTCATTCTGAGGACAGTGACAGATGATGTTCCGAGGCATGATGGTAAGCACAAGACCGAACAGAAACTGTCCTTTTGACACAGATGAATGCTACTGCTAACTTCTCCTTCTGAATGTTGTTTCACCCACATCTTCCTCTGATGTGTCATGTGACTCCCGTGATGGTGACGGTGGATTGGCAGGAGCAGTGGGAGGCAGTGACACATCAGGGGTGTAAGAGGTGGATGTTAAAGGTGCAGCAGCATTCATCTGTGCCAAATGATGAGGCATCACTGCAGTGATGATGAGCTGCAGGGCTTGCAAGACTCCAGCAACGTCTCTGTGGTAGTCAGCCATGGCAGCCATGTGGGAATGCTGTTTCCGCTCCATGTTCTCCATGATCTTGCGCATTTCACGCAACTCCTTGGTGACAGCGCTGTTGCCCTTAGACTGGACAGTTGTTCTTGTCTCTGAGTAAGGACATCAGCTTTGTCACCCATGGAATGGTGCGGAGCACGGAGCAGACTGTGGGTGCCTCAAATGGTCTCTAGGTGGTCCCTAATGGGACTGAGGCACCCATGGATCCCATCTAGTTTGGCCGCCAGGTTGTCCAACCCCCCCAGCACCTGACCAGCCATCTCACGCTGGACTTCTACTGCACTACGTTGGAATCTTAACAGTGGGTCTTCAAAGTCCTGGGAGACAGCTGTGGTGGTAAGTGGTGGTTACTGTGTGATTTGTGCTGCTGGAGGAGCAACCACGATGCTGCTGGATGTCTCCGCTTCCAGAGATGGGCTGCCTATGGAGTCGAGCAGCTCAGGGAGGGTGTGCTGGTCGATGGTTGAGAGGTCTTCTTCCTCTTCCTCATTGAAGAGTGGGACAGCCTGCTGAGCAGGAGGTGATATTTCTTCCTCTGCAATGTAAAGGGCAGATACTTTTGTATGTGTTTGTCCACTTTGGTCAGGCATTTAAGCAGTTGACAATCAGAGTGCATGACAATTTCCATTCTCTATTTTTACATGCTACACCTATTACACGCAGCTTTGTAAATCATTGTACAACATCACTGATGTGACATTTGTGTTGATCATGCTTTTGGACAGTTTCCCTGTATGCCAACTGTGAGGGGCATGTTTCTACACCCATGCTGCACCTGTTAAATCCTCTGTTCAAAAGTTACAGTGATGCTGGTTGTTTCACATTATTGACAATGCAGAATTGATCAGATTAATGTGTCTTTACATTGCATTGTGGATGAGTCACCCCTACTCAATCAAGTTTACATATTGATTTTAGTCACTAGGGGGCTTATTCACAGAACTAATCTGAGACAAAATCTAAAATTACTACTTTTGGTATTCACAGAAGACACTTACGATTTTTGGTATTCAAAGAATGCACTTACGAGCAATCGGGCTGGAATTTCCGCACTCGGGCCGGAATTTCCGCATCCGGAGCGGAAATCCCACATTTGTGCCTGAATTTCCGCACCCGGGCTGGAATAACCACACTCTGGCCGGTTGATCATTTTCTTCAATGCTGTCCAAGTGCCTACCATCCCCCAAAATGCATCAGCTGATACCCTACAGCCCAACAGCCAATCCAAGCCCTGCAGCATGTATGAAAAGCAGAGCAGACACACACAAACTCTTTCAACATGTCGCTGAATGCGTTTGTTGCTCTGCCCATTGCCATGTGGCAAGAAGACTTCAGGAGGAGGAGGAGGAGGAGGAGGAGGAGGAGGAGGAGGAGGAGGAGAGTAGACAGGATGTTCAGACAAAGGATCAACCTATTTGGGATGTCCAGCCAAAATGTCAGGGCCAGATACCGTTTCCCTCCAGAAGTCATCTTGGAGATGGTATGTGAGTGGGAGCAGGAACTTGACTCTGTGACCTGCAGCTCCCATGCCATTCCAGCCTATCTCAAGATCCTTTCTGCTTTCCATTTCTTTGCTACGGAGGTTATGGCCTGAAAACGTAATTTCCGGTTATGGAGCGTGCGCCTCAGATGCGGACCCGACGCTCCGGACCCGGAAATTACGTTTTCGGGTTGTAACCTCCGAAATTGAATCGGAACCCATTATTTCATACAGGAAATGATATACAGGAAGTGGGAGACAGGAAATACATCACAGGAAGTTGTTGACAGCTATTTTATGTTTATTCTGAGTCATCCTCTCTCACAGATCAGATCCTCTGCCTTCCTGCTGCTCTTTTCAACCTTATTTCCCCCAAAATGGCTGAGGGTTATGAGGAGAAAGCACCCACTTTCACTGAAAGGGAAATAGACATTTTAGCTGAGGGGGTGCTGACCAAATATCCTCAGCTATATAGGGGGCCAGAGGACCAGCTGAGTAATACAGCGCGGGCCTCACTAAGGGCCAACATTGCTGAGCGCTGCAGTGCAATGGGCGTTTACACCAGGAAGACGAGGGCATGCCACAAGCGCTGGGAGGACCTAAAATGCTGGGCCCGGCACAAGGCCGAGGAGCTACTGGGCCAGTCTTCCCAGCACCATGTGCATTGTCCCCGTCTCTTGCCGCTGTACAGAAGGGTCCTGCGTGCAGCTTGGCCGACCCTCCATGCTCAGCTGGAAGAGCATGAGCAGCAGAGACCTGGTAAGTGCATTATATGCAGTATGTGTCTGGAAGTATGTGAGTGAAGACAGAGCTGTACCATCATGTGTCCCATGCCTCCATCCACCTATTCTGTGTCTATGCAGCAGTCATCATGAAGCAAAAGGCTCATTGTAGCACATTGACTGTACAGGGCAGAGTGCATTCTGG
This sequence comes from Calotriton arnoldi, assembly GCA_963921515.1. Classification (NCBI taxonomy): domain Eukaryota; kingdom Metazoa; phylum Chordata; class Amphibia; order Caudata; family Salamandridae; genus Calotriton; species Calotriton arnoldi. The sequence continues at coordinate 2,328,465 of CAWUFW010001718.1, forward strand.
GAGTTGTAGTTTCTTCATGACAACTGGGGAATTGAGCCACACACGTGCATTTGTACTGAAATTTGCACTGCCAGCACCACTAACAGTGAACCAAGGGAATCATAACTGATGTGTGCATTGGATGAGGAATGGTACAGACACTGTCCAGTGTGTGTATGAGAGGCCAATGGCTATTGGATGCTGTGACTTGCATTGCTTTCTGTGAGTTTGGGTTCTGATTGAGGCAGATCATCATGTGCCATGGAGTCAAGACAGACTTTGAGATCCTTGCCCCACTCTTAAGTAAGTGTTTCCAATTTTGCCCAGTGTGTCCACAGACACAGGTCTTACCCTCAGTGGCTTGCATGCCAATTTTTCATGTACAGGTAGCTGTAACAACGAGCCACTACTGTTCACCAGTGCACAGCACTACCTGATCAGTCTCCGAAGCCAATATGTGGCACTGGATTGTCAGCTTTTGTGAGGGAATATCAAACGGTTAGACTCACAACTTAGCAAACCTAATAGCCCAGACCATATATGGATGTGTGACCCCCAATCAGCATTTGTGTTGTCTCATACAATGCTACACAGCAGATAACATTTGTCCAGATGTAAAAGTGCAGAGACTCCATATCACAGGCCCATTTAAATACCATTTGGACTCTCTCTGATCTCCTTTTGTAGACTGGGTTTGGCACCTGCCCATGTAGCAGTGACAGGACACACAGATCACAACAATGCCAAAGTTGAGGGTTGGCCAGTACAGAAGTGTAAGCCACCAAAAAGCTTGTGAGATGTCCATGTTAGACTCAAATCAGGAGATAACAGTGAACATACACGTAATTTAAGCTCATAAACACTGACAACTGTATAGAGTGATCAGAGGAGAACAAAGTCTGACCTTGGCTCATCTAGGTATGTGTCTTGTCCTGATGTGTACAACCACTACCTCATGATTTGTCTTATATTTCAGTGGGCTCAGCTGGCCAAAAGGACCAACAGCTGGACCCGGTTCGGAGCAGGACATCTGTGGTGCGCCGTCGGCTATGACCTCTTTCATCTAGTGAGGAAGAAGAGGATGAGGCGGGACCTTCGACATCATGAGGCAGGGGGATTGCGCCCACCTGTACTGAACATGAAGACACCATGGGTGCTACAGACCGGGTGGAGGCTGAGGACATTGAAGGGGGGGAAGAACTGGACACCTCTGGCCGGGGGGGGGGTGGGAATCTACTCTCCTCCGGACCATTCACCAGTTAATTTTGGCAAGGTGTCCCCGGGGCAGGCCACTACACAACCTGGGCATGCCATCAGCCCCTCCCTAACTCTAGAGGCCTCCATTCCATTGGGGCTTCCAGCTGCATCCCCTGCAACCAGTCCCCCTCATCATAGCTGCCAGGTCGACTCCAACATTGGCTCTGAACCTGAGGCACCACACCCCTCATGTTCAACCTAAACCCCTCCCTGTGTTTTTCCTCCTGTGGCTGTACCAGAGGACTTGATGTGGGCATGTGAGGGTCAGCCAGACATGTCCTCTCGCATCATGCTGCAGATGTGTCTAGAGATGTGCATGATGCGAGAGGAAACTGCCCGAGCTCTGGCCACCCTCACTGCCAGTGTCAATTCCCTGTCTGCAGCCATGTTGTCTGTCATATCCCAACATCCCTCCCACACCACCATCAATGTCTCCCCCTGTCCGTTGCACCACACTGTTTCCCCTCGTACTCCTCGTGTGTCCCAACCCCGTGTGGTGCTTGGTCCTGCACCGGCCAGCCAGGAGCCCGCATCGGACTCAGAGGATCTGGACATTGTGGTACTAGAGGATGACCAGAAGGACACTTAACTTGTTGGACAGAATTTTCTTTGTGGACAATTATTTACTTTTCCACTTGTAAATAGACTAGTTCCCCTGACGCTCCCTGACGTGTTATATTTATGTTGCCCCACCCCAATCCAAGTTCCCTTCTCCTTCTGTAGTCAGAACATCATTTGTTTTCCTTTCTCCATTCCAAACGGACTGTTGTTGTTTTTCAAATCCCACACTTTTTTAACATAAAATCTTATTTTGATTCATACTTTCTCTATCTTGTTTAACTTCATTGTGAATGTTTTGTACAAGATATGGACATATCTTTTGGGAGTCATCTGCCCTTCACATTATGGCTTGTTGCAATGATGGGGTTACACTTGTACATGTGCCACACACACACATACATCCTCACATCAGGACATGATACGCAATGGAGACTTGACTTGTGAAGAGAATTACATTTAGTTACACATATTCACACTGGTCAAAAAGTTTTTGGGATGTGATCAATGGGAATCGTGCTTGCGACTTCGCAATTTCAGAGGTGAGGATCGCTGTGAGGGATCATGTCTGGGTTGTCGCCTACGTGCAGGTGGGTGTTTTGCATGTGCCTGTACAGGGTGAAGTTCATGTGCAGGGGTAGATGGTATATGTACAGTTGGTGTTTGTGCGTGGACAGGGGCTGGTTGTGCAGGTGTTGGTCGTGCCTGTGCAGGGGGTGGTGGTGGTTGTGCAGGTGGTGGGAGTGCCTTCTCAGGGCATGGTGGTGGTTGTGCAGGTGGTAGAAGTTCCTGTTCAGGGAGCAGTCGTGGTTGTGCAGGTGGTGGGAGTGCCTGTTCAGGGCGCGGTGGTGGTTGTGCAGGTGGTGGGAGTGCCTGTTCAGGGTGCGGTGGTGGGTGTGTACCCTTGCTGTGGTCCTGTGCAGTTTGTGGTACAGGTGTGTGGGTGTGATGTGCTGCAGGCAGATGTGATGTCTCCCCTCCCTGCAGTGACCGTGAAGGGAGACTTTTGATCACTTTCATCATGCCTCCATTATCTTCATGGCCAAGGCATGGTGTCTTAAACTCTCTTCCCTTTGGATGGATATTATGTCTCTGATATTCTTGGACATGTCTTGCCAAGATCTATCCATCCTATCCAAAACATGGGTCAGTCTGTCCATCACCTGAGGGATTTGGTGCATGTCCTGCAGGGCCTCAGACATGTCTGACAGGGTAGCCCCTATGGCACGAATGTCCTGCCTCACATCTGCCTGCTGTTGGAAGAAGTACTGCTCCCACTGGCCACCATGGCCAGGTGCAGGCCCTCTCTGCAGGGGTCAGCCATGGATGAGACCGGCAGGTCCAACAGCAGGGGGGGTGGCAGGTGGAAGCATGTGGACAGGAGTACAGTGCCCAGGGGATACCTGCACCACAACAGGGTTGGTACTTCCCTCAGATGGTGGAGAGAATGCCTGGGATACACTGTATAGGGAGGAGTGTGTAGGGGAACCACCATATCTGTCCTGGATGTGAGGGCTGTGAGGGAGTGATGTCTGTGTTGGGGTGCGTGTGAGCTGTGGCAGGTTAGCTCTATGCTGGGGACAGGCAATCTTTCATTTTGGAGGAGGCCCAGGCACTTTGCTGGGTGGAGGGTGTAAGGCCTTGCAAATTTTTGGCAATGTGGGAAGATTTCTGTCCATGGCATCAGAATCGTCATCCTCGGAGAGAATGAACAGATAGTCACCATCATCTTCCAATCCTTCCGCCTCCTCAGGTAATTCCTCCTCCTCCTCCTCTTGCGCAGTACTTGCAGCCGACATTACTGCCTGGAGAAGCAGTGGATTTTCCCCTTTGATTGCCCGTTGCCCAACACTGGTGGAAGGTCCGTCCTCCTCATCGTCATCATCACCTAGAGCACAGAGGTTGCAGCAGGAGAAGTAATTGACCTAACATAAGATGTGGTGCAACACAAGGGTTGGATTAACTGTACTTTGCATCAACAGATGCCGCACATGTGACCTGGTTTGGGTACCCCTACAAGTGACAGCTCACACCATAGCATTGAGGTGTTAAACGGAGATGTACATTGCACAAGCAAACTCACCAGCTCCAGCCACAGCTTTGTGTCCCTTTGCGATCCCCTTGATGTCAACTGCTGAACCATGCTCCTCATAGGTTTTGTTGACAAAGCAGTCCCCGATCCAGCAGCTGTAGAGGGAAGTGACACCATACTAAATGATCTGCATTACTAATTTACAAACAGGCACATGTGACACTTATAATATGTATGTAACTTTGTAAACAACGACTGCAGATTCTATGCAGAAGGGTATTTTGATCTTTGTCATGGTTTTGTAATCTATGATAGGGAAACACTTGACGCCACAATTACCTGATGGACAGGTGCGAGAGGGTTTCACTGCTGCAGCCAGGATGTCTTGCATTCCCCGGGTTGGTGTTGTACGCTGCACTGGTGCCATCCTGTCAGCAGCTATGATGAGACATACATGTCCTTATTTCAGTACACCAGATGGTAGCTATGAGCTAACATGTATATGTCATTTTCAATGACCATTGTTAGGATATTCATGGCCAATGTGCAGCATGTTTACCTCATGGACTTTACATGTGGGTCCCTGCTCACATGCAGCAATTGCCAGCTGTTACCTCCACACAGCACATACATCAATGAGATGACACATCAACAGACAAACCTGTATGAGAAGGTTACTGATATTTTAACGAAGGAGATAAATAATCAGGACTCCTCCGCATTACATTGATTACACCTTCACCATTAAGACTAACATGTTTCATGAGTATAATGTTGTCTGTTGACAAGTCGAAAGGAGTGTACATCACCAGGCTAACCAGTTTCACATTTGTACATCAGTTCAAACATTGCTTTGCAGAGTTCATATGTGAGATGTGCAATAGCCAGGTACATTTTGTGGCTCATTTGTGCTTTCCTACCCATGAAGTCACAAAGCTCTTTTTGGAATGAGAGATCACACATTTGTTATGTCCATCCTTTGAGTGTCCTCTGTTCCCATACTCAATTTCCAACATCATAGTGGAACTTAGCTGACAACGGATGATGTCTTGTACAGCAGACATCCTAACCTCATATATTCTACACTCACTTATCAGACCCTCCAGGATTTCGCAATTTTGCGATTTGCAAAAAAATTGCAAAATCGGCAGTTTTGTAAAAATGCAGCGATTTTTACAAAACTGCCTTCGAAATTTGGAACATGTGAAATCGTGATCATTTTTTTTTTACGTGGCTGACAAAGTGAAAACAACAGATATTTTCACCTTTCCATTCCCAACTTTTGGGAAACGAGGACCTCTTGTGGCCATTTTATGATGTCCACAATATTATTATTACATGATTAACAAGTATTTGCAATGGAATAGGTCTCGCATTTGCGAGACTTTGAACTATTGGCATTGTTAAATGACAATGCCTTTTATTTGTTGGTTTTTAAAACATTAATAAAAGGCATTGTCATTTACAATGCAAATAGCATAAACGCTCGCAAATGCGAGACCTATTACATTGCAAATACTTGTTTTTAAATACCTCTTTAGACAGCTTCTTTATAGCTTTCTTCTTTTAGCAGATGAGGGAGTTCTAAGTAAAGTGATGCAGTCCAGGGTCACACAGCATAGTTTGGGGGAAAGGGCAATCTGGGATTTGAACTCGAGCCCCCGGCATACAGTGTATTTAAACTAGCCGCAGCAGTGTTGAAAATGGATGTGTTATTGCTCCTAGAGCTGCAGTCTGATCGCCACCATACATTATGCTTACATTAAGGCATGTGCAGTATTCTGCCCCGAGGAGCAGCGAGCTCTGCGCAAGTGGTGCACCTCATAATGACCGGCGCACTCTTAATGCTTCGTTCCCATCGCTTCTCAGCAGGCACTGCCAGTGCTGCTGCTCTGTTAGTGAGGCAGTACTGGTACCTCGAACACAGGCTGCCAATCAGTCAGTGGGACAGTGTCAGCATCTCCCTGCAGGACGGTCTTATCTCTGATTGGACAGTACCTGCACCACAAGGCATTCCCACAGGTCTGCTGCTGAGATGGAAATCAGCTCTTTTCAGCAAGGCTTATGTATTGCAGTACTGACACTTTTCAGGAGAGCTGATGTAGTACAGTACTGGTACTTCTCAGCGGGGCTGATGTATCACAGTACTGGTACGTCTCAGCAGCATTGTGAAAGCAAATACTAAAATGTTTTACTGTACTTGTAAAGCGGGTGTTGTGCTGAACCTAAAGCGCGGCGCCGGAGGGGATGCGGGAGGGGCTGCGGGCGGCAGACGCCATTGTTGAGCATGCGCTGTGTTAATTTAAATAAAAAAACAAAACAATGATTAGGTGCACAACAATTGAAAGGCGCAAGTGCACCATATTAAAGTTAAAGCTGATGAAAGTAAAATATTAAAATGTTTTACTGTACTTGTAAAGCGGGCCCGTGTTGCAACCTAAAAAGCGGCGCCCGCGTGGAGGCCGGAGGAGGCCGCATGGCGCGCTGAATGTAGGCAAAGCACACCGTGCCTGCAGTAAGAGAAACTCAATAAAGAAAATAGTGCTTACAACACTAAATAACACATACCCTGTAACAACCAAAGTAAAAGGGCCAGTCGCCATGGGAGGTTACAAATGAAGACAAGGTGGTACTAAGGAGGGACTAACAAGCCTATTTACGAATCAGACGCCAGCATTTACGAAGGACAATGACACAAGCCAATGACAAATATGGGCGGAGAGTGGGCGGGACTTCTATTCTATACGCCAGTACAGCAAGTCTCGCAGAGCAGCGCTTGCGCGCTGACTCTAGGCCCGACCTAAAAAGGCGGTTGATTCTGCAATGGCAGAACCCAGAGCAACGAGCTCTAAAGATCAAGATGATGATTTTGAAAAGGATCAAAACGGAAAATATATGTACGGCTCTCAATTACGAGAATTATTGTTTTACATCAGAGAAACCCTGGGTTTTAAAGGCAAAGACCGACGGGAAGAGGGGTTTCATTCACAATATATGAGACATGATGCGGGTGACCTGATTGTCCACGATGTCAAAGGAAATTTTATATAAACAGTGGAAAGATCCAGATAAAACTACCATTCTGCGATTCTTGAACAAGAGATATTAGGTCAGAGATTTTGAAAAAGATTTTCCTCAAACTCCTAAGGTTAACACTATTTTGGCTCAATGGCATCAACAGCTAAGCTTTTATCAGAGATTGCCAGCCTGCCCGATGTCGTGGAGGCTTTGCTTAACCCCTTCCATGCTCATGACGAGCTCAGCTCGTCATGCTGCGCAGTGCTCGTGTGCGCATGACGAGCTGAGCTCGTCATGATCCCGCCCGCTTAATGAAAAGCCCCGCACAGGGCGAAAATCGGCCGCGCATGCAAGGGGTTAATAGGTCCGATGTTGTTTCTTATTTTTCAGAGACAGCAAATACAAATGAAGCATATGCCACACCCAAGTGTGAATATCCCAGGGAGAAATACGGCTCCCTCCTACGAGGGTAGGCCTGGAGCTGTGCTTCCGTAGAGGTGCAGACACTTTAAACATGCCTATTTCAAAGTGGAATACTCTGCGAAAACAGTTTCCATTGATTTCAGGCTGAAAATGTATGATTATGAGTAAAATAAAGTGCCACAAAAATGCCGCTAAATTTCCATATTTTTGCTGCTAAATTTCCATACTTGTGCCGCTAAATTTGCTAATCCATGCCACAATATCCTGGGGGTCTGACTTATGTAGGTGAATACAGTAGAAGAGGAGGCAAGCAGAAAGCAACATTTGACTAGGATCCCACATTGTGGGTAAGTTGAGAAGCTTTGATGGTTGCCACCTACACTGGATTTGCGTTGTGCTTTTCAGCCAAGGGATTTGAAAATTTCACTTCCTGAAGATTCACCTCAGCAGCCCATACACCCATCTCAAAAGAACCCAACTGGCATCAGTGCGAGCCTCATCCACACTAATTTCAATATGATTTTACAATTGATATATTGCAAGAGAGTTTTCATATCATTGAATTACAATCCAGTTGTGTCTAGGACACTTCATATGACACTATGTACTATTTTATGTCCATTCTACATTCACTTGGCATACATTTTGTGTCATCCTTTCACTAGCTACCATGGTGTGATCTGGTATGTGGTTAAATGCCATGTGTAGGCATATTGTGATGCAGGACAACAGTGATGTAAAACACATACAGCATACAGTGGAGATTAAAGGCACATTTCATGAGCATTCAGGTACAGTATTCTTGTGTTTACTTACCATGGCCCCGCACCTTCCCAGTGTGTGGTCCCTGACCAGATGTCACAGCCAACCTTGTAGAAGAAGTCAATGTGGGTGTTGAAATCTGGGAGGACATCATTGGACCTACAATGATAAGTGTGTTTGCAACTTTAGATTTCTGCTGCCACATGTGATGCACTCAATTTCAGGCACAAAGGATAAGCACAAGCAGTGTGGGCACTACCGTTGCAGAAGTGTGTAGCACTAAATATCATGAGTGATCCCACATTCAACTTATAATAGCCCCACTGCCTAGAAGCAACGTCTATCAAATTGACACGACAACAAATCCTGAAGTAAGGTCCACTATCGTGTTTTGTTAATGGCCAAAATACATTCCATCCGATGATAACATATATAATCAGCTGGGTGGACTGGACAATTTCATGTATAGTAAAAACATTCTAAGTTGGACAGTGGATTCATTCTCAATACTCCTAACAATTGTATCTCACTTCTTGTTCATCATTGTCATATTTGTTAACATTGGATTTATTGATTTAGTCTACAAAAACAATTACAATATAGTGGGGACTCGTTTTTGACTTGTTGTGGCACTCGATTCCAGGATTGAGTTTGCAGTTCTAGAAGTGTTGGTGGAATACATGTAATGTTCACAGATCACAAAGGCAGGAGAGTGGAGGGAGCTTGTGGGAGCACGGGGAACGGTAAGAGGGGGTAAAAGATCTGTTTGTCGCCCACCTGGGCTTTGGATGAGTGACATTTCTGTGCTTACGCTTTTTAGGGCAGCGGGGGCACTAGCTGAGTGCCGTCGTGCCCGGTGCTTCCTACACGATCAACCTTCCGGCTATTTACCAAAACATTGTAGGGCTAGTTTCATCAACATACGTCGTCCAGAAACGAGGTTCCCCACTCCGGGCAGGGATTACTTGGAGTTTAACTCTGAATCCGACATAGATTCAAAAGGGGCTGCAGAAAAGGGCTGTTTAGTGGTCAGGCTTGTTACACCCTGTGTGTTGTCAAACCAAACAACGAAACTGAGATATGTGCCTGCCCTTTACTCCATGGAGTTAGCTACTCAGCAACCTGGGCAAACCGAGGCTATTAAGGAGGGGCAGTTGAAGTTAAATATTCCTGTAGTTGGGGCCCCTAACGCCAAGATACCACTGGGCAAAAGATATAAATTAAGATCACGTATTTTTCTGGGGGGTGAACCTCCTGCGACACAACAGTGTCAAGCTATTGAGACTGTAGAAATCAGGCAGAAGCACAAGCACAGGCAGCCTCTCAATAAATCAGCTAAGTTTACTCCAGTAAAGAGCCGGAAGAAAAATAAGAATGTGGTTCCCGCAAAGGTGACTCCCTCACTTAGGTCCTACTTTTTGGCTAATTCTCAGGGCAATATGGAACCCTTAAAACAGGTTGGGTTAGTAGCAGTAGGAGGAGATCTCCCGGAAGTAAACCCCTCTATTACACTTTCCAACCGATTCGCTCCGTTAAGTATGACGACCTCTATGGCAGGGGGGGGGCGGACAAGAGGAGCGAGGACAAGAGGAGCAAGGTGAGGTAGGGGATATGTCATCAGAGGCAGTAGCTCAGAGTCCGGATACACTACATGGGATGTTAAGGCAGTTGTCAGTAGAAATTGGAGCTCGCTTCTCCACCTCTGAAACAAACCAAAAAAAGATTCAAGACACCTGCACTGGTTTAGAGGAAAACCTGTTGGTACTGACACACAGGATGGAGGCCCTTGAACATAAAGTAGGGGAACTGGGCCAGGAGGTCAAAGATAACTCCCAAGAAGTGGTTAGATTAAAGGAAAGAGAGCGGGACATGGCAGAGAGATTGGAGAGGCTTGAAAACACATCAAGAAGGAATAACATTAGGATTTTAGACTTAAAAGAAGGGTTGGAAGGTGACAACCTAAAATCCCATGTTATTGAAATCCTGACTAAAGCTTTCCCCCAGATTGCAGCGGCATCAGTTTGGGAAGCTGAAATCCAGTGAGTCCATAGAGACCCCTTTAAGTTGAATCCGGCTCGGAAAAACCCCAGGAAGATCTTAGTTTATATCCATTCCTACCTTCTTAAGGAGCAACTACTGGGGGCGGCCCTTAAACTTAAGACAATACTGGTCCATGATGCCACCTTCAGAATTCCGTCCGACATCTCCCGGGTCACGGAAGATAGGAGATGGGAATTGGGTAAGCGGATGGATGCATTAAGAGACCAGGGAGCTCAAGTCCAGCTGCGATTTCCTGCCTTTTTGAAAGTTGTATGGGCAAACAAAATGTATAATTTTAGGTTTCCGGAGGAAGTAGATAGCTTTCTGGCAAAAAGTAAATCTAGTGTGTAGTTTATAGTTTATGAATTAAGGGCATTCAGCATCTAATGTTATTTTGGTTTCGTTATTTACGTTGGAGGCTAGGGGGCTTCGGCTCAAAAGGCAATATTTATTGCCAATGGGCAGTTTGGGAGGGTTCCCGTGGGTTGGGAGGGAGTTTGGGGGGGTTGGGGGGTAGTAGGGGTTTTCACGTTTGTTTGGGGGGGAGCATTGGGAGAAAATAAATAAAAAGGATTAATAAATTCATGTGACATAATGACCTCCAGTAGCTACAGCAGAGGGTGGAGTCAGGATTATGGTGGGGGATAGTCCCGTTCAGGGAGGGAATCAATATCTTGAATTTTTAAGTTGGAATGTTAACGGCTTAAGAGTTAAAGGAAGACAGCGCCTGATACTTCAATACCTAAAAAATAGTTCAGCTAGGATTCTTATGATTCAGGAGATCCATCTTTTACAAGCAGAATGTAAGGCACTATTTGGAAAACAAAGACGGGTCGATAAGATTATAGCTTCAGACTAGCAATGTTGTTCAAAAGGGGTTGCTATTATACTAAAACTGAATTCAGGAGTAGAGCTCACTAAGTCACAGGTAGATGATAGAGGACGTTGGGCTTTCGCGGAAATTAAATGTCAGGAGGTCAAATACACTTTAGTTAGCTATTATGGACCCAATGAAGATGATATCACACCTCTGAATAATCTCTGTCTTGCCCTGGCTGACTATGAGGCCCCTCTGATTCTGGGAGGAGATTTTAACATGCTCTTAAACAATAAGCTAGATAGGTGCTCCCCTCGAACACAGATAGCAGCTCCGCGCGTTAAAGCACACCTTTTGAATATTCTAAAAAATTTCAACCTCTGTGATGTATGGAGGAAAAAAATGGGAGAGAGTAGGGAGTATTCCTTTAATAGTAAAAAGAATTCTCATTACTCCAGAATCAATTACATATTCATGGAGCACTCAGATCTTGATAAAGTTAGCTTAATTAAATACTTGCCCATACACCTATCTGATCATGGAGCCATAGCTCTTATCCTGGAACTCCCTCCAGAGCTTACTCCAAGGAGATGGACACTAAATAGGAGATTCCTCCTGCAACCTTCAACCCCTGGCTTTTTGAAGTCTGAAACCGCTACGTTCTTTCAAAATAATGTAGGGTCTGCCCCTTTGCACATTGTTTGGGATACCTTTAAGGCCTGGCTGAGAGGGATACTAAAAGGGGCTGTTGTGGGCTGGGCAAGGGCCGAGAGGAAGAACTGGCCAATTTAGAACTACAGATAGTGGGGGCAGAAGCTGATTTAAGGACGAGTTGTCCTGTTGAACCAGAGAATGATAACTTAATAAAGTCAGTGGAGGAGCTTCAGCTGAAGTTCAGACTTAAGACTGAAGAGATCCTACTTCAAAAATGGGAGACAAGCAAAATGAGGGAGTTTGACCAAGGGGAGAACTGTGGTAAGCTCCTTGCTATGAAGACCAGGGTTGATAGAGCTAACAATTATATAAGTAAGATCAAAGTGGGTACACAAACTACAGAGGAGAAAGAGAAAATAGAACAGGCTTTCGCAGTTTTTTCAGGAGCTATATCAAGAAGATCTTCAGGGTATAGAGGAACATATTGATAGGTGGCTTAAAGAGAAACAACTTCCAAAAATAACTGAGGCTAGTCAAGAAATCCTCTTACTAGAAATAACAGGGAGTGAGATATTATCTGTGCTAGATACAGCTAAAAAAGGGAAAGCGGCAGGCCCGGACGCGATCCCGATTGAGGTTTATTCTATGTTGAGGGAGGAAATTATCCCGGTTTGGCTGAAATTGTATAATGAGATACTAAATGGTACATCTCCTCTGCCTGACCCCTGGAGTGACGCAGTTATCACTTTGATCTTGAAGCCTGGTAAGGATCCATCTCAGTGTCATTCATATCGACCAATTACATTACTAAATGTCGACTATAAGGTCTTTGCAGGGATTTTAAATAACTGGCTTTGTAAGATTATAGGTCCAATAATCCACGGGGATCAGAAGGGCTTCCTTCCAGGCAGGCAGATGTCGGACTTGGTATACACTTTGGTCGGGGCGGTGGATATGGTGTCATCACAGGGTCTCCCTCTTTCAATCATTACTGTCGACGCAGCCAAAGCCTTCAATCGTGTGAACTGGCACTTTTTGGATAGGACCCTGAAAGTCTTTGGCTTCGCCGACGGTTTTAGAGAGGTTATTAAAAAAATGTATAGATCACCACGGGCTCGGATCCTGCTCAATGGTAGCCTCTCTCCTGTTGTCAATATAGGGCATGGCACCAGGCAGGGTTGTCCATTGTCCCCGGTCCTATTCGACATTTATATAGAACCCTTGGCCCAGAGCTTAAGATTAAATAAGAAGACCGCTCCTTTCAAAGTAAAAGGGTTTGTGAGGAAAATAGCACTCTACGCGGATGATCTAATTTTATTCTCCTCCAATGTCGACACTACACTCCCGGAGCTTTTTGCTGAAGCTCAAACCTTTGGAAAACTTTCTGTCTATGAAATAAATAAAGACAAAACGGAGATTATGGCATGGAACATTGTTGATCAGGAGGGGTTGTTTGCTAGGGAGCTTAGATATCTCGGAGTTACAATAACCCAGGACCCGAGAGAAATTCCAAAAGTTAACCTAGTTAGAGTATCGAAGGAGGTTGAGGTTTTATTAAAAAAATGGCAGAACATACCACTCTCCCATTATGGTCGGGTTAACCTGATTAAAATGTGTGTCCTTCCGAAATACACCTATCTTTTTAATAATATTCCAATAGAATTTGCAAAAGCTGTAATTCTTAAAATTCAGGGCAAGATATCCTCCTTTATTTGGGCAGGTAAAGGGATTAGGCTGTCCTGGAAAAAACTCAGGCGCAAATTAATGCAAGAGGGCATGGGCTTACCAGATCTTCAGCTTTACTATTGGGCTTATCAATTAAAAAACGCCAGGATGCTATTGCTTACTCCAGATGACTCGTTGATTGGCAGTATGTTCAAAGCCATGTTAGACGGGGTAGTGGAGTCTGGCTTCATGTATAAATTTGGCTCTCCTAAGTTTTTAAAAAAAAATTGCCTGAAGACGTTGCGTATGGCAGACAAGTTGTGGTCGGATTGTCGAGATTGCTTGGGACTTACCTACTATTGTGATTGGGCACCCGTGTGGGACTCTCCTGGAACTCCGGAGTGCCTTTTGGACGCTCTAGCCCAGCCACTAAAAGACGCAGGAGTCTCACACTGGAAGGATGTCGTAGTGGGTAATAAATGTCTTCCTTGGGACTTCTGGAGCCATATTACGAGTGGAGCTCTGTCTAGATTCAAGTTTTATCAGATTTCATCTTGGTGTAAGACACAACGCTGGTCCCTTTTGGAAGATAATCCCATGGAAATCGAACTACAAAATCTGGCCCCGAGGAAGAAAGAAGTATCTTCTGGCTGCAGTAGATAGAAAGATGGAAAAGCCATACCGGGTCTGGGAGAATTACTTGCCGAGCGAAGAGCGGAAAGAGTTATGGCAAGTATCTATCGACATGTTTTACCCTTTGATTAAATCTGCCACACTCAGAAGAAATCACTTTTTCACACTCCACAGGATATATTGGTCCCCCCTTAAAATATCAAGAATAAAGGGTGGTGGAGAAGCTAGTTGTTTGAGATGTGGTTTCCAGAATGCAGACGACGTCCATGTATTCGCCTCCTGCCCTAAGATACAAGAATTTTGGAGAGATGTGGGTAAGACTATTTCTAGGGTCCCGGGTGCTGTTGTGGAGGTAAGCCCATCTCTTATTTTATTTGGCATCATATCTATGTTGGGTGGGGTGCGAGACCCGATTGGGCTGCAACACAAATTGGTGTTTTATTTGATTTTGTTGGCCAGGAGAGAGATTTGTAAATTGTGGCGCCAGGTGGTTCCTCCTACCTGGAATGCCTGGTGGAATTCCGTAAGATATTTCAGAGCTTTAGATCAGAGGGTAAATGTATATCGAGAAAGGCCAGATACTGGGTTGTTTTGGAACTTGTTGGATGATCCACTCAGCAATTAGATTAGATCAGATTAGATTAGATCAGATTAAGGTACAGGATAAGTTCCAATGATTAAAACCTCTGGGTCAGCTCAGGTTGTGTATAAACGGGCGCACCCCGTAAAGAATACCAGCTGAGACTAAGAAGCACCAAGTTATATGCGCCAGAGGTGGACCAGGTCGGGAGGTTGCTGTAGCTACGGAGGTCATATGAGGAAGATCTCAAAAAAATATTTAAAAAAAAAAATCACAAAGGTATGATGAGCCTAGATATATTATATTTTGTCTTTCGCTATTCACAAATGTCATTTGCTAAAGGTAAATGTCCTTTCAGAATTCCAATAGTTGTAAAGCTAGTTTTTCCTCTCCGGTTACCTTTGAGATTCGGGCCCTATATGTCTCTCTGTTGTCTACTGACAATGTATGCATTTTGACCATCTCCTGACCAGTTTGACTTACCAGTTAGTGAGGGTGGTATGCCTTGCTCTGGATGATGTTATTTCTTCCCAGAAGATGCAGGGACCTCTGCTACTGTGGTTGCCTGTACTCTGGCTGAATGTGTCAATATGTGAGAAGAGAGAAAAGTCACCAAATCGAAAATGAACACGTGGAACTTGTCAGACATTTCCTCATATCTTCTGCATGCTAACAGTTTTGTGAAGTACTGCCACGACCGGTGCAGGTAGGAGCAGTGGGGTGTTGGGGATGTAATGGCGTGGCAGGGTGGGAAATAGACAACGGAATATGGGAATGAAATGTTTTAAAATAAGGATTCTCTTACCTTCTGCTTTGTGATTTTGGCAGGCACAAGGTGAGTTACTTTTTGGATAATTTGTATTTATTTTCCCTATTCCATTGTCTGTTCATTTTCCTCTGCACCGCAACCCCCACCCCATTACGTTCTTGACTGACCCAGCCGCGACTGGATAAGTGGAAGGGGCACTTTGTCAACTGCTACTTAACAGTGTTAGGTATATACGGCAGCAGTACTGGGCCCATGTTTTAAATAGTGGGAAAGGGATTTGCCATTTCTAATACAAAGGATTCTGGGACTTGTGGTACAACATACAGAGGGAAACACATGAGCCTCTGACTGACTATATTTTTATATAAACTTTGGACAACTTCCTTACCCCCATTGGCAGTGCAACACAGACAATCTTTTTATATACTTTTTCTTGTCATCCCATTTACCTGATACCACGTTGTGGACATCACTGACAGGCAGCCCATGGAGCATGTGGGGGTGGATTGTAGTGAGGACATCGTCCTCAAGTGGGGTGAGATGGAGGTGTGTTCCAGATTGTGGGGCAGGGAGAATCCTGTTCAACTCAATCCTGGAGTACTTCTCCTTCACCCTCAACTTTTCATCCTGCCACTTTTTCTTGATGTCACGGACTGTGCGCACATCCTACCCCAATGCTGTGACAGCAGTGGCTAAATGCTGCCATAGAGCTGCCTTCTGTGTGCCACTGGTGCAGTAAGGTGGGAGACCATATAGGCGTTTGTGGTGCCTCACAATGAATTCCACAATCATGGTGGTCTCCTCAGTAGTGAAGTTCTTCTTCCTCCTCATTTGGTACATTTTCCTCTAGTGATGAAGAGCAAATGAAAACAGGAACTCTCTGTGGCCAAACCTGTTCCTTGAATGTGTGCTTCTTTTATATGGTTTGTGGTGGTGGTCTTGCAGTTAGTGTTAATTGACTTCAGCTGGAGCATGGTGGGGGATGGTAGGCACTTAAAATGATCATCAGGCCCAAATGCGGGTATTCCGGCCCGGATGCGGGTATTCCGGCCCGGGTGCGGAAATTCCGGCACAAGTGCGGGATTTCCGCTCCGGGTGCAGACATTCCTGCCCGAGTGCAGAAATTCAGCCCGATTGCGGATGTAAAGTTAGGAGTCGTAAGTGCCTTCTGTGAATACCAAAAGTAGTAAGTTTAGGATTTTGTCTCAGATTAGTTCTGTGAATCGGCCCCTAGGTTTTGAGGTGTAAATTAGACTGTGCTCCACCTTGATGTTGGCACTGCCACCTAATTGGTAGTGTGGCATGAGGAGGGCAATCATGCACTTGAGATCAGGGATGCAGTTATGTACACGATGATATAACAAGTAGATGTGCTTGATTTGCCATACTCTGACAAGGTCTATGTGTTTGAAGGTGGCCAAATCACATAGACACATGTCATTCTCATTGATGTATGTTGATGTGCAGGGAGGGGCATCTTCTTGTTCATTGCCAGTCATTCCCTCTATCCAGTCACCCTTGCACTTTTGTACATTGGCAATGGTAATATTATGCAAGCAGGAGGACATAGGACTCTGAGGCAGGCTTATAAAATGTGTGCATTGTTGCACAGCAGACGTTTTTGGTGCCTCACAGGGATGGGCACATGGACGTTACATGCTGTTCTGCTCAGTGTAATTGGATGCCTTTGTTAGCGGGAAGATGTTTACAGACATCACTAGCTATGCATTTGTTTACTGCCACTGTTGACTTTACCTAAGGGCCAGTTTCCATGCATGTCAATGTGTCTTGGACATCCAAAAGCAGGAGCATGATGACAATGACATACTGCTAACTGTACCACACATCTAGATACTTTGATGTAGATTACTGCATGTTGATGGATATGGTCAAGGCGACGTGTAGCAAAATGACATGCATTAGTGCCACATTGTGAATAGGGCACATTGTCATACTTCACTTAACATGCATGTGACAGGGAATGTGTGGTTCTGGGAGCATGGCAAACTGAACAGACATTTTGTGATTTTAGATTCCTGAAATGCAGAGTTCTTACACTGTACTCTTACATTTATATCCCTTCTACTCATAGTTGAACAGCACATTTGCCCTCCAGTATGTTCATTTTTGTCAATATGGAATGTGCACATAATTGACACAAGGGGGCATATTTACAATTGAGTGGCGATGCGTGTCGTTAAGCCAAGAAGGCTAATGACACGCTTCGTCACTTTAGGAACGCAGGGCTGCACCATATTGACAACAATATGGTGCAGCCCTGTGTTTCCCCCTGCGCTTGCGCAAAATTTAGCAGACTACCACCAACGCAGGCACCCCTGCACCATTGTGCAGGAGTGCCTGTGTTGTGGAGAAGATTGTGTATGTGCAGGAATGTCTCCCTTCCTGCACATGAACATTCATCCCCTCAACGCAGGCACTCTTGCGCCATTGTGCAAGTGTGCCTGTGTTGTGGGGAAGATTGTGTATGTGCATGTGCAGGAAGGTCCCCCTTCCTGCACATAAACAATATTCCCCTTATTGCAGACACCCTTGCACTCTAGTGCAAGGGTGCCTGCATTGGTGGTGGGCTGCTAACGTTTTCCCCAGCGCAGGGTGGAACACAGGGCTGCATCATATTGTTGTCAATGAGGTGCAGCCCTGTGTTCCCGAATTAGCAGAGCGTAGTGTATGCAAGGAAGCTAATGTGAATGGTGAATGCAAGGAGGCTAATGCAATACTCCACTACTTCTCTAGTCAATATGCACCTTTGCTTGTTAATGTAGCCCAGAGTTAGGAGACACATGAATGGTCAATTGTCTATATAGTTACATATTTATATGTGCTTGTGTGCTAGATTACAAGTCACTTACACCACCATTATGTGTCTTTACATGTATTCAACAGCTAAAGTGACATGTGGATATACAACAATCAATAGACAGAAGCTAACGTAAAAGATTACAAGCAACCACAGAGTAAATAGAAGATAGAATTCTACCATGGTGCTAAAACAGCGAATATATGCAGGCATATATAAACATGACAGTAATCAAGTGTACTCCTACTATGTGGACCCTATCTAAGTGTACCTATATGTACCTAGCATATATGTGGGTGTAAAGAATCCCCTAGGAAAGAGCCAACCCCATTACCTGATGGGAGAGAATGAGGAACCCCATATTGGTCTGGAGTTGGACACCCCACAAGGGACACCAGACCACTGCTTGTTGAAGCTTCTGCAGGCCAGGACCCCAGTGTCTTGTGTCAGCATGGAAGTGTCTGTTCTTTTATGCTGAAAAGATAGCCTCAGGGGTTCTACCACAATTGATATTTTATGAGTACAATTATGTAGATGAGCCTAATAAATGCAACTATGCAAAGTAGCCTGATTGCCCTAGGATGAAAGATAGGGATGATGTTTGTACAGAGATATGTACGTCACGGGCAAGGGATTTTTCTAAGAATCCTTATGCATAATAAATGAGGTTAGTTTCATGGAAACCAATCAGCATCTATTCAGCATGCAATCTAGGTAAAAGGTCAGTGCTAGAACCGTTATACAGAGTAAGGTAGGACAAATGTAGTTAAAAGGTCACTTTGCAAATTAGGAATAGTTTAGGGGACATAACACTACCAAGACTGTGGCCAGTAAGAAGAGGAAGGAGCTTACCACCACCACCACTAGTATGTCGCCCCAGATTTTTTTAGAAAACAAAAAAACTGTGCCTGCTGCACCGGCCTTTGGGGAGCAAGCTTGGAGCAGCACCCCCAAATCACTGGACCCACCCCAATCTAGGCCCAAGTCTATGTCTGTCACCGAGGTAGCCAGTTTAATCAGGTCAACATTGACGAGCATTGATGTTGACGTTGACTTATCTCTATCGCAAAGTAGTACCCTATCATTGCAGGATACTCAGAGAAGTGGACAAGAACAACACCCACAACTACCAATAGTAGTTCCTCCTGAAGTAGGAGCAGTTCAAGAGATTGAGCTTCATGCTGAGGAAGTAGAGAAATCTGCTCCAGAAGATCCATTGTCTTCAAGATCTCCAGCTAGAAAAATGAGGGTTAGTGGTGCACAATCTTCTTCCTCAACCCCCCCTTCTGATGATCTAGACACAACTTGGATCCTGCCTTATGTCCTAGAGTGAGACACGCCACAAGATGACTCAGATGAGGCTAGGGAAAAGAAAAGTTGTAGAAGAGAAGGATGATGACGAGCCAGTCTTCATGAAACTTAGCCCAGCCCCAGTGGAGATTGACGGTACTCTTTCCCAACTTCCCGGGGGGGGATGTGGCATCACAGATCCAACCACCGCCAGCTGCCATATTTGCAAAGTCATGACAGCGACCAACATCTACAACCACCTCAGTAGAAGGAGGTACTGCAGAGAGTCAAATCTAAAAACTTCCACCTACCGCCGCCAGTTCATTTGACATTGCCAGAGGCACTAGCGTCAGTTGAGCTCCTCAGTTTGGGACTTCGTTTTGGTTAGCCAGAAGGAGGTGAACATTGCCATATGTTCCCTTTGCAGAGCAAGTGTTAGTCGGGGTAAGCTTGGCACAAACTATGGTACATGGGCCAAACAATCCATTTGAGAAAGCACCATACGATCTGTTTGGAGGCGCACCTTAGCAGCTAATAAACTGCAAGTGTTGTTGGTGAACCCCTTCACCAACAACACTTGCAGTTTATTAGCTGCTAAGGTGCGCCTCCAAACAGATCGTATGGTGCTTTCTCAAATGGATTGTTTGGCCCATGTACCATAGTTTGTGCCAAGCTTACCCCGACTAACACTTGCTCTGCAAAGCCGGCTGAGCAGGGAATCCAAATCCTATCCGATCATGGTGGACGGTGAAGAAGAGGAACACATCTTCATTACGGAAAGCAGCCCTCTCCCCAGCAGTGCAGTAGTATCGCCCACACCAGCAGCATCGCAATGGCACAAGACTCAGGTCGAGACACCAAGGCAACAGCGGAGAGTGACTGCCCCACTGAAAAGCACATTAAGCCTACCACCGCCTGCTCTCAAGAAGTCACCTGCATCAGTGGCATCAGGAAAGAAAAAAATCAGTCTACTATTCCTGTCATGTTTAGGCCAGAGGGGCAGTATGAACGCAACCACCCAATGGCACGTTTGTACAATGTCCCAGATTGGATTGCTTGGACAAGGTTTGAAGCAAAATGATGTTCACAGTATCCACCTAACAACAGACATGTGGACCAGCTGCCAAGCGACTAATTACTTGTAGCGATGTTCATAATGGAGAAATCCCATACATCTGCAAACATTTTTGAAGTCTTTAACAACAAGGTCTTTTAATGGCTGCAACCAAGAGGGCTTAAGATTGGAATTGTTGCCACGGACAGTGGCAGTAATATAGTTAAGGCCATGGCCGATAATGGTTATTTCAGGGTCCTGTGTTTGGCGCACTGACTCAACAACATTATACAGCACTTTCTCAGAAAAGAAGACTAAGTAAGCAAATTACTGTTCACCTGCAAAAGAATCGGCACTCATTTTAGTTATACATTTAAAGCCCGGAAACAGCTGAGGGTCATTCAGCTTGATAATAGAATGCCAGTTAAAGCATTCATACAGGAGGTACCAACACACTGTAACTCCACTTATTACATGCTTGAACGCCTGTTTGAGCAGAACAATCAATGAATATGTCATGCAAAGAGGGGTTGCAACTGTGAAAGGCATGATCATTGAGATGAGCCTATGTGGCCTAGTTTAATGCCTGACAGAGATGCTGCTCCTTTTGAGGTGTTCACACGGGAAGTTAGGAAAGGTGACAGTACCATGGGTCAAGCTATCCTGTTGTTGCACATGCTAGAGGAACAGCTAAAGGAGGTGTCTGCAATGTACAGAGGTGTGGAGGAAAAACAATATGTGTATGACATAGTGGAGAGCTTAATCCTTCACTTGTCTGCTAATACAAGGGTGCAAAGAGACATTTTGTCCTCCAAACATTACATCTGTGCCACAATTCTTGATCCACGGTACAAACAATTACTGTCCACTTTCATTCCTTTTTCAAATGGGGATGTTGGAAAATACAAACCATGGATAGCTGAGCAAGGAAGTGAGTTTGAAAAAGAACGGCAGGTACCTAGAGGCCCACTGCTCCAGGGCACAAGTTCTGTGGGGCGGCCTTCAATTTCAGAACCTGAGGTCAGTGCTGTTGGCTCACAGCAGCCAAAACCATCAACAAGAAGACCATCAACAACAGCACCAGGAGTATCAGCCCCCAAATCTGCAACTGAGTAGTTTCTACTGGCAGGCATAAGTCCAGTGCAGAGGTGAAGGCAAAAGAGGTTGAGCAAAGTGGAGCACCAGCAATGAACATTGAGCGAATGGTCCAGGCCTATCTGGATGATGCAATAGAGCTCTACCTTGATCAAAACCCATTGGTGAATTGATATGGTAAGAGGCGTCAATGTCCAGCGCTCAGCAGTCTGGCAATAACCTATCTGGCTTGCCCTGTAGCCATTGTCCCTGCAGCCATTGTCCCTGCTGAGCGTTTTTTCAGTGCTGCTGGTGCCATTGTCACAGTGAGAAGGACCAGTCTCTCACCATAAAACGTGAGAGATTAACCATGATCAAAATGAATCCGCAATTTATACCACCGGATTACACCATACCTGAAGTACTACAGGAGAAAGATGAAGGAGGCTCAGATCATGGACGTAGTGTGTTAGATGATTTACTTCTGGGCGAACCACCAGAGTTTGAGGATGAGCTCTAATTCCCTGACTACTAGGCTTTCTTTCTTTCTTTGACACAAAAAACAAAACAAAAACAAGATATACCTAGGGAACATTATTTACTTTATTATTTGTGTGTGTCTGGTTGACCAATTCATCCCCACTGTCTTACTCTTAGACACATTTTATTGCCGGATTGGAGTTGCATCTGTGTGCAGTGAAGAAGTCCCGAATCACCCTCCAAAGCCATTTCCCTCAACCCAGACATTGGACAGAGAATACAAACAAACGTGTGACTGTCTCCAACCCTGGGCCGTGACTATCTATCCTTTCCTACCCTAGAGGGACTGCCCCACATTATGACATTATTATAATTTGATTTACACTGGCAATTCTCTGCTTCGTGAGCAAATGGAGGATCTGCATTCTGCAATGAACCACCAATCGATCACGGTGAGCACATTGGAAGAACAGGTAAATGCTGGCATGCACTGCACTCTGAGTGATTGTTGTTCGTTGTGATGTGTCATCATCATGTGTGTTGAGAAGAGATGATTCATGTGGTGGCTGGCAGGGTGAGACTGGGTGTTTGTTTGTTACGCTTAATGTGTTAGTGGTGATTGAGATTCACTATGTTGGTGGCCTACCGACGGCTGATCAATAATTTTCACCTGAATGTTATTTTTTTTCCTTCCCCTTTGAGAGATAGCAAGATTCCTTCATCGGGTCCACTCCACAGTCCACACTGCTTTGTTTTATTGTTTTTGCTTTATACTTCTCGAAGAGTCAGACCCGACCAGTCCCTTAGATAATGCAAAGTTTGCAAATACAAATCCAGTCTACACACAAAAAATGACTCAATGTTTCCCTTCTTGTTGTTCAACACCAAATTGTACTACTACAGGCCGATGTACTGCATTTTGACTCAGGACTCAGGACACAGTTGGTACGGATTTGGACACCATACTCGGAGTCAGACTCTGGAGGATCAGAGATGATAGAATGAGTCAGGGCGTGGGTGTGAGCGAGTGCGTGACTACTTTGAGAACTGCCACCAGAAGAAGATGGATGTTTTCAAATTCACTGAAACCAACTGATTTGGATGATGTTGACTTTGAAGTGGCCTAAAGGTAAACAAAAGACCTACACAAGTCTGTGTAGTGGTGTTGAGTGGTGTGACTGACAGTGGTGCGTGGATTTTTTACTTGATTGGGAAATGCTATGTTGCTGTGTGTGTGTGTTCGCTGCTGTCTTGCTCAAATTCAAAGCTAAGTGGTGGTTGGGTGGGGGGCCTGTTGTTGAAGGTAACAGACATCTAGCCATGCTACCTCTGAGTCTTCTTGTTGCACTCCTTATGCAGTCTAACTTTTCTCCTTGATTCTTCAATATCATTTTTGTTTTTCAATCTACAGGTCCTTTACCCTGCTCCATACTAGAAAAACAATATAACATACTCACACTTACCTTACCGAGCTGCATCTGCCAGGCACCCAAGATTGATGGGCAGTCCAAGAGGAATGCAGATGCAACTCCCAATTTGGCAATACAGTATCATTTTTTCTCTTTAACCCCTTCGATGCTCATGACGAGCTCAGCTCGTCATGCTGCACGGTCGCGCTGTGCGCATGACGAGCTGAGCTCGTCACGACCACACCCGCGATCGGAATGTCCAGCACCTGGGCGGAATTCCGATCGCGGCGAAGCGGTTAATCAATAGAACTGTGTGTGTTGTTTATGTTTATTTACTTGACTCCCACAGATATTTGAATTTCATTTGGTAAGTATCTTTCACAGCTCAGTACAACAGAACATAATGTAACTTGGGTCTCTCTGGGGGCAGACAGACAATTTGATATAGTTTACCTGTACTTATCATCATGCATGCATTTCCATTTCCCTCCATAACAGATTCATGATGGTCGGCTGCCAAAATGAATGTTGTCCTTGTGTAGTGTTTGTCTTTGTCAAACCTTTCCCTCAAATCCCTCTTCCGAACCATTCATCGAACCCCTACCCCTCTTTCCCCGGGCTGTGTGTTTTATTGAGGTGCAACTAGATTAAATTTACCCATCAATTAATCACACACTTGTTGGGGAGGATGTGGTGAAAGAAACACCAACTCAAGGCAGGTCGAGGATCTTCTTCTGCTCTAAGTATAGCCCACACTGGCAATGATATATATATTAGATTACCCACCCATGCACAGTATTCAATATTTTATTTTTTTCAGGGGAACATAATTTATAATTGCCAGCATCATCATTCTTTCAGCACTAAAGGTTACGCTTGTTCACTTCATAGCTCGAGTCGACTTCATTTTGTAACTTTTACTAGCTCACCATTCTGAACATTTATTTTTCACTTTAGCATTCCTGATCATGTTTTCTCATTTGGTTCTCTTCTTCTTGTGTACTACTAGTCGTACTCTAGTCTCCCTCTGGTGACTGTCTCATTTTTTTTTGCAAAGCTTGCATATAAAACGGCATTAACTCAGTTTTTATTTCAATTTAATTAGTTCTCTGTGATGACTATTCCTCATCCTACAGTTTGAGTTCAGCTAGGAGGGAGCGGACCCTGGCTTCTGGATCTGGTGCTGTCACTAGTATTCAACTAGTCTGCTAGCATGCTGCTACTGTCTACTACCACCGCCATGGCACCTTGGGAAATCATGCAGCCATTGCTGAGCCTAATCACAGGTAAGAGAAGAACTGTGGGGGATTCATTGTTGAGCTGCAATAATCTATATACAATGGAAATTCACCCCCCCACATACCCTCAGTGTCCTTAGGGGTTAATATAGTTGCAGACTGCAGAGACTAGGAGGAGAGAGTAGTAGGACAAGTGAGGGTACCGCATAACTATTTATTGGTGTGTTACACTATTAGCAGATTTTAAAAACTGTCTGTGGCCTGCGGCAAAGGAAACAGTGCTAAGTTAAAGAGTAACCCCCAAAAAGATTTAAATCATATGTACAACTATAAAAAATGTTATTTCCCTTACAAATATGAACTAGAAAACCCACAACACCTGGCCCACCCCTCTTCCTAACCCCAACCAATGTTCAAAGTAAAGAAAGTCCAAAAACGCAATTGTTCATAAATCAAATGTCCATAAATAAATACGCAAAATACCTCAAGATTTCTCCAACTCCAACATTCCCACCCTCTCCCAACAAGTCCCACCCACCAAACAAAAGATTAAAAAAGGGGCAAGAGAGGCCTAGCAGCGGGCTAAGAGCATCCTCTCCAACCTGTCGAAATGCTCCTCTATCCTGGCTTCCAGGTGCACCATCCTCTGTATCATGCAGTGCTGGAAGGCTCTATAGAGCCTATAGGGGGAGCCGCAGTGGTTCAATGGCGGCAGGCGCCTTCCTGACCATGGCGTGATACTACTGGAGGCACTCTGACCTGGCTGCGGCCTGGGGCACTGAGGGCTGCAGCTGCTGCTGTCACCTCCTCCTCCTTCTCCTCCTCGGCCACCAGCCACTGGTATTCGGCCCTGATGGCCTCCAGCTTTCTTTGCGATGTACTGGTTGCTACCGCCTGCCTGTTGGGTTGTGAGTATGATGGATTGATAGGAGTAGCTATATCAAGAAAGAAAAAAGACAAATTGTAATCAATACTCTTACCAAAACAGTAACACATAACATAAAATTATATAGTGGCACAGTAGCACTAGCAGTACATCAACTTTGCTGGTATCCTTGATTCCTCGGCACCATCGATTTGGATGTGATTAGAGTTTCAGGCATTAGGCACTGTGGAGTATAGGAGTATTCTTCTTCTCTCTCTTGTTTAGCTAAACTAATGTAGGCATGCGAGCTCAGCTTGCGCCCTATACAGACATACTTGTGTCGCATTACTTTGCTACTGTCTGCAGGTGGGGCAGCTGTACTACACAATTATCTCTTTTCCTATCATGGCCATGCTCTGTTAAATGCCTCAATTTCACCCTGACTACAACAAGTCAGATGAATAGTTAATAATATATGAATGATATACGGCATGACGTGAGGTACTACTATTGTAACCATGCAGCCCATAAGCCACCCATGGCTGACACTAGCAAAATGCCATGGTAGGCAGTGGGACTCTCAGAGGGAGGGAATTGATGACGATGTGTGGGGACATAATATATGTTGTCCTTGAAAACTACTGTGAGTCAAGGGAGTAGTCTGAAATACAACCTCAATCCTTTGAATCAAAAACCTTGATCAAATAAAACATTCCTTGTTTACTCTCCTTCCCAGGGATTTTTTCATTTATCGTTGCATTGTTCTTCTAGTATTATATTTAGTCTTCACCCTTGGCTTTGCTACTTAGTCACCTTTTAAGTTTTACATTTTCTTCATCCAGTCTTCACCTATGAATACCATCCATCCATCCATCCAAACATGGCTATTATTCTCAACAAACCTTTCACCAACATACATTTGTCATTTAACCACACATGCATCCTTGCTTTGACCCATCAAACCCCCCGGGAGGATTCCTTTCACCCATACACTTTCACCCACCCAGGCAGACATCCTTTCTTTCACCTTTCATCCATCCTTCACCCACCCATGCCTCCTATCAGCCATCTATATGCATCCTTTCACCCACGCATCCTTCTCTGCCAGTCATATTACATTTCAACTGTCCTTCCTCCTTCCATCCTTCTTTCCCTTTTCCATCAACCCATGAAGGTCTGACTCTTCATGAAACTTTCTTTGCTGAGTTGAAGATAGAATAGGCCATTAGTTATCAACTCCCGCTATATATGCTAAGTAAAGAGGGGTGTCTTCAACTTAGACTCAACAGTACAGTGTGCACCCATGCAGTGAGTATATAAATTGTCAATTAGCAAGCAATATGACTTACCACCGCCCGCCACTGCCGCTGGCTCACCCCCTGCAGCTGCCGCATTTATTCCCTGGATGGCGCCGCCGTCCCCACTGGCCCCAGCACTGGTGGCCTGTGCAGCTATAAAAAAACATTACACATATTTTAGATGCCATATGCGCCTCCCCCTATTTTTTTTCTGAGGCAAAATTGAAAATACATACACCACACAAATCACTACAATTTTGGTATGTGCTATCAAAAATAATGAAATATCTGGTTGGGCATTTTGTTGGTGGTAATTTTAGAAAAGCCTCTCAAGAAGACAACCTGTAAAGGACTGGTCTGAGTGGCTAGAGCTACTGATGTATCTGAGTTTTTTAAAAGAAATACGAGTGGCCAACTGGACAGACAATCGGACATATGGTCTTCTAGGTTGGCAAATGTAAATGGGGCTATCCTTCTCCTCCTCATACTTCCTTCCAGCCATGGTGCACAGTAATCAGTTTACCATCAACTGCTGCTAATAATACTAGGCCTAGATAAGAAGAAGACATAACTTTGGGGTGTCCAACGTGACCATGGCAACTTTCTTATTTTACTGATTGAGCATGAGAAAGTAAAACAAAGTCTTCTCATCTCACAAATATGCGTAGAATACCTTGCTTGGGCATGCAATCTGCATGGCAGAGTACAGTGCCACCACTAGGCAGTCCTCAAAATATATAAGGGGAGAGGGAAAGCTGACTGAAAAACCAGATGAAAGGAAGCTACAGACAGACTAGTACTGACAGAGAGAGTTTGAGGTAAAATACAGACACTAGAAATATAAAATACCTTAGTAAATAGGATAATGCAAGGATAACAAGATTTTTTAAACAGATAGATCGAAGAGGATTTGAGAAAAAAATAGAATAAGGAAACAGGCAGAAAGCAGTTCAAATTAAGGAGCAGTAAAAGTTAGGGAAATATATATTAATATTAACAACAGGAGGACTTACTGGGGCTAACAGAGCCATCGGCCGAGGAGCGTTCTTTCTGGGAGGCACCTCCAGCTCTCGCACCCACCTCGGTTGACCTCTTGCCCCTGGATGCTGATGTATGACATAATTAAAGAGACAAAAACCAATTGGTGGTAAATAAATAATCTCTCCAAAAAGTTTTTTGAGCAGGAAACAGCAATTGCAATAACATTGAACTTTCCTAAATCAGATTGACTAGTAGTAGACTAGTATCATGGACCATCCTATCTATTTATTCCACATTTCCTAAACCTACCTAGCCCACCTATTCCAAAGACATTGGAATAAATTGCAACAAATGATATTTGCTTTTATGTTCTGATCTCATTCAAAATCATTCTCAACCCCTTTGACTAACCCTGGGCGGAAAAATCCGCTCCACTCGCGGAGTTTGGGATTTTTGGTAACTCTGCGTTCCGTGTAGAACTTAGAGTTACCGAAAATTCCGCGCTCCGCAGCGGAGCGAAGGTTTTTTTTTGTTACCGCGTTCAAAAAGAGTTTTCATGAGCACGGGATGCCTGCGTTCGCCGACGAGATTTCCTATCCGTTCGCGTGCGCCACGAGATTTGGTAGCCGGCCGCACGGTCTGCGAGAGTCTGCGATCGCGAACACGTCATTCGGATGCGCCATCGGACTTCCGGCGGAATTTTCGTGAAGATCGCGATGCCGAACACGCAGAATTTGCAAGCTGGAGAAGAATATCTCTCGAGCACAAAACCTTCTCGAAATGATGATTTGGATGAAAAAACTCCTCAGATTGACATTTGGCTGTATTTCTTTGTGCAACTAGTCCTTTTTCTTTTTTTACTTATTTTTTGAAGAGGAAGGAAGTGCCCCAGTGTCTCCAACTTCCTGTTTCTGTCCAGCAGGCTCCTCCCAGTGCTTTGTCCATCTCCTGTTCACTTTTCATTTGGATTTGGAGCTGGAAGGATCCCTTTTTTTGTCTGCTGCATCTTATATCATTGGATTTGAGGACTTTTGGATTTGAGATTTCACAAGTAAGTTGGAAAATTGGTGTTGTTTGTTTGATTGGGGCATTGCACCTACATTTTTTGTACTTTTCATTGGTATTGTGGTGGGTGGCCTGTAGTTTCAGTAGGGGCCTAGTTGTTTCTTTGTATGTAATTTTTCATCTAGTTTTCTTTTATAAAGGAAACATGTTGCAAAGTTCACTACATTGTCCCCAAAGGACACTCTTCAGTACCTATCTCCTAGATACGAGGGGTACCATTTAATCAGGACTTACAGGGTTGGCTGTAGTGGTGCCAATCGTGGTACAGTTTTAAGAAAGAAATCTGGCACTGGGGACTGGGTTAGCAGGGACCCAGTCCACTTACAGTTTGAAATTACATCATGCATCACACAAAAAGTGGGGGCTAATCATGTCAAAAGAAGCACTTTCCTTCAATATGTAGGACAATAGTCTTGGCTAAGTAGTTTTACATTCAAGTTAGGATATTACGATAAGCAGCTTTGTCATGTGCCCGAGTCGGGCCCGGTAAGAATTAGTGCGACTCTTGCATGTGCTGGCTAAATTTGATCCCTTTTCCTAAAGTTGCCTTCTATTTGTAACATTAATGTTTGACATACATTTGCATTTGTGACACTTGGACTGGTTTTGCAGAAACACCGACCTTGGTGACACAGAACACTTCATGAGAACAGTATAATACTGCCTTGGCATTGATGTGAGGCCTCTCATGTGTGTAATACAAATGTGTCTTATTGTTACATCAATATGGTGACACTGATATCTGTAGAACACAAACAATGGTTGCCTGTTTTAAATCTCTGCCCGAAGCAAGGATACCATTTGTTATATATAGCCTTTTGTTTCTTAACAAATCAGAGGACCTACTTTTGCTGACTTTGAGGGATCCTTGCATACTGAAGCTTTCACTTTGCAGCTGACTGACATCTCCGTGAGAGGTGTCCAGTTCATGATCAAGATGTGGTCATACACTCTTACCCACCAGGTAAAGAGGTTAGATCACTCAGATAGGGGGTTTTCTTGGCAGAACTCACATTCACACTCTAGACACATAGGTCAGGGTTAAGCATTGTACTAGTACGCTTGATTGTCATAATCTGTTATTTGTATGCGTACATAACCTGCATCAACAAGATGGTAGAGCTCTTTCTTTTATTCTCTGTGTTGACACTTATTATGACATTTGTCTGCTTTTGTCTATTAATCATCGAAGCCCATATCTTTTATACAAGAATCACTACGGTTCAATAAATGTTGAAAACGCCCCTTTATGTATTCATTATATGTGTCTCAGAGCAGAAGAAAACACGAGTGATTGAAAGAAAGTGTAAAATCTGTCACCACGGTTCCTAAGGGAACAGAGTTGTCTTGTTCAGTGGTTGCCAGAACTGTTCGCTCCCTGTTCAGATTTAGTAGGGCTAATTGTGGCACTGCGAGCAAGCTGGCCCATGGGATACTATATCCTGCGGAGGTGCATGGAATAAGTTTGGCACAATCCTAAGTTTATGTTATCCGCAAAAGCCCAGTTTCTACTAATTAGTGGAAACTACACAACCGCTTGTGAAACATACGCTCATTAACATGTCGAGATAATATACTAAGCATCCTCATATCAAGGAATATACCCATGTATATACCTATTGACACCTAAACATGTGGCAGGGCGGGTGTGCAGGAAACAAAACAAAATCTGTATGCTTTCTGAAAAGAGTCATAGGAAGGTTGGCAGATCCTCTTCCATGTTCAGCTCATTCAAACTTTTGCTGTCTAGTTCGAGTATATACCTCGATTCTAGATGGTGTAACATTTTTTCTCTATTTCCTCCCCTCGTCAGCTTGGGGACATGATCAATCACAAAGTATCAAAGCATCTCAATATCTCCCTTGTGTTTTGACTCAAAATGGCATGCCACTAGGTATGTTTTATCCACAATTTGAATAGCACATATGTGCGGCAGAATACGTTTATCGACTGGGTGTATTGTACTCCCTATATAAAACAAATTGCAAGGGCAGGTAAGGAAGTATACCGCAAAGTCAGTTTTGTAATTGAAGGCTCCTCTAATTTGTACTGATTTCTTACTAAATGGTGTGTTATACTCTGTTTAATTTATTATATATATAACCTACTGGAGGTCACAAGTAGGTACTTATAGTTAGGACCTAGTTTCCATAGGAAAAGCATACTTTATTTTGCTAATAACTTTAGTTCTATTTGATAAATCTTCACAAAATTTTCATAACTTATTTGCCAGTCACTTCAGCTTCTGTAGTGAAAGATTCGGGGTGATTCGCCAAGCGGTGGCCAAGAAAAGGGGGGTTCCAAAGCTCATTTTCCCAATGTTAATTCCCGTGGGGACTTTGAACACGACTACAGCCTGAACCGCTGAACGGAATTACACCAAACTTGGCAAAAAGCTAGCTCTTGGCCCAGAAAGAGTGCTTTCTGGTATTTGGTGTAAGTCCATTTGGTAGGTTTAGAGCTATTTACAGAAATCCAAATTTGTATACCTAAGTGTGCAGATCCTCCATGGATCTGTCTGTCCCCTGCTGTAATTTGATTAGCTGCCAACACTTCAACCTGTTTAGCAGCTCCCTGTGTGTAAGAGTGATGCTAGCTCCCACAAGAGGCAGGGATCTGGCAGGGACCGCTGGAGCCTTCAGGCTCCCTGTGGTCCCCATCATGCACATTGAGTGCCCTGGCTAGGACTAGGGTACCCAAAGACACATGACCAGGCCCCAGACAATCAAGCCCCCACTCACAGATCCACTTAGATACTCACGCATCCACTTACAGACCCACTCAAAGACTCACACAACCACTCACGGATCCACTCAATGACTCATGCACTCAATCAGAAACCCACTGAGAAACGCATGCACTCACTCACAGACCACTTAGGGACTGACTCACACACACATGAAGAGACTTGCAAACCCACTCAAACACTCTCACACCCACTCACAGACCCACTCAGACACTCACTGAGACTCACTCATGCACCCACTCAAACACTCACGCACTGACTCCCAGACTCACTCAGACACTCATGCAGCCACTCACACACCGATTGAAACACTCACACACTCACTCTCAAAAGTTACAGGTTACAGTTATGAAATAAAATTTAAAAAACCTTAGAAATGTATTGAAAAAAACACAGGTTACAAGGAAGTTACAGTTAGGAAATAGAATTTAAAAAACCTTAGAAATTCTCTGAAAAAAACAAAAGTTACAGGGACATTATAGTTAGACTCAGATTTCACTCATGCAAAATCAGTGAAATTCAGCAGTTATAGTTACCTGAGATAACTATAAAGTACGCCCCCGCAATGCACTGCTTACGACCTCACATATTACATCACTCATGACATGGTCAGAGACGACACCACTGATGGCATCTCAAGTGACTCGACAATGTGAAATGTAAGACCAGCCAAGAAATTTAAACACTATGAGTACACAATAAAAACTCAAGATCAAACTCTAGGAGGCTATGGAAGACCCGAATATGGTAGGTGGAGTGGATATATATATTGTTGGGTCTTCCAGGTCAGTTAGGAAGAAAGACCATTCATAACAATGGAAGAAATACATTCAGGACTATTTAAGCAGTAGTATAGGGGAAACAAGTTCAGTCATAACGACTTAGCTGTATGGTTTCCCTATGCTCATTTCAATAACTTTATTTGCATTTCCTGCATTTTTGTTTCCTTCATGCTCTCCTGCTTCACTTGCAAAGAAGTTTCCTCTGTCAGTTTGTGTTGTTTACACCTCAACTTTATCAAAAGTCACAGTGAATGTTAGGGTCTCCCAGTGCTCAGTCACTCAGGTACTTCCTGATTTTTCTTTTTACTAGCGGTACTTACCGGAGTATCAGGAGAGCTGTATGGGGATTGAGCTTCCCTGTTCAGTATTGTAATATATGAACACTTAGTTTCATACTCATACTGTGTGTCCTTATCATTAAAGGCAGACTTGATTTTCATCTGGTGTGTGCGTTAACTTGATCTACACTCATTGTGAGAGTGAGAGATAAAGACGGCGAGAGAGAGAGAGAGAAGCAAATGCAATCCTAAATTCTGGGAGATGAACCTTCAACCCCCTGTGTGTTTTGCATCTGCTCCCTATCCATCATAGATTTGAATTCTTGCAAGTCTCAGGACACAGTTTTTATCTGGTGGAAACTGTGGTTTAGCAATGGGGCCCTTTCATCTAAGCCAAGGAAACATGTAACGTAAAGATCACGAGTACCCAATACATTAAGTAAACATTGGAAAACATTGGAAGATATTAGACCTTGCCCTTGATTTGAAGGATTATATTCCAGCCTTTCTGGGTATTTCATGTAAGAGATATCAGTCTATTAGAGACATTGTAACACACAGTCCCTTTTCAAATAATATAAATAAGGATTGGTTGAATGATAGAACACCAACGTTTGTCTGAAGTAGGTGTAAAATTATGCCAGCTTAGAATCAATACATTTATGAAGGTTCAAATTGCTGGGCATGATAAAACGTTTGAGACTATACATTTTATTAATTGCCTGACTGACTGTGATGTCTGAGCTTTGATTTGTAGTTGTGGGTAGATGAATATTGGCAGAGCCATTTGTCCAATGATAGTTCAGATACATGAACACATGCGAGCAATAACAAATATGGACTCTAGTCACCTGGTTATCATCCACTTTGCTGAAAGATTGGATGATAGAATCAAAACTTTGAATGTGTTGAGGCTTTATAAAGAATCTGGAAATGCAAAAGAGGTAGCAGAGAGTTAAGCCTACAAAAATGGAGTCTCTACTATACATGATCATAGCAAAAGAACTCAACACAGAAGAAGGTCTTCATGTATTTTTTCTGAACTATGATGATAGTAAGTAACCACTGCGTTTTATTGATTGTCTTAAAGATAGTGAATAGTATTGATCAATCATTTTGAAATGAATAAATGTCCCATCAATGTAATAAGAAATGCCTATTGAGGTTTACTTTGCCTCAAATTGGTTTAGGGATTATTGCTTTATTTGTATCTGCTCGTGATGAAACTTTAGGATGCCGTCCTGTCTGGGTTTTCTATTATACTGCAGTGCTTCAATACAGGTAAAAGGGGTAATATAAATATGTTAGACAAAATGGCTGCTGTAATGTTCTTTAAAAGAGCCGAATGAAACAGGTTAGACAATCTGTAACACTCTGCATTGTCGCACTATCAGCAGTTTGTCACTTTTCTTTGCCACTGACTCATCAGAATGAGTTCCAAATAAATACATCAATTTGTACCTAAGCTGGAGTTCCTCCACTGCTTTAATCAATATGCCTGCTCCACCATTAATTAATTTTACCACTTGCAGTACCTTTACATTTTGTGTTGTCAATGTTTCTTGTTTTTGTGTTTTATGTATGGTATCCAGTTCAAGTATAGGTTTAGGATACAGTTTATTTTTGAGAATGTGTGCATTTAAAGTAACCTCATTCTAAAAGGTGTCTTTTTCTATTTTGGAAAAAGTCAGTTATCTTTTAACAAGTCCACTACTAAGTGACCGGAACCAATTCCCTTCTTTTTTCCGCACCATCCCCAGTGATGACTACCAATCTAGAGGACTCGCCCAATTAGTAACACATTTTGGATGGACTTGGGTGGGCATTGTAGCCACAGATGACACCTATGGACAGCTGGGGAGTCAAATAGTGCAACAAGAGATAACCAAGAATGGGGCTTGTGTGGCCTTCACAGAGAACATTCTTTTAAGCCGAGTGGACAAAAATGTTTTTCATATTGCTCAAGTTATGAAAAACTCAGCAGCCACTGCCATTGTCATCTTTTCCTCTATTGTGTACCTGATTCCTCTCTTAGATGAGATGGTGAAGCAAAATGTATCTTGGAAGACCTGGATTGCCAGCGAAGCCTGGTCAACATCTTTCCTCTTCCCATTTGAGAAATACTCAGAAATCCTTGCCAGCATTATAGGATTTGCAATATACAGTGGAGAGATGGCGGGCTTTCAAGAGTACTTCATGAGAATCCACCCTTCTAAAGCTCCAGATGATATCTTTGTGAGAAGGTTCTGGGAAGAAGCCTTTGGCTGTCA
The DNA here is from genome assembly GCA_963921515.1 of Calotriton arnoldi. Lineage (NCBI taxonomy): Eukaryota > Metazoa > Chordata > Amphibia > Caudata > Salamandridae > Calotriton > Calotriton arnoldi. Next base: position 2,363,300 of record CAWUFW010001718.1, read on the forward strand.
GTGGTCAGATGAGGACACCCTCCTGATGAAGGACAATAAAATGAAGAAATGCATAGGGGATGAGAAACTTGAAAGCTGTCCAATCAACAGCACTATGGACTTTAGAAACACCTACAATATCTACAAGGCAGTGTATGCCACAGCACTGGCTTTAAAGGATCTGACGATGTGCATAGAGGGTGATGGGCCTTTCATTCAAGAGGCCTGTGCCAATATCTCAGACTTCCACCCATGGCAGGTATGTTTTCAGTTAAAGCATACTGTACAGAAAACTCATTTTTATGTGCGGAAGAGAAGAGGGAATAGCACAGATAGTTCTACCACCAATATGTAACCTTGTATTAGTTACAAATAAGGGAACACAGTGCTTTATATATTTGCTGGCCATGGCCCCAATGAGAACCCATACATTATGATGAAAGAGCAGCAGGTAACATCTCCACAATGACATTGCAGCACCAGGATAACATCTTTAATTACCTTTACATTCAGAGGGTGGGTTTGCATTCACAGCACTCAGAAGAAGGCTATTGTAATCATCACTTTTGCTAACTGCACCTTTTGGCATTGTATTTTGACTACCGATGGGGCTCAGGAATGTTGCCCGCTGAACTGCTTAATCGTAAGCTGATTTTATGTGACTAAGGTTCCTTGGCAGGTGCTGATTCAGAAGCTCAGCCCCTGGAAATGATGGCTAACTGAATTCACTTCTATGATTGTTCTTGCCATTGCATACTGTTTGTGTGAGTTAATATTGGGAAGCTTTTTCACCCAGTCCTGGACAGTCTCATGGCCATAAAATATCAAGTCACTATAACATATTATTGTAAACACAGCAATTAAAGTCCCTCCACTGGTTAGCTCTCTATCTATTACACTGCTATTCAATTAATACAGAGTAACTCCACTATTATCAGTTAATTCCCCCTGTCAAAGATGCTTACAGCCATATACCTATTACTTGTGAAGAGCACATGTGACTTTGTTAGTCTGGGATCAGGCAACCAGAAATAGCATAGACTTTAAAAGTATGAGTATCTAATTTATTCAGTTGACATTGTTTGATACAAATGATATAGCCACTGAGGTCAGAGTTGTAGGAGAGACTCCTACAACTCCGACCTCAGTGGCTTGCCACCTGAGCTGCGTTAAATACTCTATTTTCCTCAGCTTCACAAATAACTCGAATGGTGATAGTCAGCACCAAATCCATTTAAATTGCCCCAATATCTGGATAAATATTCAATATTTGTTTGTCAGAATACTGTGGGGTTATAAATATTACATTACAAAAATGTGGTGCCGAAAATATACACTATTAAAATATCATAAATGTAAGAATCTCTAGAAAAGTATAAATTTACTATGATTAACTTTACATCTGTGTACCTTAAAGATGTATATATCGTCAAGGCACATGTCTGAGGCAGCTTATTAAATATAAGCAGTAGGGGATATCCTTATCCTGCCAAGGTGAGCCTCTTTTAATGTTTTTATAGGCTTGGTTTTTTTATGATGCTGAGTAGGAGTCACATTCCCTGATTCTTTACGTATGATTAGTTAAAACTCTATGCTGCATGGTAATTTACAAGCCACGCTTGCCATGTAATATGGGAATGCCACAATATTCAGGATTTCCTACAGAGCATATTTGAGGAGATCAGCACTGGTTGTGAATAATATCTTTTTAATTATATTTTGATCGCCTTAAAAGTTAGCGTCTGAGACAGGCACTATTTCTTAACGTTTTTCTACTCTTGGGCGGGTGTGTTGATGAGCAAATCTTGCTCCCCCTGTTTCTGAGGAGCAGCTTACCTCTTGAGCTCTTGCACGACTCTCCGGTCCGCTGCGGGTTCTTGCCGTTAGTGCGGAGAGAGTCTCTTCTTCGTCACATTCTGCCTCCTAGCTGGCCACCATTTTGGTGGTTGACGGTCCACCTTTTCTCTACATCCGGGTTCTGGGGCTCTTAAGCCGATGCAATCCCGGGCACGCAGTGGGTGTGCCGCTGGTGCGCCGAAGACATGCTAAAGGCAAGCCTGTCTGCGCCCGTCGCGCCTGGACGGCGCCAGGGGCCAGGGATGCTGCACGTCTCCAGGAAAGACAGGCGTTTTGTTAAAAACCTACTCAAGAGCCCAACTGCTTTAGCTGCGCCCTAAGGTGCAGCATGAGGCTTGTATGGAGAAGGTCAACTTGTTCACAGGGGAGACTGAGTACTGTTGGCACTGCCAACTCAACCCTGTTAATCATCTGCCATCAGCCTGGGCTCTTTCAATAGGGCCCAGGGGATGGGGGAAGAACGTTGGACAGGGGATGTGACCAAGGTGGGTCCCAAGGTTAATTCTATCCGGGTGGTATTAATTAACGCTCGCTCCATGCCCTAAACATAAAACTGAAATTGCCCTGACCATTCAAACATTGAACCTGGATTGCCTTTTCATCGCAAAGACGTGGGCTAGGGACAACTCTGAACCTGACTTGGTAGACGCTGTTCCTCCTGGGTACATTATCCTTAGATGTGACCGTTTGGGTCGCAGAGGGGCGGCTTGGCCCTAATGGCCCGGGAGATCATCAGCTGTACCCTTAGTCCCATGGAGAACGAACCAGGCACCCTATTGGAGGCAGCCTTGTTTGGGATGAAGGTATCTGAGAATTGCCCCTTCTCAGGCCTTTTTTTATATCGACCGCCCAGTCCACGATCTAAGTTCATAGAGACCTGGTGTAAAACCATGGAACCATTTGATCAATACACCATCCTGAAGGATTTCAATTTCCATCTTGAGAACAACCAGGATAATGACTCAGCTCTCTTTTTAGATCGTATGACCTCTATGGGCTTTGAGCAGCTGGTCTGTTCTCCTACCCATACTGCTGGACACACTTTGGACTGCATTTTCACTAACCATAACAATTTGGTTATTGAGACAGTTAAGCCCCTTAGTTGGGCTGATCATTGGTTGATTAAGTTCAAGATTCTCCTACCGCGCCTTACTAGGGGTGCAAAGGATCTCTCCCCCAGGCATATACGCGCTAGGGGTATGAATAAAATCACAGCTGAAAATTGGGAGACAGCTTTGGCCACGGTATCCGATGTGAGGAACAGTGTACACCCTCCCACAGCAGAGGGTTTTCATGAATGGATCAATGAGGTCAGACCGCTATTGAAACGCTGTCGAAAATGGACTTTGGGGGCCCCTAGAAAGGCCCCCATCCCTCCGCGGCCACTACTATGAGGCCAGGGGGGGCACCACAGGTGACCCCACAAACATCCATGCCCCATGTGCAGGGATGTTTAAAAACATGACTTTTGGCATTGGGGCTTGTGCTGAGGCCCTTTTCTGGGCCGCAGCACAAGCCTCAATGCCAAAAGGCATGTTTCCAACCGCCTCCACGGCGGTCAGATCCTAATTAGGCAGTCATGACTGCTGACTACCTGTCAGCCAGTGCCTTTACAACAATGATACCGGTCAGACACTCGTCCAACCGGCATCGTTATTAGGGACTATTTTAAAATTTTAATATATGCTGCAATAGGATCTTAAAACACAGGCGGAACAAATTGCTTGAAAAATTTAGGAAGTAGCTTTTTGAATTTTTCAACTGTATTGCTTTATAAAAATTATTATTTGGAAGAAACAAGCTGAATGTATGTGTGTAAGGGTATCTGTAAAGCACAAACCTGACTGGAGAGCAAAGCAGCACTGAACATCGATATGAGCCAAAGAATACCATAGTTGTCCTTTACAAGGGGCAGAATATATGAGTGAAGGCATTCCTATTTGGAGAGAGTGTATTCTCAAAAAAATATAGACATTCATATACATTCTGAGTTCCAAGCTCTGACTAATTTCGGGAATGCAGACTGGGATCTATTTTCATTGCATAAAGCGTTCCCATCTGCTCTTTTAATTTCCCTCCTTTCTCTTTTAATATTTATGTAATAGGTACATTATACTTCATATTTAAACATCAGCCCTAGTATACCAAACCGCTGTTTTCTACATACTAACCTTGGAATATATATGTCTGTGAGAAAAGAGACGGAAAAATGCTAATGTGCAGTTCCTAAGGTGGAGGAGTGTTCAGGTCTCTTATGGATTGCCCTCACACACCCCAAAGGATGTCATGCTTCATCATAGGGCTTGTGCTCCTCGTCGGGTCGGTGCTGCAATGCCCGACGGGCATCCGCAAAGGGGCTCTTTGCCAGAGATCTCTTTTTGAAGAAGCCGTATGGTGTGTGAGGGTATGTGGTTAGGGTAGTGGGGTGAGTGTCTGCTGTGATTTAAAATAGGTCTAGTATTACCCTATGTAAAAAGGTTTTTATTCTGAGGGTGCACTATCCTAGCTAAAATGGGTGAGCCCTGTCTGGAGACAATGGTCCTACAGGGTTTGATTGGTGTAAATGGTCGACATGTTTCTTGCCTTACAGCCCCTAACGGGTCTAGCGGCAATACATCAGGACCGGTATCTAGAAGGAAGAGAAGGTGATCCTAACTCTTACACTACTGCAATGCTGGTGCTAGGCATCGTGGTGTCACCAGTGTTGATTATAGGGTACCATGACGTTTAGCCTGGAATAGTTGAGACCCCAAGATTTGAGGTCAAATGCTGATGGGATTTAACAGAGCACTTTTTTGCTCGGTCGCGGAGGGTGGCGTGCAACTAGCGATCATCCTACCCCTACTCTGGGTCAGCTAAGTAAATAATGGGGATGGAAGATGTTATTCAAGTTACAATGGGTGGAAGACCAGGATCCGACGAAGAGATCCTGTGATTTGAAATTTTGACAATTGACAAAATTATTTATTTGTTTATTCGAGAGGTTGTGTGTCATGCAACAGACCAAAAGAAAGCAAAAGCACAACAGAGAGATTCTGATTTATAAACCAAAATAAGACATTCACTTAGTATAAGAATGAGATAAGATACAAATAAATCTTAAAAGGTTCGAAGTGTTTACAACCTGAAGTAGAGCAGTGAAAGGTATAATGGACATTGGTGCATCTGTCCATGGTTAAATGACAACTATCTTTTCAAACAATTGCGTTGTTTACAAACTACATTAGGACCAAATTTGGGCATGATCCATTCACCAAGGTAAGTCCTATTCACAGGCATGGAAGATTTGTTAGCAAATTCAGTTGCAAAGAGAGGCAATTACTTAGGGGCTCATTACGATGGCGGGCGGAAGCACAACCGCCGTGCTGGCGGATGCAAAAACCACCAGTTACCGCCGGCACGCAGCAGTCCACACGCCCGCCCAATTACGATGCGAAAAGTAGGCCAAACACCGCCGGCAAGCCAGCAACACCCGTACACGTAGCGGCGCAGCCCAACTGACACACACCGTCCGACGAAACACGTCCCGCCCGGCGCATAAGTTACGATGCCGCAAACAAACGGCTCCCACGGCCCAGAGATACCGTACGACAAACCGAAGCGGTAACACGGACGCCGAGCACGGACAACGAAGAAGCGGCTCCCCCGAGCATGAATCCAGCACTGCAGGCCCTCCCCATGCTCTTGCTGATGCACCACCAAGGACACAACGTACCGCGGAGACGCAGGTAGGCACACACACAACAAGTGCACGCAAACAGCGCACACAGTGCAAGGGCGGAAAAAGCGGACAACCCCCCACCAGCGCGTGTACACTACACATCCACCATTGCATCCACATATGACACACAGGCCAAATCGTAACATCGCGTAACACATGTGTACACACCACCTGGGACTAGGAACCAACGACCCCGTCACGGCCCCAAAGCGGCGATGACGCCGCCACACATGCGCACAACGCAGAGGCCAACCGCAGCGCCATGCATGTGTCGCACACAGACACAGGGACACAACCAAGCAGCACACACATCAGCCCCACCCCGAACGCACATGACACGTGACAGGCCTGCCACAGACATGTCCCCAACGCCCAATTCACGGACAACACCCAACGCCACACAACCGACGCACACATGTCAGTGAAGACACGCAACAGCAGGACACACCCCAGTGTAACAAACATGGCGTAGCACACAGCGGCGGCAACACCAACTAGGAGAAGCAGGGCCCCTTCGGGAAGAGGAACGCCAGTACCACACTGAAACACCCATACCACCCTGCACATATGAACAAGACATATAAAACGGAACACCAAAGAGCCCGGGGACCGACAACAGGTGGCCCAAGAATAACATTCACACACAAGGCCCAACGCAGAGCGGAAAGGCAGCCTGCCGCCCACACAAGGGAGAGCAGACAGCACTGAATGACCTTCCATTCCAACTCCGAAACCACAGCCCTACGACAGAAGCCGGTGAATACAGCCATTGTCCAAGAATAGACCAACACAGGCTTGCCGAGGAGACCGACCACAGGGCAGATAGCGCATATCACAGAAGCACACAACGGACGGGGAAGAAAGAAGAAAACACTCCCCCATGTCGGCCACATGCAAGTTAATTGGAAGGAGTCACACATCACTGACCTTGAACTGTCTGAGAAGCATGTGGGAAGAGGGCCCGTGTCCTCCAAACAAGCCAACAGAACACAAGTCCTGTCTCCCTACGACTACACAGAGCTCACAGCAACCTCGGAGCGTGCACATTGCAGACTGCACACACAGCCGGAGCACGCCACCACAACGCACCGCTGCGAAATGGCAACCGCAACACACCTACCCAACTACGCCGAACAGCTCAAGCTGTACAAAACCAACCTGTTTCATACATTGGGATGCGATCTCCTGTCCCTGCTGAACGTAAGTTACCGACTGACTTACCGCATCACATTGTTCAGCTGCGTCATGCCCGTCTTCTACTGTCGGAGGTGTCCCTACCAGCATCCCGTGGAGATATGCCTCTCCAACCCGGCATGTCTGAAGGCGGACCTGCTACCACTACTCCTCCCTCTGGACGCACACGACAGGGCCTGCTCTGCCTATGGGGGCATGGCGTATGTGGCCAACATCGCACCCGCACTGAAATGGGACCACTGTGCCTCCACACGACGGATCATCGAGAACAGCTACATCGAATGTCACCCAGCATGCCCCATCATGGTCCTCCAAGGGACAACTTACGAACAACACCTTGACAGCCACCATCCGCTACATTGGCTGGCAAACATGTACACCACCAATGACATGGAAGCCCTGCTGGACGGCATCGCATACCTGACAACCTGTAAATTCGTCGGACCACAACGCAGGTTCCCCGATTGACCTATGATGTCCAACCCCGCACCCATGCTTAGCTTCCGCACGGACTGGCCAGTCACCACCACAACAGCCATACCAAACGACCGGCAACTGTAACCACACCATCAACGACATCGCCATGACATCGGATATGACCGGGACATGCACACTGTTCCCCATCACATCCAGGAACACCGCATGCATCGTGGGAGGCAGTGGCATGGGCTCTGTGTATCGCACCCACATGGACGGAACTGCACGAACAACCAGGACACAACATGGATCCAGCGCCCATGGACACACACACCACTCAGTGGACATGAATAGGTCGCCTGGAGTCTGTGGGTGCTGCACCCCTCCCACCCCCGCCCCGGGAATCCCATACCAGGACCTTTGCATGGACGACAAGTGCATACAACAACAACACGACCCCAGTGACTGTGACATGTCCAGTAACCACCACAGTGCAACAACAAGTGGCACGCCGCTGCATGCACGCAAGCACATGCCCTGATGTCATCTCACATGCACGCGTGCATGAGGAACAACCGCAGCAAACCTGTCACATGGAACTGAGATGGACTGTGCCCATGATGCCAAGCGGTCTGGTAGGCTACATGTATACCGTCTGTGTCAAAGTCCGCAGCTCCGCAGCTATACGTAAATGTACATTAGCACAGCCTTGGCCAAGCAGATGTCACTCTGAAGCCCACATCCCACATGCAACAGCCAATCACATGTAACCCCACACCCTATCCCATTTGCAATCATGCTCAGTATATCCTCAACATGTATTCCGCTGCCAGTAGTGTCCACTATACTGCATCACAGAGGACAGAAGACTCAATATAATGTTTGAAACCAAAACTGTCTCCGCTGACTCATTTCACAAGTACGAATGAGAGAGGATGAGAGTATGTGAAGTACACGGCAGTCGTGACATGACCATGTAGTCCACTGGTATTGGATGTCAACGCAAATGAGTAGCACAACTGTGGAAGACACACATGTGTCGTGTGAAGTCGTATGGACGCAGTGCTCAGGTGGGTGGGTGTGACGGGTAGATGCGCACATGCCAAGTTGGAGCACGCCGTGTTGGGAGGGGTCATGAACAGTACACCACCGCTTCCCTGGGCATTGTGAGAGGACACCTGTCGGGGGGAGTGAACACGTGTGTGCACAGCAGCCGGGCACACGTACAAAGCGGTACCAGGCGCACCTCAGCCCACCCTCTGTGGACAAGCTGGATCCTGTTGTGCGCCCGCCATGCCCCTTGACAAGGCACACACAGCCCCAGTCGACCAGGTGTAACCCCAACATAGTCAATCCGCACAGGCGATACAGGGCACGGGATGGCAGTGGAGCATGGTGTGTGAGAGGTCTCCTCGCGCTCCTCCTGGTCATATCACGCAGGCAATAGAACCTCAACGTCTAGCATGGCACAAGTCAAATGGAAGTGTAGGGGGACGCACCACAGCACGAGCAGCACTGACGTCACGGGAGGTGGCTCGCACCATCCCATCCATTGCCCATTATACCAACCACGCCACATGCCATTGCAACTAAGTGCAAGCGCGTGCGCCACCACCCCCGAGCCCTCCCCAGAGAGGCCAAAGAGTGAATGTGTGGGCCATCAGTCACAGACGGACGCGGCATGGCCGCAAGGGCAGCCACAGCCACTGGGTGTCGCAGGTGGCGGATCCGGAAGGCGAAGACTGTGATGCATAGTCCATGCAGGCCGGGTCTCCATTTGGGGCACCACGCAGGTGGACGGCGTCCCGCAACACATCATACCCTGAGACAGCCCACTCGTGCAACTGGACCCACACATACACTCCTTGCCCTCTCTGGTGCGAGCTTGGGGCTGCCTGTGCAAGCGCTAGCCTCGCAGGTGAGCATGCATATTGGGGGAGCGAGGGGAGGACATGAGGGCTGGGGCGAAGATGACTGTATCACTGTCAGTTAGTACAAGGGATGACCCAGATGTGGAAAGGAAGAGACGTGTCCCGTGTGTACTGCAACTAGTTGCCAATCCAACTACCCCCCCATGTCCGGAATGTAAGCCAGCACCTAGGCCCGCCCATCCGCCACATCGAACATACCACCAGCACGACAACCTTCCCATTCGAAACACTGACTGGGGGTGGCGACCAGTGTACAATCATGTGTAGCCTACCCACGCGTACATGTGGGCCCTCCATGATCCATGTCACCTGCGGCAAAGTCATGACATGCGCAATGAGGGAAGTGAGGAGAGCTGTCCGCCCCACGCGCAGAAGGTGCATCAGCTCCACAGACCCAGCAGCGAGTCCAGCAGGGGTCACATGTGCAGGGGCAGCTGTGCCTGGTGTGAAGGCACATGCATATAGACAGCACATCGACCAATGTGTAGTCTGCCCACATCTACAGTCCATCATCATGCGGACATAGGAATTGAACACAGGGCAACACATCTTCAGTTGGTGCACCCACCGTGACCAACAATGCGCAATCATCGACGTACCCGCCCTGTGCATGGCCCCCCACCCAACGGAGGCACATCCAGTGCCACCATCCCACACACACAAGCCTTCCACGGAACATGCTGTGTCCAATGGTCAGTACAGAGTCAGCGCCCATCTGGTGGATCCTGAACAGGAGACACATGCACACACATGCCAGCTCCCACTATGTACGTCTGCCACCTGGCACGTGCAATGTAACCTCTCACCTGTGACGTGTGACTGCAAGCACACAGCCGTCTTGGCATGGGGCTGTCAATGTGGACACCTGTCAATGTTTCGGGAGGTGTGATCCGTACAGTGCTGTACATAGGGTGCAGTGCTGACACCTACTACTGTCTCATATCCCCTCGTGCCATAGGTCCCACTTGTTTTGGCCGCTCAGCCTGTGCCCACATCGTCGTCGTCGTGTGCCATACTCATCCAGTCGCGGAAGCAGTTCCATGCTCAGCAGACATTCATGTTGCCGTGGCGTTGCCGCTTGACGGATATGCAGTCAGTCCCCATCAGCACGCCCCGCAAGTCATTGGGGCCTAGATCCCCATGTGCATGCACATGGCAGTGGTTTGTATCACTAGCCATTGCCATTGTTGGGAGACCTGTGTAAGTGTATTGTGGCCGTGCCGTCCCAGCTTGACAGCTGGGCTGTGGCTCATGTGCTTGCTCAGTCATGTCAGTGATGTGTATGCGAAATTGCTATGTGTCGTGTTGCTTTGACATGTGTCCTCTGCCATTGTCCCTAGGCGGAGACCGAACATTGACCGCCCATACCAATTGCTGGCGGACATGGACGATACAGAGGTTATTAGGAAGTTTCGGCTGGACAGGCCAACCCTGCATCGACTGTGTGCCATGTTAGAACCCCATCTCCGTCCCTGCAGGGTGTATCCGACTGCTGTCACCCCCACGGCTAAGGTGATGGCCGCCATGCATTTCTTCGCCACTGGGTCATTCCAGCACACAGTGGGCATTGGAGGAGGGATGTCCCAGCCCATGTTCAGCAAGGTGCTGAGGGATGTACTGGCAGCCATGATGCTGTACCGAAACAGGTACATCCGCTTCCCCAGGGCTCGTGAATTGGCGGCAGTGAAGGGTGCATTCTATGCCCTTGGCAGAATCCCACACGTCGTTGGAGCCATTGACTGCACACATGTCGGCCTTGTTCCACCACAGGCCACTGAGCACCTGTACCGCAACAGGAAGCACACGCACTCCCTGAATGTGCAAGTGGTGTGCCTTGCGGACATGGTGATCACCCACGTGTGTGCAAAGTTCCCAGGCTCGGCCCATGACGCACACATAATGCGCAACAGCATCTTGCCACGACTGATGTCCAATATGCAACAGGATCGTGCCTGTATTGTCGGTGAGTATGTGGAGTGGTGTAGCGTGCTGGTTGTGCGATGCTGTCCCCTGTCCAGTTGGAATAGCAACGGTTCTCTGTGTCCCTCACACCCAGGTGACTCTGCGTACCCGAATGGGGCATGGCTGCTCAGTCCATTGAGGAATCCTCGCACCCCAGCAGACGATCGCTACAATGAGGCACATGGGAGGACCAGACGTGTGGTCGAGCGTACCTTTGGCCTCCTCAAGTCCAGGTTCAGGTGCCTGGACCGCACCGGGAGTGCACTGGCGTACTCCCCACAGAAGGTGTGCCAGATAGTGGTGGCGTGCTGCATGCTGCACAACCTGGCCATTCGGAAGCAGATCCCCCTCATCGTGGATGACGGAGATCAACCAGGGCCCCAGCCCGCAGACCAGGACAGCTCGAGTGAGGAGGACAGCGGAGAGGAGGAAGCTGGTAATGTGCGGCAGCAGCTCATCGCCCGCTACTTCACTTGACGGTGAGTGTCCATGTACGACGGCTGATGTGGCTGTATCTGTGCAGGTGTGTGTGTGCTGTGTCAGGGTGGCCGTTTGTTCACTGCGTGCTGTGTGTCAACGCTCCATGGCCAGGGTAGTATGCCACTGTTGGTGGCTGTGGCATTGTGCCCTATTGCTCTGTGCGATGTGTGTACATTGCTTGTAGTTGTTGACATGTACTGTGTGATGGGTGTGTGACACACTCATTGAATGTGCTCCTGTTCTGTCTCCCACCCCTAGGTCCCTACAGGCCCTCCGGATTCAATTGCCATGCCACGCATCAGGTGCCTTTCCGCCCAAGGTGGCCGTTGTATTCCGTACAAATAAAACACAGGGCACAAACAGCAGTTAGTGTAAAAGGTGCATTTATTTCAAACTGTGACATGTGATTGTGTGTAAGGTGATGACAAAAGTGGTGCGTGCAGTGACAATGAGCTGTCGGTCATGGCTGCGTGATGCTCAGGGTGTACCCACTGGTTCTATGTCCATAGTCCAACACACACATGCCATCCAGATGGCTGTGTGGAGTGGGATCGTAGTCCAAGTCAATGCAGTGGCTGGTCAAGGAAGGCTGGCGGAAGGCTGGCTGGCTGCCTCACTTGCGTTTGGAGCGTGCGAAGTCCTCCCGGGAGATCTGTTTCCACTTCGGACGGCCCCTTCCATGTTTGCAAGGGGGGGTGCCTGCTTGCGACATGCTGGTGGTTGAGGTGTGCTCACTGGCTGTGGATGCAGGGGAACTGGACACTGCTGCTCCACCCTGCGCCCCGGCAGGTGGTGGCGGAGGGGGAGCTGCTGTCCCTGGCTGTGACCTCACCGCCACCACCAGCTGGCCCATGAGGTCCACGAGTTGGCCCATACGGGCGTCCATGGACCTCAGCACCCCCAGCACCTCACGCGTATCTGAAGCAGACCGGACCCATTGTCCTTGGGCCTCTTCATAGGCCCCAAGGACTCTGGCCATTTGAGGCAGGGCATGGCTCCCAGGGGAGGCTGGCGTTTCCCTGACCCTGCTCCTCCTACCAGTCCTGCTGCCACCGGCCTGCCCACTAGCCACATTGCTCACCACGGTCCTCGCTGTGGCTCCCAGGGTGGATCCAGTCGGCCTGGCCACCACCTGCGCTGGGGCTGGTGCCAGCGAAGACGTGGTGGTGGTGGCGGCGGTGGTGGTCGGTGCGGCGATGGTGGCGGTTGCGGCAGTGGTAGTGGCCACAATGACCGTGGGTGTGGCCGCAACGACAGTGGCAGCAGGGGGCTGGGAATGTTCAGCAGCCCTGGATGATGGGTTGGTGGGTAGGAGGGGTCCTGGGGAGCGGCTGGGCCCTGCCACACCAGATGGGCCTGCTTGGTGGTCCGTGTCCGAAGAGGAGGACAGATCCTCCAGATCCGTGTGTCCTCGTTGGGGGCTTGTAGGCTGGCTGTGCTGGCTGCTGGCTCCATCCCCAGCATCCAGCAGTTCGTCACCTGTGGAGAGAATGAGATTTGTTATTGTGTTGCACCTGGCGAAGTATGTATTTGTCGTCTGACATTAACAGTTCGTGCAATCTCGTACATGGGTTTCCCGGAGGCGTGTGTGTGGCTGTAGCATCTGTAGTTGTGTGTGCTTGGCAATGGGACTGTGTGCTGTGCACATGTGGCATGGGACGGATTGGCCATGCCGATGGGTGTGTTGCTGTGCCCCTACTTATTGTGACTCTGGTGTATGCGGGCTCCTGGCCCATCCTGGGTCTGGTTTGTACTTTGCTTTTGGTGTTCAGATGGGACGCTTAGGAACGCATATGGCAACATGGGGGCCATGCCCCAGATTCGCATTTGGGAGGGAATATGCTTTTGGGGTTCAAATGGAACGCTTAGAAACGCATATGGCAACATGGGGGCCATGCCCCAGATTCGCATTTGGGTGGGAATATGCTTTTGGGGTTCAAATGGAACGCTTAGGAACGCATATGGCAACATGGGGGCCATGCCCCAGATTCGCATTTGGGTGGGAATATGCTTTTGGGGTTCAAATGGAACGCTTAGGAACGCATATGGCAACATGGGGGCCATGCCCCAGATTCGCATTTGGGAGGGGATATGCTTTTGGGGTTCAAATGGAACGCTTAGGAACGCATATGGCAACATGGGGGCCATGCCCCAGATTCGCATTTGGGAGGGAATATGCTTTTGGGGTACATGCTGTGAGCCATGGGTGCCGAACGTGACATGTGTTGTGGCAGCATGACAGTGCATGGTTTGAGGTGTGTGCATGCTTGACATGGCCTGCATATTTGCTGTCTGTTGTGATTACTGGACATGGCATTGGACGCATCGTTATGAGTGAGTGATGGTTGTGTGCCAGCCAACGTATTGCAGTTGTCCCATCTCCTTGGTGTGCGTGCTGCCCTGTGCCATGTGCATCACTGCAGTGCTCGGGGGGGTGTGGCCCATGTTGTGTGTTGTTGCTCACAGTGTGTCGTGCGCTTCATTGACTTCTGGCACATGGTTGGTCATGGGCATGTATCTTAGCGTGACTGCTGTATGTGTGGCAGCTGTGCGGATGACATGCCTTTCATGAGACTGGGGCTGACGGATGGGATGGATGGTATGTTGTATGTGCATGGTGTGTCTGTGTGTTTGATGGGTTCAGTGGTGTTCGTGTGCATTTATGTTGTTCCGCTCTGTTGCGTCTAGTGTTGTTTGTCTTACATAGGCGTAGTTGTGGGGTGTGTGGTTGACAGGCAGTAGGGGCTACATGGTCAGGACTTCAATGGTGTTTCGGTTGTGTGTGATGAGTTGCACAGTGGCTGCCGTGTGGTACTATATTCAGTGTGGCTTGTGCATGCAGACGTGGCTCCTTGGGTGTTGCTATGTCTGTGATGGGTCATGTGGGGTGTGAGTCTGTTGTTCATGTCCGTGTGCACATTGTTCACTTGTTCGTGACGGTGGGCGGTGCTGCGTGTTCGTCTGCTACGTGACATGTCCCATGTGTTGGTCGTGTTCCGGTCCTCATGCCTCCAGTAATCCAGCCCTGTCCAGTTTCCCACCTGCAAGTTGTTCGTGCGTGCACTGTACTGGATGCCACATGGCTCTAAGCGGGGGGTGCTCCATGTTGCAGGTCTGTGGGGGTGGGGGGTGTTGTGGGTCGTGGGGGTGGATGGACACCCACTGACACCGATTGCTGTGGACCGTGATGTCTGCCTTTCGGCTGTCGTTGTGCACTGCGGTGGCTGACACGTGGCTGTGGGGTGTGGGGGATGCTCCTCCTTGCTGTGCTGTGGGACTAGGGGCCTGGTGTGTGTTGTACTTGGGCTGTCCACCGTCCCACCCACTGCACTTTGTGTTCCTGCCACTTACCTGTTACTTGTCGGTTAGTGCAGCTGTGGCGGACACATGGGTGTGGTGGGTGCTCGTTGTGGCGCTTCTGGCATATTTGGGGACCTGTTGGTGGTTACGTGGCTGGCTGAGTGTACACATGTCCCCACGTATCTTACAGTTGTTCGGTTTGGGCTGTGTGTGGTGGTGTCTGTTGCATGTGTGTGTGATGTGTTGTGTATTGTGTGCTGGACATGGGGGTGTTTGTCCCTGGGAGCTGTGGCATGGTGGTAGTGCATGTGAGTACATAGCGGTGTGCTGGTATACATTAGTTTGTACTTACCAGCCTCCACTCCCCCTGCTAATCCGGCGAGGATCTCCGGATGTATTACGACTCGCACCTTCTCCTCCCACGCTTTGAAGGTCTTGAAGAGCGCGGGATTCCCTCCGCCAGTGACGGCAGCCAGCTCTCTGTTTTTGCCCTCCTTCTTCTTGACCAGGCTCTTGACGTCATTCCAACGTTTGTTTATTTCTCCTCTGTTCCTGGGCAGGGTCCCGACTGCATTGACCTGGTCTACGATCCGGTTCCACATTCTGTTTCTGGTGGCTAGTGGTGTGTGCTGGACCATGTTCCCATAGATTTGTGGGTACACCTTGATGATCTCGTCGACCATGACCATCAGCTCAATGGGCGTGAACTTGGGCATTCTTTGTGGTGCCATGGTGTTTGTGGTGCTGGTGCGGTGTGTGTTGTGTAATGTGCAGGGGGTTTGTGGTGCAGGTGTTTGGTGGTGGTGGTGGTGGTGGTTGTGATGTGTGCGTTTCTGTGGTGTGCTGCTGTCCTTGCTGTGTCACTGTGTCCTCTCCTCTCCTCTCTGGTTTGCAATGTAGCAAGGGGTTGTGGTCTGTGGGAGTGCTGCTTTTGTACTTACCTATGTGGGTGTGTCCTCATGGTCTGTTGTTTTCAGGTGTGTTGTGTCTGGGGTTCTGGCCTTTGTATTTTTTGTTTGTCCGGGGGGTGTTTTCGGGATGTGTACTGTGCTTGTGTATTTGTGCGTGCCTTGCTGTGTGGACTTGTTGGCCATGTTGTGTGCTATTGGTTTTGTGAGCGGATGGTTTCTGTGCAGGTACGTGGGCGCCATGGCTTCTGCCGTGTCGATTCTCATCGGCGTTGTTTGCGCTGGCGGGCGGTATATTTGTGGTTTTCCCGCGCTCATGGCGGTGCGATCGTAATTTCACGTGCGGTGTGTCGGCCGTGAGGGCGGGCGGTTTTGTGTTGTCGTGCGTGTTTCCGTCCGTGGCGGGCGGTTTGACTCCGACTCGGACGTTGGCGGGCGGTATTTTGTGTGATTTTTCCGGCGATGGCGGTTTTCGGTTTGTGTCATCGTAATGGCGTGGTCGGTGTTCAGACGGTGTGTGCGGGCGGATTTTTGCCGCTTCCATGCCTGGCGGATTCTTTTACGCCGGGTATCGTAATGGGCCCCTTAGTTATTGCTGGAATGTATTTGTATTTGTATTTTTTTGTATTTTATAGTTTTATAGAGCGCGAACCAGACCCGTGAGGGTATCAGAGCGCTTTACATGATTAAGGGGGGGATACAACGCTTAAGGATGGGAGGTGTCAAATTGGGATAGATAGGGAATACATTATACAGGAGGAGCACGCAGTTTAAAGTCCAGGTTACATGTGGGGAAGAAAAACAGAGACTTAAAGCACATGGATAGAATATACAAGCACGCAGTCTAGAGTCCAAGCTACATGTGGGGAAAAAAACCAAAGTGGATATAGTATATAAGAAGGCTCGCAGTCTCAGCTCTTGGGGGGATGCCCAGAGTGCAGCAAGATGTATCATCCATAGAGGCCATGAATGCCGAGGTGGAGGGTGGAACATGTCGATGAGGTGATTGTAAAGTGTTCCTTAGACAAGGTATTTTCCCATTAAGAATGTTTTGGTTTCCTTCTTAAATTGTGCCAAGGACGGAAGTCTTCTGATGGCGGGTGGGAGAGAGTTCCAAATTCTTGGTGCGGCCCCAGAGAAGGCCCGATTGTAGGTTTTTTCTTCCGAAAGCGTGCTGGTTGCAACAGCAGGTCTTTGGCAGATCGGGAGTTTCTGGTCCCTCCAGATACCACGAGTTTTTGTGCGAGAAAAGTAGGGGAATTGGAGTAAAGAGCTTTGTGAGTAATGCAGGCCACTTTAAATTGGATTCTGGCTTGAAGGGGAAGCCAGTTCAGAGCTTTGAGGTGAGGAGAGATGTGGTCGAATTTCTTTGTGCCCGTTAGGAGTCTGGCGGCGGTGTTGAGGCAGGCTTTCAATGGGGCCAGAGAGCTCTTGGGTAGCCCTGCCAGAGTAGAGCATCCATATTCTAGTCTGGAAATGACTAGTGCCTGGATTGCCGTTTTAAGGTCGGAAACTTCGAGGAAAGGTTTTAGGTTTCTTAGGTAACTCAGGTGGAATCTAGCCGTTTTGGCCATCGAGTTTATATGGCCACGCATATTCAGGCTGCTGTCAAGGGTTATTCCAAGGGATTTCGCTGAGTCAACAATGGTAGGAGGGCAGTTTAGTGCTGTGATTGTCTTGATCCATTCCTGGATGTCAGGATTGGTTTTGGGTGGGGAGATCAGAAGAAATTCAGTTTTATTTGCGTTGAGTTTAAGCTGATTGGCGGTGAGCCAATGGACTGTCAGCTTCAAGGCCTCGTTCAGGGAGAAAATGTCCTCAGGGGAAGAGATTTTTATGTAGATCTGTGTATCGTCGGCGTACATGAGGTAGGACATGTTGGCGGCACGAAGCACCTCGGTGAGAGGTTCAAGGTAAAGATTGAAGAGGGTAGGGGAGAGGGTTGATCCTTGAGGGACTCCGACCGAAACCGGAGAGGGGGCGGAAAGATTACCATTGATGAGGACTC
Organism: Calotriton arnoldi; assembly: GCA_963921515.1. NCBI lineage: Eukaryota > Metazoa > Chordata > Amphibia > Caudata > Salamandridae > Calotriton > Calotriton arnoldi. The sequence continues at coordinate 2,381,057 of CAWUFW010001718.1, forward strand.
TCTGTGAGCGGTTTTGGAGGAAAGATCTAAACCATTCAAGGACGGTGCCATCCAACCCCATCCTGAGTTTGAGGCGTTCTAGGAGAATTTCGTGGTTAACCGTATCAAAGGCGGAGGACAGGTCTAGAAGGATTAGGAGACAGGTGTCGCCTAGGTCGAGGGCTTGGAGGGCATCATCCACAATGTGGAGGAGGGTGGTTTCCGTGCTGTGTCCAGGTCTGAACCCTGATTGGAAGTCATCTAGTAGGTGAAAGTTGTTGATGTGTAGGCTTAGCTGCTGTTGCACACATTTTTCTAGAACTTTGGCAAGGAGTGGGATGTTGGATATGGGTCTGTAGTTCTCAGCGGAGGCAGGGTCCAGCATGGGTTTTTTTAGGATGGGGACAACTTGGCCAGCCTTGAGCGAGTCAGGAATTGAGCCCTGTAGGAGGGAGGCGTTGATTATTGAGGAATGATATTTCTTTCAGTTTGCCATTAAATATGTAAAAGAATGAGGATTGGTTTAAGGTTGCTTTTCTTTCTCCAGACAATGAATTCCAAGAAAAGGGTCTTTGCACTATGAGCAAACAAGTTGGTTAGAGAAATAGTTCAGTGTCTTAGGGCCAGCTGTATCAACAATTGCATTTGCGATTCTTAAATAGCGAATTTTACAGATTCGCTATTTAAGAAAAGCAAAATGCGATTCGCTATTAAGGAATACCTTCCCATTCATTCCTATGGGCCTAGAGACCCATAGGAATGAATAGGATTGCATTCGCAATTTGCGAGTACCAAATAGGGTGAGCAGTCAAAATATCGATTTTTTTATATTGACCTACACTAATATCGAGTTTTTAATATCGTAGGGACAGAATATCGATGTGAAGAATATCGTTGACCAGAATATCGACCTTAAGGTAAGTAATATCGTTTTTTTTTATATCGAAGTCAGTAATATCAAAGTAATTAATATCGTTAGCAAAAATATCGTTGTTAATAATATTGATATTTATATTAGAGTTATGTATTTTAGTATGTATTTTATATGTATGTTTAACATTTTTTGTAATGTATTTTTATCATTTTTAAATATGTGTATTAAATGTTTAGAAATTAGTAATTTTTTTAAGTAAATTTTGCGTTTTAGTATCAGAGCGGGTTGTGGGTTTATAGGGGAATAGGGTGGGAAGTAATTTAATTATAATTAATTAATTAATATGTATTTATTTATTGTTATTGATTATTAATTTATTTATAATTAATTATTAATTGCTAATTAATTTGTATTAATTCATTAATTTATCTTTATATTAATTATAATTAATTTATTATTTTATTTATTTATTGGTATTGTTAAATAATTTATTGTTAATTAATTATTAATTGGTAATTAATTTGTATTAATTGATTAATTGATAATTAAATTAATTATGTTAATTTCTATGTGTAGTGGGTTGTGGGTTTATAGGGGAATAGGGTGGGAAGTAATTTAATTATAATTAATTAATGAATATTTTATTTATTCATTGTTATTGATAATTAATTTATTGTTAATTAATTATTAATTGGTAATTAATTTGTATTAATTTATTAATTTATAATTATATTAATTATAATTAATTTTTTATTATTTTTAATTCATTGTTATTGATAAATAATTTATTGTTAATTTATTATTAATTGGTAATTAATTTTTATTAATTGATTAATTGACAATTAATTATTTGTGTTTTTTTATGTGTAGCGGGTTGTGTGTTTATGGGGGAATAGGGTTGCAAGTAATTTAATGTTATTTAAGTAAATATTAATTTTATTTTATTGGTATTTATTATTAATTTTTTAGTTAATTAATTTTTAATATGTTATTTATTTTACAAAATGTATTTAATTAATAAGTATGTTAATTTAACCCCTACGCTATCCTACATTTTCCACACTGTTACATTCACTGGAGTTGGAATATTAATTTTAACCCCTACGCTTTCCAACACTTTCCCTATTGTTGCACTCACTGTAGTGGGAATAGTAATTTTTACCCCTGCGCTATCCAACACTTTCCCTACTGTTGCACTCACTGGAGTGGGAATAGTAATTTTTACCCCTACGCTATCCAACACTTTCCCTACTGTTGCACTCCCTGGAGTGAGAATAGTAATTTTAACCCCTACGCTATCCAACACTTTCCCTACTGTTGCACTCCCTGGAGTGGGAATAGTAATTTTAACCCCTACTCTATCCAACACTTTCCCTACTGTTGCACTCACTGGAGTGGGAGTAGTAATTGTTACCCCTACGCTATCCAACACTTTCCCTACTGTTGCACTCCCTGGAGTGGGAATAGTAATTTTAACCCCTACGCTATCCAACACTTTCCGTACTGTTGCACTCACTGGAGTGGGAATAGTAATTTTTACCCGTACGCTATCCAACACTTTCCCTACTGTTGCACTCCCTGGAGAGGGAATAGTAATTTTAACCCCTACGCTATCCAACACTTTTCCTACTGTTGCACTCACTGGAGTGGGAATAGTAATTTTTACCCCTACGCTTTCCAACACTTTCCCTACTGTTGCACTCCCTGGAGTGGGAATAGTAATTTTAACCCCGACGCTATCCAACACTTTCCCTACTGTTGCACTCACTGGAGTGGGAATAGTAATTTTTACCCCTACGCTATCCAACACTTTCCCTACTGTTGCACTCCCTGGAGAGGGAATAGTAATTTTAACCCCTACGCTATCCAACACTTTCCCTACTGTTGTACTCACTGGAGTGGGAATAGTAATTTTTACCCCTACGCTTTCCAACACTTTCCCTACTGTTGCACTCCCTGGAGTGGGAATAGTAATTTTAACCCCAACGCTATCAAACACTTTCCCTACTGTTGCACTCACTGGAGTGGGAATAGTAATTTTTACCCCTACGCTATCCAACACTTTCCCTACTGTTGCACTCCCTGGAGTGGGAATAGTAATTTTAACCCAGACGCTATCCAACACTTTCCCTACTGTTGCACTCACTGGAGTGGGCATAGTAATTTTTACCCCTATGCTATCCAACACTTTCCCTACTGTTGCACTCACTGGGGTGGGAATAGTAATTTTTACCACTACGCTATCCAACATTTTCCCTACTGTTGCACTGTTTGGAGTTGGAATAGTAATTTTATTACCTCCGCTATATAATATTTTTTGTATTATTTTAGTTAATGTAGTATATAATTAATATAAAAAGTTTAAAATAATCTTAATTTTTTTAATTTGTTATATACATTTATTTAATTTTTATTTATATTATTGTTTTATGTGTATAGATGTATTTATAATTTATATGATATTTTAAAAACATATATCAGTTATTAAAATAATTATGAAAAATTATTCGTAATTATATATATTATATATTATATGTATATGTTTAATTTATTTTTACATTATATATATATTATTTATAATTTTTAAACATTTTAAAATATTAACTATGCTTATTTTAATTATATGTCTTATTTACTTTATTTTACATTATTTTTTTAACTTAAATAAAAAACGATATTTTTAACAACGATATTTTTGACATCGATATTTTTTTTCCGATATATTTGTACTTACCATAATGTAGATAGGATGTCGATATTCTTGACTTCGATATTCTTGCTGCGATATTTTTGTAGGTCGATATTCTGACCTTCAATATTTTGTCAGTGATTTGTCTGACCACCGGTGGGTCAGCTGGTTATGGGTGCGTGGGACCCCAGAGCAGCGAAACCCTGCCCGGTGCACCCTCGCCCACTGGTGGTGACGCTCCTGGGTAGCATAACCGGAGCCGGGTCTGCCGCCTGCTGCCAAGGTTAAGGGGAGGTGGCGCTGAACAAAAAAAACAAGGGCGGCCACCTCCTCCTTGGTGAAAAGAGCCCGGGGCTGCACCCCTTCCGGGCGCCGTCTGCCACAAGGAAGGCGGTTCTTGGGTGCAGGGGCCTTCCCCTTCTCCTTACTGGCGGTACCCTTAGCCATGGTTCTGGGTGGGTGTGGGCGGAAAAGAAAATGTAGGTAAAAAATAAAGTCAGGAGAAGGAGGAGAGTAAAAAAGCAAGTAATATAAAACAGTAGAAAAAAGTTAAAAAAACGCAGTAAAAGTAGAAATAAAACGCAAAATATACACTTAGGGAGCGAGAGGGATAGATAATAAATAAAGAAAATCAGAAAAACTGTGTAAAAAACAAAGGATTGAAAAGATTAGAGAGGGATGATGAGACAGGCCCCAGAACCATGCAAACAATAAAAAAACAAAATGGTCGCGCCCATTTACGACCGCGTGGTGAAGTTCACGCAATATTTCCCCCTGAACACGCAATCTGTGTTGCCGAACGTCAAAAACATCTCGCGAGCATGCGGAACAAGCAACTCTGTATGCTCGCGTAACTCCGCGTAGCGTTGCAGAGTTTTTTTGCCGCTTTGCGTAGCCTCCCATAGCGCGGCTACGCGATCTCTGCCCGGGGTTAATGGTGTTACACTACCAAACGTGTATATGTCGTGCTGCCATTACGGCTCCATAAAATATATTTAAACAATATTTTATATGCATTTAAAATGCAAGTATAGTACTTTTTCAACTGTATTAGTAAATCTCTTGATCTTATTAATAATTTAAAATTATATATATGTTTTTCGGTACTACTAAACTTACAGTAGAGTTGTGCACCTATTGCATATCTGGATGTACCTGCATGACATTACATGAAGGCATCGCGGCCTACATAAATTTATTACAAGAGCCTATATATTCAACATATTTAAATTAATATTAGTTTTAAAACAGTTTTTACAAAGCACATATGTCAAATTTAAGATTTATATACCATATAATATGTATTTTAATTTAGAAAAAGCCTTGTGGAGTGGCGCATCCTTCACGTACCCTAAACAATGGCGCCATGGTGAGCGAAAGTGTTGCAGCATTTTTTCGCAAAAATATTTTAGTAATATTAATTTATTTAAAAAAAGATGTTAACAAAATAATGTAACATTTCCAAAAAAGTTGCTGGGTTCGAGCACCCACTGCAACAGGTACGCAACTGGTGCCCAATATCTACAGTTTCTTGAAAAAAAAACAGCAAATATTTTTCATTTAAGAGCTATGTTCTATTTACATTATAAAGCTAAAGAAAAAAACACAATTTATGACAAACAATAAAAATAGTAATAGAGAAAAAAATTGCAAATGATATGCAAGTTTTGTATTTCTAAGTGTTTTTAAAGAAAACTTATAAATTCCCTAAAAAAACAAACGTTATAGGTACGTTATAGTTAGGAAATAGAATTTTTTTAAACTTAGAAATCCACTGAAATAACCAAAGGTTACATGGATGCTATAGTTAGGAAATAGAAGTTAAAAATACCTTTGAAATTCAGTGAAAAATGGAAAGGTTACAGGGAAATTACAGTTAGGAAATAGAATTTTAAAAATCTTTACAAATTCAGTGAAAAAACAAAGGTTAAAGGGACATTATAGTTAGGCTCAGATTTCACTCATACAAAACCATTGAAATTCGGCAGTTATAGTTACCTGAGCTAACTACAACTAATGCCCCCGCAATGCACTGCTTATGACCTCACATATTTGATCACTTATGACATGGTCAGTGACATCTCAAATGACATCACTGATTATATCATCCACCGAACCACTTACACACCCTCTCACACTCCCATGCAACCTCACTTACACCTACTCCCACTCCCACACAACCACTTACAAACCCATTCACAGACCCATACAAGTACTTACACACCCACACACCCACTCACTGATTCATAGAGCCACTCACATATCCAGTCACTCATACAGGTACTCATACAAACACCGACTCACCCATACAGCCACTCACATACCCACTCACTCACTAATACAGCCACTCACACATCCAGTCAAACAGATACTAACACACCCTTTCATATACAGCCACTTATACACCGAGCTAGTCAGCCATGCAGCTTCTCACACACCTACTCCTCACCCATATATTCATTATTACAGCCAATCACTCACCCATACAGTTACTCACACATCTACTCACATACTCATACAGATACTGTCACATGTACTCACTCACCTGTACAGTCTTTGACACAAGCACACACTCACCCATTCAGCCACTCTCACATTCAATTACTCACCCATGCAGTCACTCACACACCAAAACACTCACCGATATACCACTTATGCACCCATGCACTCACCCATACAGCCACTCACACACCCCATCACTCACCTATACAGCCTCTCACATACCCACTTACACATACATCACTGACCCACACATTCACTCACCACTATGTGTTATAGTTAGGACTAAGGGCCTGATTTAGATCTCGGCGGATGGATTAATCTGTCACTTAGGTGACGGCTATCCTGTCCACCGAAAGATAAATCCCATGGGATTTATATTTCGGTGGACGAGATATTCATCTCCGTTGTGAGGGAGTAACCCGTCCACAGAAATCTAAATCAGGCCCTTAGTTACTATTGAAATAGATGTTTTTGTCTTGCGTCATTTCATGAATCTTTACAATACTTTTCCCCAAAAAATTTCATCCATCACATCTCCTTCCTGGAAAGATTCAGGGTGAACTTTCAAGTAGGGGCTGAGCAAATGGGGGGGTCAAACAACCAATTTCCTCATGCAGTTTCCATCTGGATTTTTTAACAGTGCTACAGCCAAAATGGCTGATTGTAATTGCACCAAATTTAGTGAAAAGCTAGATCTTAACACAGAAAATGTGGCCACAGGAGTGAGAGGCTTCCAAGAATCCTTCAGGAGTTCACTCTCTGACTGGCTGATCGCAACATGAAAAGAAATGTTGCGGCCACCATTACAGGACATGAGATTCAAGGACATGAGTGTCTGTGGTGGGTTGGCCACGTATGAGGGGCTGGCTCCATGGTGAACCCATGCTCTGGATTCGCTCTCAAATGTATCTGTTCCTACCACACAGGTAGAACTCAAACTGTCAGACTGCCACCCTTCACAATAGACACCAAAAAGATTGATATGCAGTGTCCCACAGGGATAGTCCCTCAGCCCCACTCTTATCAACATATAGATGACACCTCTCACCAACACCATCTGACCACAAGAGTTCCCTGTCATCTCCCACACTGATGGCACCCAGTTCATCTTCAACCTGAAGGACAAGACTAACACCACCAGAACCAACTTCACCAACTACATGATCATAGTAGCAGACTAGGTGCGAAACAGCTGCCTGAACCTTAACTCCGACAAGAAGGAAGTATTAGTCTTCGGCAACAAGACCTCCCCATGGGATTCCACCTGGTGGCCATCAGAGCTAGGACTAACATCCACAGACCACAATGCACTGTGCACCACTTGCTTCCACAACCTAGAGAGATCTTCAAATGGTTGCCACAGAACACCAGATGGATTGTCACACAAGTACTCATCACCAGCAGGCTGAACTACGTCAACACTCTCTAAAGCGGAATCTCCAAACAACTCCTACAAAAACTCCAGACCATCCAGAATGCAGTCACAAGACTCATACTCAACCTATCACGCCACACCCACAGCACCTCAGAATTCTTAACTGGCTCTCCATTCATAAACACAGCCCATTCAAACTTCTCATGCACACATACAAAGCCCTACACAACACCAGAACACCTGTACAGACGCATACACTTTCCAACCCACCAGACACATATGCTCTGCCTCACTCTCACTCTCACACACACTTCCTGCATCTGCAAGAGCAAAACTGGAGGTCACTCAATCTCCTACACCGCACCCAAGACATGGAATGACCTCCTCAACACATCAGAATCTCTTCCTTACATCTTGAGCTCTGCAAGAGGTTGATGACCTGGCTTTTCATATACGTACTTTGGGGCCACACACCTACACACCTTGCTCAAGCAGTCTTGGGTGATTAGTGTGCTATTCAAATCAACATAACAGTGAATATCTACATTTAGAAAAAATGTAAAGCAAGATATTATTACAATATTGTTAATTTATCTTTTGGTTATATGTATCACAGTTGGCGAGTCAGGGTTGTCAAATGGCACTCATCCCCTCCTTTTTCTTTATTGTACGATGCTGGTCCCCGGACCCACAGTGATATGTTTCTACACTAGTTTGCTGTAGAAAAAATTCCCAGGAAAGCAATCACTAGAGAATTAGATGTACATTTAAATTTGCAGATGCACACATAGAAAACCCAAAGCGTTCCCAACTCTAGCGGTCTTGAATATGGTAAATTAAGTTTGTCCTCTAAGCTACCCAAGTGCAACCACACCATGTGGATTTCCCATCACCCATCTGCACAGGAAGTGATGTGTTGCTGGTGCAGCAACGGCAAACCCATCTTCACCCATCCCCGCTTGAGCCCAACACCACTGTAAGACTTCATGCCCATAACTATGGTCATACCTCTCCTTCAGCACTGAACGTGTGTTCTCCTGCACCACCTGCCATTTCACATGTACCCTCCCACAACCACCTCAGTCATCCCGTACCTCATACACCCATCTCACTCAACCACACACACCCGACTCCCACTACACTGCCAAAAGTTTGGATCTATCACACAACCGCTCACCTGACCTGCTCTTCCAAACCAAAACATGGTTAACTTCTTCGTTGGCTCCCATCATTGCTACGCCATTCTCCCTCCACCACTGAATGAATGAATGAATAAGCATTTCTAAAGCGCATGGTTACCCGAGGGCATCCCAGCGCTAACAGCGGCACAGCTTCAACTCCGGGCAGAGTTAAGGAAACATATATGTCTTTATATGTTTTCGAAAGGTCAGATAGTTTGGCTCAAGGCGGATGTGAAGGGGAAGGTGGTTCCATAACCTAGCGGCATTATACGAGAAGAGACGGCCCCCACTTTGTGCTCTTCTTATTTTTGGAACTGCAGTCAGTTGTTTGTTATCTGACCTCAGGGCCCTATTAGAGCGGTAGGGCTGAATAATGGAACTGATAATTGGCGGACCTTTGCCTGAAAGTGCTTTATGCATAATGCACAGTGCCTTAAACTGGATCCTCTGCTGGATAGGCAGCCAGTGGAGCGACGCAAGCGCAGGTTTGGCTGATAGGCTTTTGGGATATTCAGGAGCATACGTGCTGCACAATTCTGAACGATCTGTAATTTTTTGGTAGTGAGGTGAGGGGCTCCCAGATATAGGGCGTTGGCATAGTCCAGATGTGACAGGACTAATGCTTGAACCAACAATCTTCTGGCGGAAAAAGGTAGCAGGGGGAGAATCTTTCTTATCTTTCTCAGAATACCGTAGCAGCCGGCTGCGACCTTTCATGCTTGCTCCTTAAAGTCAAGATTACGGTCCAACCATACACCCAAACTATTAATCTGATCTTTCGGGGAGGGGGCTGGACCCAGACAGCTAGGCCAAAATGAGCCTGTGTTCAGCGTGGCGAAGTTACCAAGGAGCATTAACTCCGTCTTAGCCCCATTGAGTTTCAAATATGAGCTATCCATCCATATTGATACCTTCTCAAGGCAAGAGGCTAGGTCAGGTCCTGAGTTATTCAGTTGGTTAAGAGAAACCACCAACTGAGTGTCATCAGCATAGGTGATGATCTGTATTCCAAATGGTAGTACAACTTCTGCCAGGGAACTCATATAAACATTAAATAGAGTGGGGCTCAGGGAAGATCCCTGAGGAACCCCACATTTAAGGGGCATTCGCTTTGAAGTAGAATCATCTTCAAAGACCACAAAAGATCTGTCCTCCAGGAAGGACTGTAGCCACTTTAGCGCTATTCCGACCACTCCTGCATCCCTGAGTCTTTGGATCAACAGTTGATGGTTTACCGTATCGAAGGCTGCGCTGAGATCCAGTAGAATGATAGCAACGCAGCCCCGCCATCTAGAATTTTTCTTGATTCTTCTACAACTGCCAGAAGAGCCGTTTCTGTACCCTGCTGTGGTCTAAATCCTGTCTGTGAGGGATGGAGACGCTTATTATTCTCCAAAAAAGTTGAAAGTTCAGAGTTTACGTGCTTCTCGGTTATTTTACTGATTTCTGGCAGGAATGAGATGGGATGGTAATTTGCCGGCACATCAGGGTCTAAATTAGGTTTTTTCAAGAGTGCTCTGACCATTGCCTGTTTCCAGAGAGGGGGCACAAGTCCCGTCATGATTGAGGCATTGATCACCTCCAGAATCACTGGAGAAACCGTCTCAGAAAATAGATTTAAAATAGTAGGGAAGCAGGATCTGTGGGGGATCCAGATTTTTATTGACTGAGGATCCCTTGAAGGGAGGTCAAATTCAGAGGGGGAATTGCCTCCAGGAGACAGCCTCCATTTAGAGTTGTGTTGTTTGTAGATGGTATAATTTATTGGATTGTAGTCTGAGTAAAGGACGTATAGATGCTTTTTATTTTGTCAAGGAAAAACTCTTCTATTTGGTTGCAACGCTGAGAAATATTGTCAGCAGCGATGGGAGGAGCGGGAGGAGTAAGGAATGAATTTGCAATACGAAAGATTTCACGTGGGGAATTTGCAACCAATATAATTCTCTCTTCGTAATAGAGAGCTTGAGCAGATTTTATTTCTGTTTTATACATTTTTATCGCCTCTATATTTAGCTGTATTGGTTGCTGAGAAATCCTTTCTCCAGCTTCTCTCCAGTCTTTTACAAGATTGTTTGAGCTCCCGAAGTTTGGGCAAATACCAAGCATTTTGATTGACTCCTACTTTTTTGTGAGTCCATGTTTTTGGAAGAACAGTGTCGAGTGACGACTTGAGCCATTTATTAAATTGATCATTTGCGATGACAGGGTTTACCTCGGAGATTGGAATGGTATTTACGAGGTTTGTCACCCAGCACTCCGTAGAGAGTTTAGACCAAGAGTGGACCTGCCTGTATGTTCTCACTGCAGGAATAATAGCATCCTGCAGCACCCAGGAAAATGGAATTAAAAAATGGTCTGACCAGGGCAGTGGAATAGGATCCCCGACCAGGAGATTTTGAATATTTGAAAAAATAGGATCAAGCAGGTGACCTTTGAAGTGGGTGGGACCGCCAACTTTTTGAGTAAATTGAAATGCCCCCAACCCATCTACCAATTCCAGCGTGGTTGGAAGTGAGGTGTCATCGAAGTGTAGGTTAAAATCCCCTAGAAGGGTAAAATTAGGAAGGATACTAGCAAAGTTGGCTACAATGTCAGGGAGATCCTTACAAAATTGGCCAAGTGGGCCTGGGGGGCGATAAACTAGGATCCCTGAAAGGGTACAGACGTGTGATGTACCGATGAAGTAAATGCTTTCGCAATCGGGTGGAGGGTTTGTGGTGGTACGGCAATTAAATTCAATTTTATAGATAATGGCTATTCCACCTCCTCTACCTGGGTCCCGGTCAAGCCTCTGAATCGCATAACCAGGGGGGAGAGCTTGAACAATGACAGGGTCAGCTTCTCTATTCAGCCACGTTTCTGTTAAGAATAGCACATCAGGGCTCTCTTCTTCCAGTAGTAGATGAATTTCTGTTGAGCGTTTTGGCAATGAACGGCAATTAAGTAAAAACATTTTGAGAGCCTTTTTAACTGGAGTGACTACGGGGGGTTCGAGAACGGGACAGAATTTAAATTAACAGAGGGGGCAGTGATTAACAGTGCTATCAGGCATCATTGAATGAGTGCACTTACTTCTCCTCTCTCCTCTGTAATAGTTGAGCTGATCAGCGGAGTAAATATGCTTTTCTCTGATTAAACCGGCAGGGATTCTAGCCCCTGGTCCCAGTCGGGCGCGGACGGGGGCAGACGGGCTTGCCTTAGGCGCCCCGCTGCGCGCATCTGCTGCGCAGTCGTGTCATCAGCCCCTTTTGAGGCCGAGCGTGCGTGTCAGCGTCTGAAACCTAGAGCGCTGACTGGATACAAGCTTGTAAGTCAGAACAAGACAAAAGACCAGAAGACCCAGAGACAGAATCGCTATCATCTTAAAAATAATTAATCTTATGCTGCTCCACCTCAGAAAGCACCACCGGCATCATGGAACAATTGACCTGCCAACTCCTCATTATTGCAAGTACAGCCAAAGTGACACTGTCATATACTGCTCTCCAGTTCCAGTGAGCCAACTTCAACAGCACCATTTCAGACTTTGTTGCCACCTTGATCGTTGATTACAGCGACTTCATCCTTCTCTGTGACCTCAACTACCACCTGGTGGACCACACTGATCCCAAATTGCCAACCTCCTTGAGGACCGGCTCAACCTCAGACTCACCACTAGAATGGAAGTTCTCACACATGCTGCAGGACACCTGGACTACATCTTTACCAGCTTCAGTGACATCAAAGTAGACAAGTCCACGCCCATCACCTGGTCCAACAACAGCCTTGTCAGCTTCATCATACCCATTCCACACCACCACAGAAACACCATTGGCAAATCTTCAGGACAGGAACAAAATCTCAGGTGCATCCTGGTCTTCCGAACTGCTACACCACCGGCCTCGACACAACAACAACCTGCCTGAATACATCTTTAACTTCAAATCCTGGATATCCAACTGCACAGACAGCCTGGCTCCTCTCAAAGCCAATAAAGCCATGAGGACCAGACCATATGCAAACTGGTACACAGAAGAGCTCAGGGTCACCAAAAGCCTCTGAAAGCAGATGAAGACAAAGTCAAGACGACACCAACAAGAACACCTACAAACCTGCCCTCAGATGCTACCATCAGCATATCAGATCCACCAAACATTCTGCGCCCTTCACATCAAAAGCAGCACCAACAGTGCCAAGGAAATCTCTATTAGAGTAACCCTCCTCTCAGGACATGTTCACCCAGCTGTCACAATACTTCAGCAACAAGATCACCTGTATCTATGGCAACCTCGAGCCCCAATTGCACACTTCCACCCTCATAGTCCTTCTGCACACCTACACCAATACTCAAAGGACCAACCTGGCCCACCATCACCACTCAAGAAACAGCAATGACCATCCAGTACTTACGCTCTGGAGCACCCTCGCGTCCCTGCACTCACCACATCTTCATCAAAGGGCTGGACCTCATCAATGTAATCCTCCCCCGATCCTGAACAGCTCAATCATCACAGCCACTTACAAGGACACCTGGAAACATGTTACGGTACTGCCTTTCCTCAAAAACCCTCAGCAAACTCAAAGACGCTTGCCAACTAGAGGTGACACTGCAGTCCTGCAATGACTCACCCATACATTCACTGAGATACCTAATTACTCACTTATACAGTCAGTCACACACCCACTGAATCATCCATACAGTCAGTCACGCACCAACTGAATCATCCATACAGGCACTCATACACCCACTGATTCACCAATACACATTGGTGTATATATATTTAACACTCATAAACTTTTCAAAAACACTCACAGTCACTGGATTTATTTATTTGTTTGAAAAGTTTTATATAGCGCTGGCTAGACCTGGAGGTATCAGAGCGCTTTACATAATGATCAGTGAGTTACAGGTTACATAGTTACATCAATTAAATCAAAGAATCACAGAGGGAGGAGGAGGGGTAGGGAAGGAAACACAACGGGGAAACGAGGAAAACAATGTCAGATGACCGGCTGGGTAGGTGACGGCCAAGGGGGTGAAACCAAGGACAGACTTCTCTATAGCTGCATATGACAGCTCCAACAGGCATCGGCCAAGGTTGCTCGTGCACCGAGGTAAGTACAAACAGTTTTGGTATCCGCCCAGATTTACAGGTTACATAGTTACATCAATTAAATCAAAGAATCACGGAGGGAGGAGGAGGGGGAGGGAAGGAAACACAATGGGGAAACGAGGAAAACAATGTCAGATGACCGGCTGGGTAGATGATGGCCGAGGGGGTGAAACCAGGGCCAGACTCCTCTATAACTGCATATGACAGCTCCACCGGGAATCGGCCAAGGTTGCTCATGCACCAAGGTAAGTACAATCAGTTTTGGTATCCGCCCAGGGGGCATCGTCAAAGGTCCATCGAAAGTTCCATCAAAAAGATGATGTCATCAGTGATGTCACTGACCATTTCATGAGTTATGTAATATGTGAGGTCATAAGCAGTGCATTGCAGGGCTGCAAGTTATAGTTAGCTCACTAACGGCTGAATTGCACTGGTTTTGTACGAGTGAAGTCTGAGCCTAACTATAACGTCCTTCTAACCTTTGTTTTTTTAGTGAATTTCTAAGGTTTTTTTAAATGCTAATTCGTAATTATAATGTTCCTGAAAGCTTTGTTTTTCTCAGTGAATTTCGATGGTTTTTTAAGTAGTAGTCGCGGTTGCAGAGTGGTGGAGAAAGGGGGCGGGGCCTCTGTAGACCTCTTAGCAATCCCGCTGTGTGAGACTTACTGGAGGTAACAGGAGGGGTAGTTGGTCCCCCAGGATGTATATATATATATATATATATATATATATATATATATATATATATATATATATATATATATATTCCAATAAAACCCGCTAACTTCACAGTTCGAAGCAGGCACCGGCAACATGGGATCTGGGAAAGTGTTTAATTAGGCGAGAATGGTTGTAGGACGACGCGTTTCGGTGGACACAGTCACCTTGATCACACACACACATGTATATATATATATATATATAAAACCAACCCTTTCTTCCAGGAAAAAGGTACTCCGGACGCTCCAGGATGCTTGTGTTATTTATTTAGCAACAAGAAGTCACACACCAACGCGTTTTGCCGTTAAGGCTTGTTCACGGTGAAGCTAGCAATGTTACACTTCCATTTACATACTTTCATTCATGACAATGAAAATAGGACTAACGCATTCCTTGGTCCACATCACATTTGTCCGCCATCTTGTCATGGCTAAGACTGCTTGTACATGAATTTGCATTTGATATAACAAAGTCATAAATACTTATTTTCATTACATCTAAATCGTATAAATTATAGATGTCAACATAAAATACATATGCACACCCTTCATGTGGTTATTCATGCAGCAATTATCATATCTGATTTCATGGTTTGTAACATAGCTTCATTATTAATATGCTCTTTTATATCCCACAAAATGCAAAGTATATCTGTGTATAAATCCACACCAAATAAAACAATGTATAGTACCATAATTCACGAGACAATCTGGCCCCAGTGGGCGTTCTTATTCCTCAATATAACGCAGTATTGCCCCAGTGGGCCATAATACAATCATGAATTCATTAAAGTTCATAATGACAATATTCCTTGTGTGCTTCAACGTCCCACGATTGCAAGAAAACCGTTACGAAATGTGTTGGTGTATTCAATAACCCGGAATGCATAGTCCTGGTAACAAAACAAAAACAAAAACAAGTGCAAAAAGATTTTTAAAACCTACTTATGATTCTTATCTAAAAAACATTATGTACATTTAAAATCATGTTATAGATACAGTTAGGAAGTCCGATTTGGCATATTCTCCATTGTTTAGATCTTTAACCTGATTACCAATAATATTCAATATTACTACAGGTCAAACAACAGATTATTACCACCCTAAGTTCATTACACATCCTGTCATCCTAGATGTATTGCCAGTTCTTCACTGGAATTCAGGCCTGTTGGCATTAATGTCTCGAAGTCTATTATATAGTTAGATTCTAAAACCCGCAATTGACGCTCTCTATCTCCACCACGTCTCTGAGGTTTTACAGCATCTAAGATGACAAATGCAAGTAATTTATCATTCTGGCCATGCATTAACTTAAAGTGGCGGGCTACAGGGTACTGTTCATTGTGGTTCCGTATTGCCCTCTTATGCTCAAGTATACGTTTTTTCGCCCTATGTTTGGTGCTTCCTATGTAGATTTTTTTACATGGGCAGATTAAACAGTGAACACAAAACTCTGTGTTACAATCAAAACTGCCCTTGATAAGGAAGTCCCTACTACTATTGGGCACTCTGATTTTAGTACAATTTTTGCTGTTAATACAGGCTTTGCAATGCATACAAGAAAAGCCCGTGTTGTTGGCCTGATGGTCAATTCTAGACTTAGATGTTATTTGGTTCCGGCTGAGCTCATCTTTGAGAGACACCCCCCTTCTGAATGTTATTTGGGGTGCTTCATGCAAATATTTATCCAAAGTAGGATCGGTTTTCAGGATATGCCAGTTTCGCTTGAAAATTTTGCGAACTTGAAATGCTTGATTAGAGTAGGTGGTTATAAACCTAACTTGTGATTCTGCTTGACTAGATTTCGGCTTTGGGTTTAAAAGAGATACTCTTTCCAGTTGGTCTACTTTAGTCACAGCTGTTTGTATCACTTTCTGGGTATACCCCCGTTCTCTAAATCTGTTACACATAACTGCCTTTTCCTTCTCAAATTCCATTGTCGTACTGCTGTTCCTTTTGGCTCGAATAAGTTCACCATAAGGTATGCTTTGGATGAGGATATATGGATGAGCACTAGATGCAAACAGCAAGCTATTCCCCACAGTCTCTTTTCTGTGGAGTTTGGTTACGAGATGATTATTCTGTACCATTACCTCCACATCCAAGAACACTATCTTGTTGCTACTAATCTGAGATGTAAGTTCTATGTTCAGATTGTTGTTATTAAGGGTCTGAATAAAAGCTTCTGCACTGCTTAGATCTCCCCGCCATATCAAAAATATGTCGTCAATAAATCTTGACCACAAAATTACATGTTCACCATATTCCTCAAAGCAACTGGACACTTGCTCCTCCCACCAGCCCATGAAAAGATTCGCATAGCTGGGGGCGAAGAAAGTGCCCATTGCAGGACCTTGCAATTGCTTGTACAGCTTGTCATCAAAATAGAAAAAGTTGTTCGTTAAACAATATGTGATCATCTCAATTAACATTTCAGTATGGAACAATAATGATATTGATCTTGCTCGCAAAAAATGTCGAATAGCCTGAATTCCCAAATCATGTTTGATTGAGGTGTATAAACTTGTCACATCTAGTGTGATAAGTAAAAACTCTTGATCCCATTGTAAACCCTCAATCATATTAAAAAAATGCATGGTGTCTCTTAAATACGCTGGTAAAGCAGCTACAAAAGGTCTTAAATAAAAATCAATGTACTTGATGTCATTTCCAATTTAGAGCCCATGACGAAACTATGGGCCTTCCTGGGGGGTTAGATGAATTCTTATGTAACTTGGGCAAAAGATACAATATGGGTGTCTTGGCATATTTACTGCTCAAACTACCATATTCCTCCCAAGTTAATAGTCCCCTGTCCTTCCATTCACACAACATTTCCTCATATTTCACATTAGATGATTCTACTTCCTTTACATCCACCTCTTGATAGCATGATAAATCAGTCAGCTGTCGTAAACCTTCTGCAATATACTCTTCTTTGCCCCAAACAACCACATTCCCCCCCTTGTCGGATTGTCTAATGACAATTGAGGGGTCGTTTTTCAACTCATCAATTGCTTTGATTTGCGCTGTAGTAAGGTTACCCCTAGCTTGTTTGTCTTTGATGTACCGTATTTTTTTCAACTCTTTGACCACACTCTTTTCAAATACATCCAGTACCTCACAATGTACCATTGGTATAAACTTTGACTTCGGTCTAAAGCCACTCGGACATGCATTGTCAACAGTAATATCCAAATTAATCAAATTGAGATATGGATCTTCATGATGTTCAATATTCTCATCTAACTCTGCAAGTGTATGCAGTGTTGTTACATCAGATATACTTACAGATTCCCGGCTATCAATTGCACTCTCATTTCTAACTCTTGGTGCATGTAAATGAAACCACTTTTTCAATTTTAGTTTACGTAAGAAATAAAAATGTCAATATGAGTTTGTACATAGTCCATGTTTTTGGTAGGACAAAATGACAGACCCAACGTTAATAAATTGATCTCGATGGCAGTTAACTCATGTTTAGAGAGATTTACGACAGTCATTTCGTTCCTCTCTTGGCTCGGGTGACCATTGGTGTAACTTTGGTCAAATCGTCTCTACCGTCTTCCCTTCGCTTTCTTGTTCCTCTTGTTCCTCTGGTTTTGCCTCGCTGCCCTCGTCCTCGGCCTTGTCGAAAATCCTGATCCATATTTTGTGGACTTTGCTGATTTTGTTTGGCTTTGTTGATGAGTTGAAATTGTCTAAGGAAGTTATTTCTGCCCAGGTTGCTGGCTGGTGCTTGTTGACTTAGTCTTTCCACCGAGATATCGGAGGCGTTGCTATCTGAGACATCACTTTCTTCAGTCAAAGTCAGCCTGTCACCGGTTGCCATTGAACCTCCCTCAGATTTTTTAACTATTCCCTGCTCGCTCTCTGTAAACAGGTGATCGTACTTTTTATGAAAAGTTAAAGTTCTTCCAGACTGATAGTCCTTGTAGTCTCTTATAAATTTCCTTTGTTTCTTCATCGTAATCTCATCCTCCAATTTAGCCAGGCGAATCTGCAATTTTTCCATAAATGTATCCAACTTCTCCTTGGAGATCAATTTTAATAGTTCTCCCGTAGTTATTTCAATTTCTTCGAAGATTTTGGAACGATCTTTGAGGGCATATTTAATTAGTATGCGCATCATTACCATAGAACACTCCTTTGAATTGCCTGCCCATTCATCGAGCATGTCTGGATCTGGTGCCTTATAAGTTGGAATTGTGTAGATACGAAGACCTCTCGGGACTCGCCCTACATCAATATATTTTTGCAGCGATTCTGCCTCCCACCACTTAGACAGTTCTTTTTTGTATAGTTTTTCTAATTTGTCATAAAGTACTTGAGCCTGAACCTCGTTGTTTAATAATGTATGCTCATTGCCTGATTGTACCACTAAACTTGCACCATCCACATTGTGTGTAAAAAACAAACGATTGGAGACTTCCTTTCTTTTAGCTTCCATAAATGTGGCCATTGTTGCTTTGAATGTTGATTTTTCGTTTCGCGCGCTGCACCTTCAGCGTGTCTTATGCATCCTGGTCTGGTCAAGAAAACCCCACTACGGGTCTTAGAGTCCAATCCGCACCCCGGGTTATTCAAGTAGTCGTGTTATGATCCTTTACTCTGAGCGTGCCGGCTCGGTCGTAGAGTAGCAAGTGGTCGCAAGTGAGTTTTTCAACTCTCCAGCGTCTCACCCGTACCGTCGACTAACGCGATCATTGCTCACAAGGTATTCGCACACACGTTACTCACTGTTCCTGATGTCTTTGTGATTTCGAATTCCACCAACTCGACACATTCAGGAACAGGTCACCCAGGGGAAGCCCCGACTTGCGAAGTAATTCTCCACCACAAAATGCCGGTAGCTCAGGGCTTTGCCTCGTGGCGGTCCATCGCGAAAACCGGCGTTTTCAAAATATATAAAACCAACCCTTTCTTCCAGGAAAAAGGTACTCCGGACACTCCAGGATGCTTGAGTTATTTATTTAGCAACAAGAAGTCACACACCGACGCGTTTCGCCGTTAAGGCTTGTTCACGGTGAAGATAGCAATGTTACACTTCCGTTTACATACTTTCATTCATGACAATGAAAATAGGACTAACGCATTCCTTGGTCCACATCACTTTTGTCCGCCATCTTGTCATGGCTAAGACTGCTTGTACATGAATTTGCATTTGATATAACAAAGTCATAAATACTTATTTTCATTACATCTAAATCGTATAAATTATAGATGTCAACATAAAATACATATGCACACCCTTCAAGTGGTTATTCATGCAGTAATTATCATATCTGATTTCATTGTTTGTAACATAGCTTCGTTATTAATATGCTCTTTTATATCCCACAAAATGCAAAGTATATCTGTGTATAAATCCACACCAAATAAAACAATGTATAGTACCCTAATTCACGAGACAATATATATATATATATATATCATCACCAAACTTCCTCCTCCAGGAAAAACGGAGCACTCTTACGGGTATCGCAATGCATTTATCCAGCTCAATGCTTCCTTTTCTTTAAATGAACATTTCTTTCACAAGCATGACACGTTTCGGCGTACAGCCTTTTTCAAATGCTTACAGTGAAAGTCCATTCTGTGCCGGTGGCTATGTAGTTCGCAATGCTCCTCCTATAATAAAGACAAAAGAAACCTACAATTTAGTTGTAGTTCTTTCGATTTCTAGTACCGCCATCTTCAAATGTTTTTAATGCCATTAAGTAATATTAATCTCAGTGATCGCATTTCATTTTAGTAACTTGTCATAATCTTGTTTCTGATGATAGCGTTTTTCACTTTAAGCTGTGACTCAGGGGTAACTACATGGCACATTGTCCCGTTCATCAGCCGCATATCTCCCATACAGGATTGCAATGCCTGAAGGTGTTGGTCATATTGACTGCCTCCTTGCCATGTAAGTCATGCCTAACTCTGTGTCTGCAGGCAAAGTTCAATCCTTGGGCTGCGGCGGTTCTGGCAGATCCTTATTCACAATCCAACAACTGCCACACAACTGCCAAACTCTTTTTGACGGGTGCCTCCGGCATGCATGTAGCTTGCACGCTTAAACATCATCACCAAACTTCCTCCACCAGGAAAAACGGAGCACTCTTACGGGTATGGCAATGCATTTATTCAACTCAATGCCTCCTTTTCTTTAAATGAACATTTCTTTCACAAGCATGACGTGTTTCGGTGCACAGCCTTTTTCAAATGCTTACAGTGAAAGTCCATTCTGTGCCGGTGGCTATGTAGTTCGCAATGCTACTTCTATAATAAATACAAAAGAGGACTACGATTTAGTTGTAGTTCTTTAGATGTCTAGCACTGCCATCTTCAAATGTTTTTAATGCCGTTAAGTAATATTAATCTCAGTGATCGCATTTCATTTTAGAAACTTGTCATAATCTTGTTTCTGATGATGGCGTTTTTCACTTTACGCTGTGACTCAGGGGTAACTACATGGTACATTGTCCAGTTCGTCAGCCGTATATCTCCTATACAGGATTGCAATGCCTGAAGGTGTTGGTCATAGTGACTGCCTCCTTGCCATGTAAGTAATGCCTAACTCTGTGTCAGCAGGCAAAGTTCAATCCTTGGGCTGCGGCGGTTCTGGCAGTTCCTTATTCACAACCCAACAACTGCCACACAACTCCTGAACTCTTTTTGACGGGTGCCTCCGGCATGCATGTAGCTTGAACGCTTAAACATCATCACCAAACTTCCTCCACCAGGAAAAACGGAGCACTCTTATGGGTATGGCAATGCATTTATTCAGCTCAATGCTTCCTTTTCTTTAAATGAACATTTCCTTCACAAGCATGACGCGTTTCGGCGAACAGCCTTTTTCAAATGCTTACAGTGAAAGTCCATTCTGTGCCGGTGGCTATGTAGTTCGAAATGCTCCTCCTATAATAAAGACAAAAGAAACCTACAATTTAGTTGTAGTTCTTTCGATTTCTAGTACCGCCATCTTCAAATGTTTTTAATGCCATTAAGTAATATTAATCTCAGTGATCGCATTTCATTTTAGTAACTTGTCATAATCTTGTTTATGATGATGGCGTTTTTCACTTTAAGCTGTGACTCTGGGGTAACTACATGGCACATTGTCCCGTTCGTCAGCCGCATATCTCCCATACAGGATTGCAATGCCTGAAGGTGTTGGTCATATTGACTGCCTCCTTGCCATGTAAGTCATGCCTAACTCTGTGTCTGCAGGCAAAGTTCAATCCTTGGGCTGCGGCGGTTCTGGCAGATCCTTATTCACAATCCAACAACTGCCACACAACTGCCAAACTCTTTTTGACGGGTGCCTCCGGCGTGCATGTAGCTTGCACGCTTAAACATCATCACCAAACTTCCTCCACCAGGAAAAACGGAGCACTCTTACGGGTATGGCAATGCATTTATTCAACTCAATGCTTCCTTTTCTTTAAATGAACATTTCTTTCACAAGCATGACGTGTTTCGGTGCACAGCCTTTTTCAAATGCTTACAGTGAAAGTCCATTCTGTGCCGGTGGCTATGTAGTTCGCAATGCTACTTCTATAATAAAGACAAAAGAGGACTATGATTTAGTTGTAGTTCTTTAGATGTCTAGCACTGCCATCTTCAAATGTTTTTAATGCCGTTAAGTAATATTAATCTCAGTGATCGCATTTCATTTTAGAAACTTGTCATAATCTTGTTTCTGATGATGGCGTTTTTCACTTTACGCTGTGACTCAGGGGTAACTACAAGGTACATTGTCCAGTTCGTCAGCCGTATATCTCCTATACAGGATTGCAATGCCTGAAGGTGTTGGTCATAGTGACTGCCTCCTTGCCATGTAAGTAATGCCTAACTCTGTGTCAGCAGGCAAAGTTCAATCCTTGGGCTGCGGCGGTTCTGGCAGATCCTTATTCACAACCCAACAACTGCCACACAACTCCTGAACTCTTTTTGACCGGTGCCTCCGGCGTGCATGTAGCTTGAACGCTTAAACATCATCACCAAACTTCCTCCACCAGGAAAAACGGAGCACTCTTACGGGTATGGCAATGCATTTATTCAGCTCAATGCTTCCTTTTCTTTAAATGAACATTTCCTTCACAAGCATGACGCGTTTCGGCGAACAGCCTTTTTCAAATGCTTACAGTGAAAGTCCATTCTGTGCCGGTGGCTATGTAGTTCGAAATGCTCCTCCTATAATAAAAACAAAAGAGGACTACGATTTAGTTGTAGTTCTTTCGATTGCTAGCACCGCCATCTTCAAATGTTTTTAATGCCATTAAGTAATATTAACTCAGTGATCGCATTCCATTTTAGTAACTTGTCGTAATCTTGTTTCTGATGATGGCGTTTTTCACTTTACGCTGTGACTCAGGGGTAACTACATGGCACATTGTCCAGTTCGTCAGCCGCATATCTCCCATACAGAATTGCAATGCCTGAAGGTGTTGGTCATAGTCACTGCCTCCTTTCATGTAAGTCATGCCTAACTCTGTGTCAGCAGGCAAAGTTCAATCCTTGGGCTGCGGCGGTTCTGGTAGATCCTTATTCACAATCCAACAACTGCCATACAACTGCCGAACTCTTTTTGATGGGTGCCTCCGGCGTGCATGTAGCTTGCACGCTTGAACATCATCACCAAACTTGCTCCACCAGGAAAAACGGAGCACTCTTACAGGTATGGCAATGCATTTATTCAGCTCAATGCTTCCTTTTCTTTAAATGAACATTTCTTTCACAAGCATGACGCGTTTCGGAGAACAGCCTTTTTCAAATGCTTACAGTGAAAGTCCATTCTGTGCCGTTGGCTATGTAGTTCGCAATGCTCCTCCTATAATAAAGACAAAAGAGGACTACGATTTAGTTGTAGTTCTTTCGATTTCTAGCACCGCCATCTTCAAATGTTTTTAATGCCATTAAGCAATATTCATCTCAGTGATCGCATTTCATTTTAGTAACTTGTCATAATCTTGTTTCTGATGATGGCGTTTTTCACTTTACGCTGTGACTCAGGGGTAACTACATGGCACATTGTCCCGTTCGTCAGCCGCATATCTCCCATACAGGATTGCAATGCCTGAAGGTGTTTGTCATAGTGACTGCCTCCTTGCCATGTAAGTCATGCCTAACTCTGTGCGATAATTTCAGTGCCGGGTGTTTGTCTGCTCTGTGAAATTATCGCAAACGGCACCATGCACAGTGTAAGCGGGCGCAAGCGGGCGCTGCTTCCTTTCTGTCGCTCGAGTAGATTTTCTACGGAGCGGCAGCTTTCTCACGCGAACAGATGGTTTCTCAACGCGAGCGATCATGAGCATAAGCAGCCACTGTCATTGAGAAATCCGACCACCCGCGTTGAAAAATCTCACCTGGCGGTTGATTTCCCTCACTCGCGCTCGCCAACTTGACGTTGACCAGCGCGAATAAGGAAAAATCTCGTCGGGAGGTAGATTTTTCTCGCTCACGCTTGCCAACTTGATGTTGATGAGCGTGAGTGAGGAAAAAAACTCCGCTCCGCGGAGTTTTTCAGAACCCCGCAAGCTCAGCGTAACGTGGAGTGCGGTAAACTCTGCAAACTCCGTGAGCGGAGCGGAGTTCACCGCCCAGACTTACTTTCTACTGGTTAATGACTAAGTGCTACCTCCTTGGGCAAATATGGGTATTGTATACTGCAGCTGTGTAATGGAGCACAAGGAAATTTCACCAGTGACCTTCCGTGCGTTTTGGCAATGTGATTGTTCATGGTGTCTTTATCCAGAAATATGTGATAACATAAATCCTCCTATAGAGAAGACAACAAGACTACAAAGAGGTCAATCTCCAACAAACAAGGGTCCTTCTTCTTAACTATATGAAGCAAGTGCTTCTTTGTTTGGTGGAGATGTCCTCATATTCCTTGGAATCAACAATGCCTCACCAAAATCGGCAAGAATTGCGCTGGGGTGCCGCTTGCTAAGCTGTCCATCATCCTGGCAAAAGGCAGGAAGACTTTTGTATACTACTAAGGTCGGTGTACCGGGTGATTCCGGACTCTTCACTCTTTAAGAGACATTACTCATGGGTGGCAGCAAAAACAATGACGTTGTGTGCCAAGACTGTTACTTTGAATTTATATGCACGTGGCCACTGTAATTACCCTGATGCATGGAATATTGATAATAATTTTGAACTGTTGTGGTGATTATACGCTATCAAGCTATATAATTTGTCAGACACTACAATACAGTTCTTCTGAATGAAGATGCTGGTGCATCATGGGACTAGTAGGAATCTGTGTTGGTCACGTGGGTAAATGTATTTAAGGCACTTGCGCAAACATGCACCCTTCAATCTCCTGTGAACAAGGCAGTTTGCCGAAATGCGTAAGGAGAGGGATCATTGTCTGCAGCCACTCTCAAGCTAAAATAAAAGCTGTGTTGAAACCGTGAATCGGCCTCTACAAACCTTTTTGTGATGTTAATTACCGGAAGCTCCGTCCCCGGCGGTAGAGGTTGCCCTGCAGGGTCGGGGGCCCCCATCGATGGAGAACTTGTTCTGTAGTATTTGATTGGGCGGCATGACCCGCTGGCTTCCACATGGATGAAAGGACTATCCAGATACTGCATGTTGGAGGTGAGAAAGGGAGATGGGAGAGGCTCTCTCTCCCGGGTGATTCCGGACTCTTCACTCTTTAAGAGACATTACTCATGGGTGACAGCAAAAACAATGACGTTGTGTGCAAAGACTGTTACTTTGAATTTATGTGCACGTGGCCACTGTAATTACCCTCATGCACGGAATGTTGATAATAATTTTGAACTGTTGTGGTGATTATACGCTATCAAGCTATATAATTTGTCAGACACTACAATACAGTTCTTCAGAATGAAGATGCTGGTGCATCATGGGACTAGTAGGAATCTGTGTTGGTCACGTGGGTAAATGTATTTAAGGCACTTGCGCAAACATGCACCTTTCAATCTCCTGTGAACAAGGCAGGTTGCCGAAACGCATAAGGAGGGATCATTGTCTGCAGCCACTCTCAAGCTAAAATAAAAGCTGTGTTGAAATCGTGAATCGGCCTCTACAAACCTTTTTGTGATGTTAATTACCGGGAAGCTCCGTCCCTGGCGGTAGAGGCCGCCCTGCAGGGTCGGGGGCCCCCGTCGATGGAGAACTTATTCTGTAGTATTTGATTGGGGGGCATGACCCGCTGGCTTCCAAATGGATGAAAGGAACATCCAGATACTGCATGTTGGAGGTGAGAAAGGGAGATGGGAGAGGCTCTCTCTCCCGGGTGATTCCGGACTCTTCACTCTTTAAGAGACATTACTCATGGGTGGCAGCAAAAACAATGACGTTGTGTGCAAAGACTGTTACTTTGAATTTATATGCACGTGGCCACTGTAATTACCCTGATGCACAGAATATTGATAATAATTTTGAACTGTTGTGGTGATTATACGCTATCAAGCTATATAATTTGTCAGACACTGCAATACAGTTCTTCTGAATGAAGATGCTGGTGCATCATGGGACCAGTAGGAATCTGTGTTGGTCACGTGGGTAAATGTATTTAAGGCACTTGCGCAAACATGCACCCTTCAATCTCCTGTGAACAAGGCATTTTTCCGAAACGCGTAAGGAGGGATCATTGTCTGCAGCTACTCTCAAGCTAAAATAAAAGCTGTGTTGAAACCGTGAATCGGCCTCTCAAACCTCTTTGTGATATATATACATATATATAATATATATATATATATATATATATATATATATATATATATATATATTACCTACTGGCGGACGCCAGTAGGTAGTTATAGTTAGGACCTTGTTTCTATTCAAAAAGTGTTTTTTTTTTTGCCAATATCTTTGGCGCCGTTTGACGAATCTTCGCTAAATTTTCCAAATTAATGACGAGCTCAGGTCAGCTCCTGTCTTGAAAGTTTGGGGGTAATTCATTAAGCATGGCCTGAGAAAAAAGGGGGGTCCCAAAACGCATTTTCCCCATGTTAATTTCCATAGGAATTTTTGGAACAGGCTACAGCCCGAACTGCCAAACGGAATTATACCAAATTTAGCAAAAAGGTAGCTCTTGGTTCAGAAAGCACCCTTTCTTTAAATGGTTTAAATCCATTCAGTAGTTCCTGGGAAATTCAAAAATAAAAATATCAATATCTGAGCACCGAGGAGGAGCCGCGAATCCTGAGCTTCATTCTGATTGGCGGCCTATACTCCAAACCAGGAAGTGTTGGCAGCCATCTTGTGACTCGGTAAAACCGAGTCACAAGAAAAAGGAAAAAAAAGTTAAAAATGAAGAAAAGGGGGCAGGATACAAACATCCTGACCCCCACGGCCTGCTAGGGGTCCCACTGGGACCCCCAGGCCCCAAAAAAGCATTTTTTTTAAAAACAAATCGGCCGAATTCGTACTGGGTGCGCGAATCAGGCCGAAAACTTTAAAAAACGAAGCGTGTTCTCCTGCACTTTGTTTAATTAGGCCCCTGGGTGGACTAGGCAGGTCCCGGGGGCAATCACAAAGTATAGTCCCCCACAGCCCGGGGACCGCCACCTCCCTGGGGCCATGCTGACAATATTCGGGGAAAGGCATCCCTCCCGCAGCCCCGGGGACCGCCACCTCCCCGGGGCTTTATTAAAATTAAAAGGCATAGGGGGCTTACTCCTCCCCCCATGCAGCGCCGGGGGCCACCACGTTCCCGGGGCTTTAATAATTAAATGCGGGGGGCACGCGGCCCCCCCCGCAGTCCTGGGGACCACCACCTCCCCGGGGCTCTGATTTAAAAAAAATGTCTGGGGAGCCTCGAGCCCCCACACATGGCCAGGGGACCACCACCTCCCCGGGGCACACTTCATTTACATATTGGGGTCTGTTGCGGACCCCTAGCCCCGGGGACCACCACCTCCCTAGGGCTGTGCAAATGTAGGGAGGAAGGCCACACGGCCCTCCTCCTGGAGCCCTAGATGGCCCTGGGGACCACCACCCCCAAGGGCCGGCTCCTGCAATGTCCCAGGGTGCCCACCCCCAGACTTTGCTGTTTGCTATGGCAGGGCGGGAGCACGGCTCCTGCCCTGCCACAGAAAACACTGCTTTACTTCATTGAAGCGAGAGCAGGAAACCTGCTCTCGATTCAACGAAGCAAAGCAGAATTGCTTTTGGGCAAGGGGAGATTCATGTTAGCAGCTCCCCTTGCCCAAAAGCAATGCAGGCTCACGCAGGAGGTGGGGAGCCAGCAGGGACTGTGGGGGCATTGGGGCTCCCCCCACAGTCCCCATCAAAGAGTCCAGGCCCCAGGGGATGGGGTCCCCGGGGCCAAAAGTGGCCCAGAGTTTGGGGGCCATGCAGCCCCCATCCCTTTTGTATTTTTTAAAAATAAAATAAATAAATAAGGCTGGGCCCCGTGGAATGGGGTCCCCGGGGCCGAAATCAGCCATGGGAGGGGGGCCCGAGGCCCCCATCCCTTTTTATTTTTTTTAAAAAAGGAAAGAAAATGCTCAGGCCTTTGGGAATGTGGTCTCCAGGGCCCAAAAATAATAAACTGAAGGGGGGCCACAAAGCCCCCCCTCCAAAAAGCAAATTTAAAAAAAGTTGAGGTCTCACGGGAGGCCCCGCCTCCTCCCTGCACCACTGTGCAAACACGCCTCCTGGCGCGTTCTAAGTTGGAGGATTAAGTCCCCTTCATTCCTGAGGGTCCCTGGGGGCCAACTAGCCCACCAGGTACCTCCAGTAAGCCCCACACAGTGGTATTGCTGAGAGGTGGTCCAAGGCCATGCCCCTTTTTACACCACTCTGCAAACGCGCCTCTTGGTGCATTGCTGATGGGGCGATGAGGTCCTCTTGTGTCCTGAGGACCTCAGGACACAAGTGGATGTCATCCCTCGAGCAGCAGTGCGCCAGGAGGCGCTTTTGCAGAGTGGTGTAAAAAGGGGGCATGGCCTCGGACCACTCTCAGCAATCCAGCTGTGTGGAGCCTACTGGAGGTACCTGGTGGGCTAGTTGGCCCCCAGGAACCCTCAGGAGGCAAGGGGACTTCATCACCCAAACAAGAGCACGCCAGGAGTTGTGTTTGCAGAGTGGTGGACAAAGGCGGCGTGTCCTGTGTCCACCTATCAGCAATCCCACTATCTGGGGCATACTGGAGGTATCAGGTAGGCTAGTTGGCCCCTAGGGACCCCCAACAGCGAAGGGGACTTTAATCCCATCCAAGAGTGCGCTAGGGAGCGCGTTTGCAGAGTGGTGGGGAAAGGGGGCATGGCCGGCTATGACAACTTAGCAATCCGGCTGTGTGGGACTTACTGGAGGTAATAGGAGGGGTAGTTGGCCCCCAAGGTTGTCCTTGGGGGCCAACTACCTCTCCTATTACCTCCACTAAGTCCCACGTGGTGGGATTGCTAAGAGGTCTTCAGAGGCCACTCTGCAAACGTGCCTCCTGGCACAGTACTGGTTGGGGGATGAAGTCCACTTTACTCCTGAGGGACTTTGGGGGCCAAGAAGCCCTCCTGGTACCTCCTGTAAGTCCAATGCAGCAGAATTCCTGAGCACTGGTCGGAGGCCCATCACCCTTTCTCCACCACTTTGCAAACGCGACTACTAGTTAAAGAAGCATTTGCAATGTAATAGGTTTCGCATTTGCAAGAGTTAGAGCTATTGGCGTTGTAAATGTAAAATATTTTTACTAATTTTTTTGGTGTAGAGTGGATGTACGTTGTGTGTAGTGGAATTAAGTGGTATGTTGTGCAGTGAAATAATGTGAATAGAAAGTATGAGGTATTTAGTGTATAGGAGTTATGTGGAGTGGGATTATGTGTTTTGGAGAGTATTTAGGTGGTATTGTAGTCTGTGTTGTGGAGTAGTAACCTCAGGTATAGTCTTCCTCGTTTCCATAGAAGCTAAACTATAAACTCAATGAGACACAAATAAAGAAGGAACCACTGAGGAGCACTTCTGGACCTAGTCAGATGTACAAGCAGGGCCACTGGAATTATGTGACTGTTCGGCTGCGCCAATTTTCACATAATTAAACATTTACCGCATTTGCCAAATATTCCATCATCTGCTGCCTAATCTGCAGATTTGAACAAAAAAAGCCTTGTTTCTAGCTCAAACGGCTCAAACGTTACCAAAAATGCAGCTTCACGTGTTACAGCATGGTGGAAGGCCCTTTGCAAAGCTGGAATGGTCATGTGTTATTTATTGCTAAATGTGGGTGTTAAATTGGTACTAATGGTACACAAACCTCTCTTCTTTCTGGGCCTCTCTTGCCTCTTTCTGCATTTCTCTTGCATCTTTCTGCACCTTTCTTCCTCTTTCTGCACCTCACTGTCTTCTTTCTGCACTTCTCTTGCTTCTTTCTACACCTCACTTGCCTCTTTCAGCACCTCTGTTGCTTTTTTCTGCAGATCTCATGCCTCTTTCAGCACCTCTCTTGTCGCTTTCTGCACCTATCTTGCCTCTTTCTGCACCTCACTTGCCTCTTTCTGCACTTCTCTTGCTTCTTTCTATACCTCTCTTGCCTCTTTCTGCTCCTCTCTTTCCTCTTTGTGCATTTCTCTTGCCTGTTTCTGCACTTCCCTTGCCTCTTTCTGTACCTCTCTTGCCTCTTTCTGCTTCTCCCTTGCCTCTTTCTGCACCTCACTCTCTTCCTTCGGCACCTCTCTTGCCTATTTCTGCACATCTCTTGCCTATTTCTGCACTTCTCAAGCCACTTTCTGTACCTCTCTTGCCTCTTTCTGCACCTCAAGTGCCTCTTTCTGCACTTCTCTTGCTTCTTTCTACACTTATCTTGCCTCTTTCTATACCACTCTTGCCTCTTTCTGCACCTCACTTGCCACTTTCTGCTCTTCTCTTGCCTCTTTCTAAACCTCACTCTCTTCTTTCTGCACCTCACTTGCTTCCTTCTGCATCTCTCTTGCCTCATTCTGCACCTATATTGCCTCTTCCTGCAACTCTGTTGCTTCTTTCTGCACTTCTCTTGCCTCTTTCTGCACCCTTCTTGTCTCTTTCAGCAAATCTGTTGCTTCTTTCTGCACTTCTCTTCCTTCTTTCTGCATCTCTCTTGCCTCTTTCTGTACCCCTCTTCCCTCCTTCTGCACCACACTTGCCTCATCCTGCACTTCCATTGCCTCTTTCTGCACCTCTCTTGCTTCTTTTCACACCCCTGTTGTCTCTTTCTGCACCCCTGTTGTCTCTTTCTGCACTCATCTTCCTGCACCTCTCTTGCTTCTTTCTGCACCTCTCTTGCTTCTTTCTGCACCCTTCTTCCCTTGTTTGCATCCCTCTTGCCTCTTTCCGCTGTTCTCTTGCCATTTTCTGCACCTCTCTTGCCTCTTTCTGCACCTCACTTGCCTCTTTCTGCACTGCTCTTCCTTCTTTCCACACCACTGTTGCTTCTTTCAGCATTTCTCTTGCCTGTTTCTGCACTTCTCTTGCTTGTTTCTGCACCTCTCTTGCATCTTTC
This sequence comes from Calotriton arnoldi, assembly GCA_963921515.1. Lineage (NCBI taxonomy): Eukaryota > Metazoa > Chordata > Amphibia > Caudata > Salamandridae > Calotriton > Calotriton arnoldi. Next base: position 2,411,916 of record CAWUFW010001718.1, read on the forward strand.
TGCACCTCTGTTGCCTCTTTCTGCACCTCACTTGTTTCTTTCTGCACCCCTCTTGCCTCATTTTGCACCACTCTTTTCTCTTTCTGCACCTCTATTGTGTCTTTCTGTACCCCTGTTCCCTCTTTCTGCATCTTTCCTACATGTTTATGCACCTCTCTTGCCTCTTCCGGTACCTCTGTTGCTTCTTTCTGCACTTCTCTTCCTTCTTTCTGCACCCCTCCTGCCTCTTTCTGTACTTGTCTTGCCTCTTTGTGCACCTCTCCTACCTCTTTCTGCACCCCTCTTGCCTCTTTTTGCACCTCTGTTGGTTCTTTCTGCAATGTAAAATATTTTTACTAATTTTTTTGGTGTAGAGTGGATGTACGTTGTGTGTAGTGGAATTAAGTGGTATGTTGTGCAGTGAAATAATGTGAATAGAAAGTATGAGGTATTTAGTGTATAGGAGTTATGTGGAGTGGGATTATGTGTTTTGGAGAGTATTTAGGTGGTATTGTAGTCTGTGTTGTGGAGTAGTAACCTCAGGTATAGTCTTCCTCGTTTCCATAGAAGCTAAACTATAAACTCAATGAGACACAAATAAAGAAGGAACCACTGAGGAGCACTTCTGGACCTAGTCAGATGTACGAGCAGGGCCACTGGAATTATGTGACTGTTCGGCTGCGCCAATTTTCACATAATTAAACATTTACCGCATTTGCCAAATATTCCATCATCTGCTGCCTAATCTGCAGATTTGAACAAAAAAAGCCTTGTTTCTAGCTCAAACGGCTCAAACGTTACCAAAAATGCAGCTTCACGTGTTACAGCGTGGTGGAAGGCCCTTTGCAAAGCTGGAATGGTCACGTGTTACTTATTGCTAAATGTGGGTGTTAAATTGGTACTAATGGTACACAAACCTCTCTTCTTTCTGTGCCTCTCTTGCCTCTTTCTGCATTTCTCTTGCATCTTTCTGCACCTTTCTTCCTCTTTCTGCACCTCACTGTCTTCTTTCTGCACTTCTCTTGCTTCTTTCTACACCTCACTTGCCTCTTTCAGCACCTCTGTTGCTTTTTTCTGCAGATCTCATGCTTCTTTCAGCACCTCTCTTGTCGCTTTCTGCACCTATCTTGCCTCTTTCTGCACCTCACTTGCCTCTTTCTGCACTTCTCTTGCTTCTTTCTATACCTCTCTTGCCTCTTTCTGCTCCTCTCTTTCCGCTTTGTGCATTTATCTTGCCTGTTTCTGCACTTCCCTTGCCTCTTTCTGTACCTCTCTTGCCTCTTTCTGCTTCTCCCTTGCCTCTTTCTGCACCTCACTCTCTTCCTTCGGCACCTCTCTTGCCTATTTCTGCACATCTCTTGCCTATTTCTGCACTTCTCAAGCCACTTTCTGTACCTCTCTTGCCTCTTTCTGCACCTCAAGTGCCTCTTTCTGCACTTCTCTTGCTTCTTTCTACACTTATCTTGCCTCTTTCTATACCACTCTTGCCTCTTTCTGCACCTCACTTGCCACTTTCTGCTCTTCTCTTGCCTCTTTCTAAACCTCACTCTCTTCTTTCTGCACCTCACTTGCTTCCTTCTGCATCTCTCTTGCCTCATTCTGCACCTATATTGCCTCTTCCTGCAACTCTGTTGCTTCTTTCTGCACTTCTCTTGCCTCTTTCTGCACCCTTCTTGTCTCTTTCAGCAGATCTGTTGCTTCTTTCTGCACTTCTCTTCCTTCTTTCTGCATCTCTCTTGCCTCTTTCTGTACCCCTCTTCCCTCCTTCTACACCACACTTGCCTCATCCTGCACTTCCATTGCCTCTTTCTGCACCTCTCTTGCTTCTTTTCGCACCCCTGTTGTCTCTTTCTGCACCTCTGTTGTCTCTTTCTGCACTCATCTTCCTGCACCTCTCTTGCTTCTTTCTGCACCTCTCTTGCTTCTTTCTGCACCCTTCTTCCCTTGTTTGCATCCCTCTTGCCTCTTTCCGCTGTTCTCTTGCCATTTTCTGCACCTCTCTTGCCTCTTTCTGCACCTCACTTGCCTCTTTCTGCACTTCTCTTGCTTCTTTCCACACCACTGTTGCTTCTTTCAGCATTTCTCTTGCCTGTTTCTGCACTTCTCTTGCTTGTTTCTGCACCTCTCTTGCATCTTTCTGCACCTCTGTTGCCTCTTTCTGCACCTCACTTGTTTCTTTCTGCACCCCTCTTGCCTCATTTTGCACCACTCTTTTCTCTTTCTGCACCTCTATTGCGTCTTTCTGTACCCCTGTTCCCTCTTTCTGCATCTTTCCTACCTGTTTATGCACCTCTCTTGCCTCTTCCGGTACCTCTGTTGCTTCTTTCTGCACTTCTCTTCCTTCTTTCTGCACCCCTCCTGCCTCTTTCTGTACTTGTCTTGCCGCTTTGTGCACCTCTCCTACCTCTTTCTGCACCCCTCTTGCCTCTTTTTGCACCTCTGTTGGTTCTTTCTGCAATGTAAAATATTTTTACTAATTTTTTTGGTGTAGAGTGGATGTACGTTGTGTGTAGTGGAATTAAGTGGTATGTTGTGCAGTGAAATAATGTGAATAGAAAGTATGAGGTATTTAGTGTATAGGAGTTATGTGGAGTGGGATTATGTGTTTTGGAGAGTATTTAGGTGGTATTGTAGTCTGTGTTGTGGAGTAGTAACCTCAGGTATAGTCTTCCTCGTTTCCATAGAAGCTAAACTATAAACTCAATGAGACACAAATAAAGAAGGAACCACTGAGGAGCACTTCTGGACCTAGTCAGATGTACGAGCAGGGCCACTGGAATTATGTGACTGTTCGGCTGCGCCAATTTTCACATAATTAAACATTTACCGCATTTGCCAAATATTCCATCATCTGCTGCCTAATCTGCAGATTTGAACAAAAAAGCCTTGTTCTAGCTCAAACGGCTCAAACGTTACCAAAAATGCAGCTTCACGTGTTACAGCGTGGTGGAAGGCCCTTTGCAAAGCTGGAATGGTCACGTGTTACTTATTGCTAAATGTGGGTGTTAAATTGGTACTAATGGTACACAAACCTCTCTTCTTTCTGTGCCTCTCTTGCCTCTTTCTGTATTTCTCTTGCATCTTTCTGCACCTTTCTTCCTCTTTCTGCACCTCACTGTCTTCTTTCTGCACTTCTCTTGCTTCTTTCTACACCTCACTTGCCTCTTTCAGCACCTCTGTTGCTTTTTCTGCAGATCTCATGCCTCTTTCAACACCTCTCTTGTCGCTTTCTGCACCTATCTTGCCTCTTTCTGCACCTCACTTGCCTCTTTCTGCACTTCTCTTGCTTCTTTCTATACCTCTCTTGCCTCTTTCTGCTCCTCTCTTTCCTCTTTGTGCATTTCTCTTGCCTGTTTCTGCACTTCCCTTGCCTCTTTCTGTACCTCTCTTGCCTCTTTCTGCTTCTCCCTTGCCTCTTTCTGCACCTCACTCTCTTCCTTCGGCACCTCTCTTGCCTATTTCTGCACATCTCTTGCCTATTTCTGCACTTCTCAAGCCACTTTCTGTACCTCTCTTGCCTCTTTCTGCACCTCAAGTGCCTCTTTCTGCACTTCTCTTGCTTCTTTCTACACTTATCTTGCCTCTTTCTATACCACTCTTGCCTCTTTCTGCACCTCACTTGCCACTTTCTGCTCTTCTCTTGCCTCTTTCTAAACCTCACTCTCTTCTTTCTGCACCTCACTTGCTTCCTTCTGCATCTCTCTTGCCTCATTCTGCACCTATATTGCCTCTTCCTGCAACTCTGTTGCTTCTTTCTGCACTTCTCTTGCCTCTTTCTGCACCCTTCTTGTCTCTTTCAGCAGATCTGTTGCTTCTTTCTGCACTTCTCTTCCTTCTTTCTGCATCTCTCTTGCCTCTTTCTGTACCCCTCTTCCCTCCTTCTGCACCACACTTGCCTCATCCTGCACTTCCATTGCCTCTTTCTGCACCTCTCTTGCTTCTTTTCGCACCCCTGTTGTCTCTTTCTGCACCCCTGTTGTCTCTTTCTGCACTCATCTTCCTGCACCTCTCTTGCTTCTTTCTGCACCTCTCTTGCTTCTTTCTGCACCCTTCTTCCCTTGTTTGCATCCCTCTTGCCTCTTTCCGCTGTTCTCTTGCCATTTTCTGCACCTCTCTTGCCTCTTTCTGCACCTCACTTGCCTCTTTCTGCACTTCTCTTGCTTCTTTCCACACCACTGTTGCTTCTTTCAGCATTTCTCTTGCCTGTTTCTGCACTTCTCTTGCTTGTTTCTGCACCTCTCTTGCATCTTTCTGCACCTCTGTTGCCTCTTTCTGCACCTCACTTGTTTCTTTCTGCACCCCTCTTGCCTCATTTTGCACCACTCTTTTCTCTTTCTGCACCTCTATTGCGTCTTTCTGTACCCCTGTTCCCTCTTTCTGCATCTTTCCTACCTGTTTATGCACCTCTCTTGCCTCTTCCGGTACCTCTGTTGCTTCTTTCTGCACTTCTCTTCCTTCTTTCTGCACCCCTCCTGCCTCTTTCTGTACTTGTCTTGCCTCTTTGTGCACCTCTCCTACCTCTTTCTGCAACCCTCTTGCCTCTTTTTGCACCTCTGTTGGTTCTTTCTGCACTGCTCTTGCTTCTTTCTGCACCTCACTTGCCTCTTTCTGTACTTCTCTTGCTTCTTTCTATACCTCTGTTGCTTCTTTCTGCACTTCTCTTGCTTCTTTCTGCACCTCTCTTGCTTCTTTCTGCACCCTTCTTCCATTTTTTGCATCCCTCTTGCCTCTTTCAGCTGCTCTCTTGCCATTTTCTGCACCTCACTAGCCTCTTTCTGCACTTATTGTGCTTCTTTGCACACCTCTGTTGCTTCTTTCAGCAATTCTCTTGCCTCTTTCTGCACTTCTCTTGCTTGTTTCTGCAATTCTCTTGCATCTTTCTGCACCCCTCTTGCCTCTTTCTGCACCCCTCTTCCTTCTTTCTGCACCTCTCTTGCCTCTTTTTGCACTTCTCTTGCTGCTTCTATACATCTGTTGCTTCTTTCTGCACTTTTCCTGCTTCTTTCTGCACCTCACTTGCTTCTTTCTGCACCCCTCTTGCCTCTTTCTGCACCCTTCTTCCTTGTTTCTGCACCTCTCTTGCCTCTTTTTACACTCCTGTTCCCTCTTTCTGCACCTTTCCTGCCTGTTTCTGCACCTCTCTTGCTTCTTTCAGTACCTCTGTTGATTCTTTCTGCACTTCTCTTCCTTCTTTCTGCACCCCACCTGCCTCTTTCTGTACCTCTCTTGCCAATTTGTGCATCTCTCCTTCCTCTTCTGCACCCCCTTGCCTCTTTTTGCAACTCTGTTAGTTCTTTCTGCAATGCTCTTGCTTCTTTCTGCTCCTCTTTTGCAAATTTCTGCATACCTCATGCCTCTTTCTGCACCTCTTTTCCCTATTTCTCCACCTCTCTTACTTCTTTCTGCACTTCTCTTGCTTCTTTTTGCACTGCTCTTGCTTCTTTCTGCACCTCTCTTGCAATTTTCTGTATCCCTCTTACCTCTTTCTGCACCCCTGTTCCCTCTTTCTGTGCCATTCTTGCATGTTTCTGCACCTCTCTTTCCTCTTTCGGCACCTCTGTTGCTTCTTTCTGCACTTCTCTTGCCTCTTTCTGCACACCTCTTGTCTCTTTAAGCACCTCTGTTGCTTCTTTCTGCACTTCTCTTTCTTTTTTCTGCACTTCTCTTGCTTCTTTCTCTACCCCTTTTGCTTCTTTGTACACCTCTCTTACCTCTTCCTGCACCTCTCTTGCCATTTTCTGCAGTTCTCTTTCCTCTTTCTTCACCTCTTTTGCTTCTTTCTGCAGTTCTCTTGCCTCTTTCTGCACCTCTGTTGGTTCTTTCTATGCCTCTGTAGCTTCTTTCAGCAAGTCTCTTGCCTCTTTCTGCACTTCTGTTCTTTCTTTCTGTACACCTCCTGCCTCTTTCTGTACCTTTATTGTCTCTTTGTGTACCTCTCCTACCTCTTTCTGCACCCCTCTTGCCTCTTTTTGCACCTCTGTTGGTTCTTTCTGCACTGCTATTGCTTCTTTCTGCACCTCACTTGCCTCTTTCTGCACTTCTCTTGCTTGTTTCTGGATTTCTCTTGTGTCTTTCTGCACCTCTCTTGCCTCTTTCTGCACCTCACTTGCTTCTTTCTCCACCACTCTTGCCTCTTTCTGCACCCCTATTTCCTCTTTCTGCACCTCGTTTGCCTCTTTTTGCACCCCTGTTCCCTCTTTCTGCACCTTTCCTGCCTGTTTCTGCACCTCTCTTGCCTCTTTCTGCACCTCACTTGCCACTTTCTGCTCTTCTCTTGCCTCTTTCTGAACCTCCCTCTCTTCTTTCTGCACCTCTCTTGCCTTTTTCTGCACCTCACTTGCTTCTTTCTGCATCTCTCTTGCCTCTTTCTGCACCTCTATTGCCTCTTCCTGCAACTCTGTTGCTTCTTTCTGCACTTCTCTTGCCTCTTTCTGCACCCTTCTTGTCTCTTTCAGCACCTCTGTTGCTTCTTTCTGCACTTCTCTTCCTTCTTTATACACCCCTCTTGCCTCTTTCTGTATCCCTCTTGCCTCTTTGTGCACCTCTCTTACCTCTTTCTGCACCACTCTTGCCTCTTTCTGCACCTCTGTTGGTTCTTTCTGCACTGCTCTTGCTTCTTTCTGCACCTCTTTTGCAAATTTCTGCATCCCTCTTGCCTCTTTCTATACCCCTCGTCCCTCTTTCTGCAACTCTCTTGCCTCTGTCTGCACACATGTTCCCTCTTTCTATACCCCTTTTGCCTGTTTCTGCAACTCTCTTGCCTCTTTCTGCAGTTCTCCTGCCTCCTTCTGCAACTCACTTGCCTCTTTCTGCACTTCTATTGCCTCTTTCTGCACCTCTCTTGCTTTTTTCTGCAGCCCTGTTGTCTCTTTTTGTTAATGTTAATGTTAGAGACATTTATAGAGCGCTACTGCTACCCGAAGGTATCCTGGCGCTATGTAAAGTCCTCCTACTGAAGCGTAAAAGAGAGGAAGTAGGGCTGGTTTTCACTTTCTGCACTCGTCTTCCCTCTTTTTGCACCTCTCTTGCTTCTTTCTGCACTTCTCTTGCTTCTTTCTGAACCTCTCTTGCTTCTTTCTGCACCCTTCTTCCCTGTTTTGCATCCCTCTTGACTCTTTCTGCTGTTCTCTTGCCCTTTTCTGCACCTCTCTCGCCTCTTTTTGCACCTCACTTGCCTCTTTCTGCACTTCTTGTAGGAAGGTGGAATCTGACTATATGGTTGCCCCCACTTTTTTCCTGGTGTTTTGCTGGTTTATGACTTAGTTGGACTGGGATCCTGCTATTCAGGGCCCCAGTCTATCTGCTTTCTCTGTAAAATGGTTTCCATGTGCCTTAGGCACATCTCTAATTGGAATCTGGAGTGCCCTTATAAGTCCCTAGTATATGGTATACTATGTACCCAGGGCATAGGTACCTCAGAGGCCTACCAGGGGCTGCAGCATGTATTATGCCACCCCTGGAAGGCCATCCAAAATGACACCACAGGTCTGCTACTGCAGCCTGGGTAAGGTGGTGCATGCACCCCTTACTGTGATATAGGTTACCTATATCACTACATACCTACACACATATAAACCTATAAGTCACTCCTATGGCAGGCCTTGTCAATCCTGAAGGCAGAGTGCATGGTTCCTATGTGAGAGGGTGCCCCTGCATGAGCAGGGCCCCTCTGCAGCGGTCGGAGACCCATCTCTGATGCTGTTTGTAGTGCAGCCTGACCATATACTCTTAAGCGCATTATAACCTCGCGTTAAATGCTAACTTTGGGATGGCTGCACAGAAACATGTCGTGTTTGGTGTCAAAGATCTTGGAATACTACCCCCGCCAATTCTGGCAGTGGGGGTAGCATTCCACCCTTCTAGAGGGAGAGACATGTACACACTGGCTTGCCCGGTAACTTCTTTCCAAAGCCCTGGCATCACAAAATGGATGCCGCTGCCACAGACACGAGTCTGGCCTCCTGCTGCTGACCAAAACTCCAGCAGGGGAGGCCTGGACAATAGGTTTCCTGTCCCAGGGAGGTGTGACCACCTCCCCAGACAGGATAGTGTGTATTGGGGCTGGGCAGGAGCACTCTCGGGTGCTTTGAAGTCCTGCACTGGGGGCACATTTGGTGTCCCTGTGCATACCCCAGTTCAAACCGGATCAGGGGCTTCCAGCCCCTGCTTTGGCATGAACTGGACAAAGGGAAAGGGGTGTAGCCACCCCTCTGCCCTGACCCACCCATAGGTGGGACCACAGAGTAAGTCCAACCCCTAAACTTAGTATAAGTATGGGACCCCAGTCCTTAGGACTTTAGATTATCCCTGGACGAAACTCTGACACAGAATCCTGGACCTTCGATGCTCTACTTAAAGATTAGAGGACAGAAGAATCTCCCTTGGGGTCAAGGAGTGACTCCCCTGCTTGGCAGGCACCAAAGAAGCAATTGTCCGGTCTGCATCGCTGAAGCTCCCGTCGGACGCCGAAGTCTTTGCATGACCAGAGGTGGATTTCCAGACTTCCCCGAGGCTGCCCTGAGTCCCCAGCAAAGCTGAGGCCCGTAGCTGTTGTGGGTAACGTGGAACCGTGACCTCTGGACACTGCACGCATTTGCAAGTGAATCCTCTTCTGGGTCTCCCACGAAGTCGTGCTTTGGGCTCCAAATAGCCCCAGCCTCCAGCACCAACTACACCAAAGATCACTGGCCTCCACTCTACGAGTGTCCTGTGAGCCAGCTCCACGTGCACTGTCTTGAGGCTCCTTCGCGGTCGCTAGCCCATTGGCTAGTAGCCCTTTATGAAGGCCAATCTTTTTCTACTTAGGTTCCCTGGTTGCTCCAGGCTTGCCCTCACTTATCCTTGCTGGGTGAGTTCCTCAGACTTTGCTGGTCTGCACAATCATCAATCGTCATCTTCATCAAGACTTGCCGTTGCCAAGGCTTGTTGGGTCTAGTCCGGTCGCCGACACCTCAGCACTCGACAGACATTGTGTACCAGCACGAATCCTGCTCCTGGTCATCGACAACGCCTCCTGGACCTCGTGGCTGAAGAGTCAAGACGACTGTCAACCTACCTGAAGCACTCAACATCGGTGGGCATCTGCTCATCGCCTTCCTGGTCACTGGCTAGTGACCCAGACTCTGTCCCCTCTGCTTTCAGGTTCTTCAGATCTCCGATCCACCCTTGGATCCACCCGGACACTTTTCACTTGGTCGCCAGCAGCACTTTGCAGCAGATCGCCATTCAAATCGACGACGAAACCCGACCCCGAAAGGCACCTATGCACCCGGCTTCACTGGGTGAGGTAACAAGAGTACTCCGGTGCTCCCGTGGGTAGAGACTCTAGAACGACCTAGTTCTCAAAGGGTTTGCTCCAAGTCCTTCTTTAAGTGTCCCTTTTCTTTAAATTCCCAACCGCGACTTTCTCCATAGAAGTTAACGGCGATTCGCGGCTGTGTTACTACACTGCACGCGTCCCCCGTGGGTCCCCTGTGTCACTACCTTGGGTGGTTCCTTGTGGTCCAAGCACTTCTAGAGGCTCTAGGCCTAGTGTCTAGCTCAGTCGTGGTTCTTATACCACTTTATTGGTATATGGTTTGGTACGCCCCTAGGGCCCAAACGTGTATTTGTGCTATTACTGTGTTTAAATAACTTATAACTTATGTACTTCGAACTCTAGCCTCATAAAGAGACCAGAGGGGTGTGTTTAGTAATAAATACATATATTTTGAATATATACCTGGTGTCTTGCTCTTTCATTTGGTCACTCAAGAGATTATAGACTGGTAAAACAAGCTGCTTTACATTCCTTCAAGACTTAGCCTGAAGGCTGCTCTCCATAGCTACCACTAGGATAGCTTTCAATAAAGGTTGTCTTTAACCTATCTCCAATAAGGGGTTGTTTGGACTGGTGCAAGGTGCCCACTATAATTAGTGGACAGCATATACCAGGCCAACTTCTCACACTTCTCTTGCTTCTTTCCACACCTCTGTTGCTTATTTCAGCAATTCTCTTTCCTCTTTCTGCACTTCTCTTGCTTGTTTCTGCACCTCTCTTGCATCTTTCTGTACCTGTTGCCTCATTCTGCACCTCACTTGCTTCTTTCTGTTCCCCTCTTGCTTCTTTCTGCTCACCTCTTCCCTCTTGCTGCACCTCTCTTGCCTCTGTCTGCACACATGTTCCCTCTTTCTGTACCCCTTTTGCCTGTTTCTGCAACTTTCTTGCCTCTTTCTGCAGTTCTCTTGCCTCTTTCTGCAACTCACTTGCCTCTTTCTACACTTCTATTGCTTCCTGCACCTCTCTTGCCTCTTTCTGCACCCCTGTTCTCTCTTTCTGCACCCCTGTTGTCTCTTTCTGCACTTGTCTTCCCTCTTTCCTCACCTCTCTTGCTTCTTTCTGCACTTTTCTTGCTTCTTCCTGAACCTCTCTTGCTTCTTTCTGTACTCTTCTTCCCTTTTTGCATCCCTCTTGCCTCTTTCTGCTGTTATCTTGCCATTTTCTGTGGCTCTCTTGCCTCTTTCTGCACTTCACTTGCCTCTTTCTGCACTTCTCTTGCTTATTTCCACACTCTGTTGCTTCTTTCAGCAATTCTCTTGCCTCTTTCTGCACTTCTCTTGCTTGTTTCTGCACCTCTCTTGCGTCTTTCTGCACCTCTGTTGCCTCTTTCTGCACCTCACTTGGTTCTTTCTGTACCCCTCTTGCCTCTTTTTGCACCCCTCTTTTCTCTTTCTGCACCTCTCTTCTGTCTTTTTGCAGCCCTGTTCCCGCTTTCCACACCTTTCCTGCCTGTTTCTGCACCTCTCTTGCCTCTTTCTGTACCTCTGTTGCTTCTTTCTGAACTTCTCTTGCACTTTCTGCACCCTTCGTGCCTCTTTCAGCACCTCTGTTGCTTCTTTGTGCACATCTCTTCCTTCTTTCTGCACCCCTCCATCCTCTTTCTGCACTTCTCTTCATTCTTTATACACCTCTCTTGCCTCTTTCTGCTCCTCTCTTGCCTCTTTGTGCACTTCCCTTGCCTCTTTCTGTACCTCTCTTGCCTCTTTCTGCTTCTCCCTTGCCTCTTTCTGCACCTTACTCTCTTCCTTCAGCACCTCTCTTGCCTATTTCTGCTCTTCTCTTGCCTATATCTGCACTTCTCGAGCCTCTTTCTGTACCTTTCTTGCCTCTTTCTGCACCTCAAGTGCCTCTTTCTGCACTTCTCTTGCTTCTTCCTACACTTATCTTGCCTCTTTCTATACCTCTCTTGCCTCTTTCTGCACCTCACTTGCCACTTTCTGCTCTTCTCTTGCCTCTTTCTGAACCGCACTCTCTTCTTTCTGCACCTCACTTGCTTATTTCTGCATCTCTCTTGCCTCTTTCTGCACCTCTATAGCCTCTTCCTGCAAATCTGTTGCTTCTTTCTGCACTTCTCTTCCCTATTTCTGCACCCTTCTTATCTCTTTCAGAACATCTGTTGCTTCTTTCTGCACTTCTCTTCCTTCTTTCTGCACCCCTCTTGCCTCTTTCTGTACCCCTCTTGCCTCTTTGTGCACACTCCTACCTCTTTCTGCAGCCCTCTTTCCTCTTTCTGCACCCCTGTTGGTTTGTTCTGCACTGCTCTTGCTTCTTTCTGCACCTCTTTGGCAAATTTCTGCATCCCTCTTGCCTCTTTCTGTACCCCTCTTCCCTCCTTCTGCACCTCACTTCCCTCTTTCTGCACTTCTGTTGCCTCTTTCTGCACCTCTCTTGCTTCTTTCCGCACCCCTGTTGTCTCTTTCTGCACAACTGTTGTCTCTTTCTGCACTCGTCTTTCCTCTTTCTGCACCTCTCTTGCTTCTTTCTGCACTTATCTTGCTTCTTTCTGCACCTCTCTTTCTTCTTTCTGCACCCTTCTTCCCTTTTTTGCATCCCTCTTGCCTCTTTCTTCTGTTCTCTTGCCATTTTCTGCACCTCTCTTGCCTCTTTCTGCACCTCACTTGCCTCTTTCTGCACTTCTCTTGCTTCTTTCCACACCTCTGTTGCTTCTTTCAGCAATTCTCTTGCCTCTTTCTGCACTTCTCTTGCTTGTTTCTGCACCTCTCTTGCGTCTTTCTGCACGTCTGTTGCCTCTTTCTGCACCTCACTTGCTTCTTTCTGCAACCCTCTTGCCTCTTTTTGCACCACTCTCTTCTCTTTCTGCACCTCTATTGCCTTTTTCTGTACCTCTCTTGCCTCTTTCTGTACCTCTGTTGCTTCTTTCTGCACTTCTCTTGCTCTTTCTGCACACTTTGCGCCTCTTGCAGCACCTCTGTTGCTTCTTTCTGCACTTCTCTTCCTTCTTTCTGTAACCCGCCTGCCTCTTTCTGTACTTGTCCTGCCTCTTTGTGCACCTCTCCTACTATTTTCTGCACCCCTCTTGCCTCTTTTTCTACCTCTGTTGGTTCTTTCTGCACTGCGCTTGATACTTTCTGCACCTTACTTGCCTCTTTCTGCACTTCTCTTGCTTCTTTCTATACCTCTGTTGTTTCTTTCTGCACTCCTCTTGCTTCTTTCTGCACCTCTCTTCCTTCTTTCTGCACCCTTCTTCCCATTTTTGCATCCCTCTTGCCTCTTTCAGCAGTACTCTTGCCATTTTCTGCACCTCTCTTGCCTTTTTCTGCACCTCACTTGCCCCTTTCTGCACTTCTCGTGCTTCTTTCCACACCTCTGTTGCTTCTTTCAGCAATTCTCTTGCCTCTTTCTGCAATTCTCTTGCTTGTTTCTGCAATTCTCTTGCATCTTTCTGCACCTCTGTTGCCTCTTTCTGCACCTCACTTGCATCTTTCTGCACCACTCTTGCCTCTTTCTGCACCCCTCTTCCCTCTTTCTGCACCTCTCTTGCCTCTTTTTACACCCCTGTTCCCTCTTTCTGCACCTTTCCTGCCTGTTTCTGCACTTCTCTTGCGTCTTTCTGTACCTCTGTTGCTTCTTTCAGCATTTCTCTTTCCTCTTTCTGCACCCTTTGCGCCTCTTTCAGCACCTCTGTTGATACTTTCTGCACTTATCTTCCTTCTTTCTGCACCCCACCTGCCTCTTACTGTACCTCTCTCGCCCATTTGTGCATCTCTCCTACCTTTTTCTGCACCCCTTGCCTCTTTTTGCACCTCTCTTCCCTATTTCTCCACCTCTCTTGCTTCTTTCTGCACTGCTCTTGCTTCTTTCTGCATCTCTCTTGCAAATTTCTGTATCCCACTTACCTCTTTCTGCACCCCTGTTCCCTCTTTCTGTACCATTCTTGCCTGTTTCTCCACCTCTCTTTCCTCTTTCGGCACCTCTGTTGCTTCTTTCTGCACTTCTCTTGCCTTTTTCTGCATACCTCTTGTCTCTTTAAGCACCTCTGTTGCTTCTTTCTGCACTTCTCTTGCTTTTTTCTGCACTCCTCTTGCTTCTTTCTGTACCCCTTTTGCCTCTTTGTGGACCTCTCTTGTCTCTGTCTGCACACATGTTCCCTCTTTCTGTACCCATTTTGCCTGATTCTTCAACTCTCTTGCCTCTTTCTGCAGTTCTCCTGCCTCCTTCTGCAACTCACTTGCCTCTTTCTGCACTTCTATTGCCTCTTTCTGCACCTCTCTTGCTTCTTTCTGCAGCCCTGTTGTCTCTTTTTGTTAATGTTAATGTTAATGTTAGAGACATTTATAGAGCGCTACTGCTACCTGAAGGTGTCCTGGCACTATGTAATGTCCTCCTACTGAAGCGTAAAAGAGAAGAAGTAGGGCCGGTTGTCTCTTTCTGCCCTCGTCTACCCTCTTTTTGCACCTCTCTTGCTTCTTTCTGAACCTCTCTTGCTTCTTTCTGCACCCTTCTTCCCTGTTTTGCATCCCTCTTGACTCTTTCTGCTGTTCTCTTGCCATTTTCTGCACCTCTCTCGCCTCTTTTTGCACCTCACTTGCCTCTTTCTGCACTTCTCTTGCTTCTTTCCACACCTCTGTTGCTTCTTTCAGCAATTCTCTTTCCTCTTTCTGCACTTCTCTTGCTTGTTTCTGCACCTCTCTTGCCTCTTTCTGCACTTCTGTTGCCTCTTTCTGCACCTCTCTTGCTTCTTTCAGGACCCCTGTTGTCTCTTTCTGCACCATTGTTGTCTCTTTCTGCACGCGTCTTCCCTCTTTCTGCACCTCTCTTGCTTCTTTCTGCACTTACATTGCTTCTTTCTGCACCTCTCTTTCTTCTTTCTGCACCCTTATTCCCTTTTTTGCATCCCTCTTGCCTCTTTCTGCTGTTCTCTTGCCATTTTCTACACCTCTCTTGCCTCTTTCTGCACCTCACTTGCCTCTTTCTGCACTTCTCTTGCTTCTTTCCACACCTCTGTTGCTTCTTTCAGCAATTCTCTTTCCTCTTTCTGTACTTCTCTTGCTTGTTTCTGCACGTCTCTTGCGTCTTTCTGCACGTCTGTTGCCTCTTTCTGCACCTCACTTGCTTCTTTCTGCAACTCTCTTGCCTCTTTTTGCACCACTCTTTTCTCTTTCTGCACCTCTATTGCCTGTTTCTGTACCTCTCTTGCCTCTTTCTGTACCTCTGTTGCTTCTTTCTGCATTTCTCTTGCTCTTTCTGCACCCTTCGCGCCTCTTGCAGCACCTCTGTTGCTTCTTTCTGCACTTCTCTTCCTTCTTCTGCACCTCTCCTACTGTTTTCTGCACCCCTCTTGCCTCTTTTTCTACCTCTGTTGGTTCTTTCTGCACTGCTCTAGCTACTTTCTGCACCTTACTTGCCTCTTTCTGCACTTCTCTTGCTTCTTTCTATACCTCTGTTGCTTCTTTCTGCACTTCTCTTGCTTCTTTATGCACCTCTCTTGCTTCTTTCTGCACCCTTCTTCCCTTTTTTGCATCCCTCTTGCCTCTTTCAGCTGTTCTCTTGCCATTTTCTGCACCTCTCTTGCCTTTTTCTGCACCTCACTTGCCTCTTTCTGCACTTCTCGTGCTTCTTTCCACACCTCTGTTGCTTCTTTCAGAAATTCTCTTGCCTCTTTCTGCTCTTCTCTTGCTTGTTTCTGCAATTCTCTTGCATCTTTCTGCACCTCTGTTGCCTCTTTCTGCACCTCACTTGCATCTTTCTGCACCACTCTTGCCTCTTTCTGCACCCTTCTTCCCTCTTTCTGTACCTCTCTTGCCTCTTTTTACATCCCTGTTCCCTCTTTCTGTACCTTTCCTACCTGTTTCTGCACCTCTCTTGCTTCTTTCTGTAACTCTGTTGCTTCTTTCAACACTTCTCTTTCCTCTTTCTGCACCCTTTGCGCCTCTTTCATCACCTCTGTTGATACTTTCTGCACTTATCTTCCTTCTTTCTGCACCCCACCTGCCTCTTACTGTACCTCTCTTGCCAATTTGTGCATCTCTCCTACCTCTTTCTGCACCCCCTTGCCTCTTTTTGCACCTCTCTTCCCTATTTCTCCACCTCTCTTGCTTCTTTCTGCACTTCTCTTGCAAATGTCTGCACTGCTCTTGCTTCTTTCTGCACCTCTCTTGCAAATTTCTGTATCCCTCTTACCTCTTTCTGCACCCCTGTTCCCTCATTCTGTACCTTTCTTACCTGTTTCTGCACCTCTCTTTCCTCTTTCGACACCTCTGTTGCTTCTTTCTGCACTTCTCTAGCCTCTTTCTGCACCCCTCTTGCCTTTTTAAGCACCTCTGTTTCATCTTTCTGCACTTCTCTTGCTTTTTTCTTCACCCCTCTTGCTTCTTTGTGTACCCCTTTTGCCTCTTTGTGGACCTCTCTTACCTCTTCCTGCACCTCTCTTGCCATTTTCTGCAATTCTCTTGCCTCTTTCTTCACCTCTTTTGCTTCTTTCTACAGTTCTCTTGCCTCTTTCTGCACCTCTATTGGTTCTTTCTATACCTCTGTAGCTTCTTTCAGCAAGTCTCTTGCCTCTTTCTGCACTTCTCTTCTTTCTTTCTGTACACCTCCTGCCTCTTTCTGTACCTTTCTTGCCTCTTTGTGCACCTCTCCTACCTCTTTCTGTGCCCCTCTTGCCTCTTTTTGCACCTCTGTTGGTTCTTTCTGCACTGCTCTTGCTTCTTTCTGCACCTCAATTGCCTCTTTCTGCACTTCTCTTGCTTCTTTCTACACCTCTGTTGTTTCTTTCAGCAATTCGCTTGCCTCTTTCTGCACTTCTCTTGCTTGTTTCTGCATTTCTCTTGCATCTTTCTGCACCTCTCTTGCCTCTTTCTGCATCTCACTTGCTTCTTTCTGCACCACTCTTGCCTCTTTCTGCACCCCTCTTTCCTCTTTCTGCACCTCGTTTGCCTCTTTTTGCACCCCTGTTCCCTCTTTCTGCACCTTTCCTGCCTGTTTCTGCACCTCTCTTGCCTCTTTCTGCATCTCACTTGCCACTTTCGGCTCTTCTCTTGCCTCTTTCTGAACCTCACTCTCTTCTTTCTGCACCTCTCTTGCCTCTTTCTGCACCTCACTTGCTTCTTTCTGCATCTCTCTTGCCTCTTTCTGTACCCTTCCTGTCTCTTTCAGCACCTCTGTTGCTTCTTTCTGTACTTCTCTTCCTTCTTTCTGCACCCCTCTTGCCTCTTTCTGTATCCCTCTTGCCTCTTTGTGCACCTCTCCTACCTCTTTCTGCACCCCTCTTGCCTCTTTATGCACCTCTGTTGGTTCTTTCTGAACTGCTCTTGCTTCTTTTGGCACCTCTTTTTTTCTTTTTTATTTTTTTTATTTTGTACAAGGCACATTATATAACCAAAATTATGGTACAATCAACACCAGATATATATACATTTCCCAGTTTGGACTTATTTCAAAAACAAATAATTAATACTGCATTAATACACCTCATTATTTTGCAGGTACGACCGGTAGTATTAAATCATAACCCTCTATCCCCACCTGAGAATAGGTATCAACAATATTTGAACAAAAAACAAACATCAGATACTACTTAGCAAACTGTGATTATACCTTTCCTACGTTTGCTGTATCCAATCTGTAACTGGGGCCCATATTTGGCATCCCAGGGCTCTTTTTTTCCTACCTTTTGTTTTATAAATTGAGGATTCTAAATTATAAATAGCTAGCAACCTTGACCGCCAGTTAATAAACGTAGGAGGATCAGGGCTGATCCATTCACTGGTTATACATAAGCGGACCAAAGCCATAGCAATAAACAAAATTGCAGTCATAGATCTCGACCTTGTATTTCCTTCCCTGTCATATCCTACACCCAAAACTACCAAATCAACAGTGATACTTATCGACGTTCCTAATATAGTAACCAGAACATTTTCAATCTCTTGCAGGAAAAGACCTAGTCTAGGACAGGAGAAGAACATATGAACCGAATCTGCAGCTTGTAGTCTGCACCTATTACATTTATCCCCCCTGGAACCCCCTACTTAGCAATCCTCCCAGGAGTATAGTAAAGATCAAAAATGGACATAAAATGCTGGCTCCTGAGTCTTCCAGTCATTAAAATCTGATTCGCCAATTCCAAAGAATCCTCTATATTTATTTCGATGTTCCCCAACTTATTCTCCCACTTTAAATTCCATATACCAATATCACCCGGGAATACTTCCAATAATTGTTGGTAAATCCATCCTGTTGAAGATTGTTTTCCTATTCTTTCAATCAAGGGAATTTTTTGCAGCCGTAGCTCTGCACCTGACCCGATCCTCCCTAAAAAGCTACGGACCTGTAAATATTTAAAAAAAATCTTGTTTAGATAGACCAGATTTCCCCTGCAAATTTATAAAGGATAGAAGTTGGCCACCATCGAACAAATCACCCAAAAAGAGAAGTCCCTTCGACCCCCATCTAAATGTAGCTTGATCCTGAAAGAGTGGTGGGAGAAGGCCGGAGGCAGAAATAGGGTATAGACGTTCAAATTTGGAATATTCATCTTTCGCCTGATTTGTTTCCAAACTAGATAGGCAGCCTTGAGTACCTTGAACTTAGTCTTTTTATAATAACTAGGCTCTAGTATCCTCACCAAACAGCTGTTAACTTCTTCCCCCAACCCAAATTCATAAATGGTTGGTCTACTAGCAAGCGGAATCTCAGCCTTAGCCCCGACTAAAAGGGGCCCCATCTGCTGTATCATGAATGCCCAATAATACAGCAAAAAATGTGGGATACCCCAGCCTCCCCGATGTCTTGGAAGAATCATCCATTTGAACGCCCTTCTCGGTCTCCAATAGCCCCAAAGAAATCTGGAGCAGATCCTCTCTACCTTTGTGAAACAAGAAACAGAAAACTCAAGGGGGATTGTTCTAAATAAATATAAAAATTTGGGAAGGACCAGCATTTTTAAAACATTACAGCGCCCATGGAGAGAGAGATGTAAATGGTCTAATGTTTCCAGGTTTCTATTAACCTTGTCCCTCACAGGTATAATATTCAGGTCTGGAATTTGATCTACTACCGGTGTAATTTTAATTCCCAAATATGTTGCTTCGGTGACAATTGGCAGATCTGCCAGTAACTTACTATGTGAGTAAAGCGTCTGAGTTTTATCTATATTTAATTTATAACCTGAAAATCTACCAAACTGTTCTGCCAAAATCCTAACTGCTGGAAGTGCCAAAGAAACATCGCTGGTTAGAACCACAATATTGTCGGCATAAACCAGGGTTCTATACTCCATATTGTGAACTCTGACAGGTTTAATATTAGTGCTCAAATTCAGCTTATTAAGAAATAAATCAATATACAGTGCAAACAGCAGGGGGGAACAAGGGCACCCCTGCCTTGTGCCTCTACTAATACTAAATAGACTTGACTCCTGTCCAGAAAAATGGATAACCGCTTCTGGGCGTACATATAGGGCCTTCACTGCTTGGATAAATTCCAAACAGAACCCCTTCCATTGCAGAACATACCACAGGAACCGCCAGGAGACCCTGTCGAACGCCTTCTCAGCGTCCAACAGGATCACCCCTAACGGAGATTCTGTTGCCTGAGCCCAATCGAGGAGAGCAATTACACGTCTCACATGATCAGCTGTATCCCTTCCCGGAAGAAATCCATGCTGATGATCTGAAACCAAAGGAGTAATAACTTTACCTAGCCGACAAGACAAGATTTTTGAGAAAATCTTACTATCAGAGTTGATAAGTGAGATAGGCCTGTACGAAGAAGGATACAGCTCAGGCTTGTTTTAAAAATAAAATAAAAATTATAGTACTTTTCCGCCAAGAGTAAGGGATAGAGCCCTTTTGGGCAGATTGAAATAATATCATAAGATCTTGTTGAAGTACCTGCCGGAATGTCCTGAAAAATTCCAGAGGGATGCCATCCGGACCCACCGCTTTTCCAGTAGCTAACGACATTATAGCTCCCTCCACTTCGCTGGAACTGTTAGATGGCTACGGGTGAAGGTGCCGCCTTTCCCTGCAGAGACTGGAGAGGAACCTTCTGCTTGTCGGCGTGCTCCACCGTCGCCTCCTCTTCCGCTACTGAGCTTCGCAGGACTCCCAGCGCCAGGAACTGTACCCGCGGGAGGCCCCCGGGCCTTAGCGCCCTTGGCTGCATTTTTTGGAGGCATCGTACTAGGTGAGCAGGAAAACAGAGTTGTGTGCCGCCAACACACAAAACCAGTACAAAATAATCATGAGGGCTGTGGAAGAATCAAGCGCCAAGACCGGTACCTCCAGAACATGCCGCAATTCACCTACGTCCAAATCACACTACATCGCCTAGGACCGAACCATGAAGCAGGGGGGGGAGTTAATCCAGGAGAGTGCCGATATCCAGCTCACTCAGCCGAGCGAGCGGCCGCCATCTTGCCTCCGCGACTAATAATAACTTTTGGCACCTCTTTTCAAAATTCGGTATCCCTCTTGCCTCTTTCTGTACCTCTCTTGCCTCTGTCTGAACACATGTTCCCTCTTTCTGCACCCCTTTTGCCTGTTTCTGCAACTCTCTTGCCTCTTTCTGCAGTTATCTTGCCTCTTTCTGCAACTCACTTGCTTCTTTCTGCACTTCTATTGATTCTTTCTGCACCTCTCTTTCTTCTTTCTGCACCCCTGTTGTCTCTTTTTGCACCCCTGTTGTCTCTTTCTGCACTCGTCTTCCCTCTTTTTGCACCCCTCTTGCTTCTTTTTGCACTTCTCTTGCTTCTTTCTGAACCTCTCTTTCTTCCTTCTGTACCCTTCTTCCCTTTTTTGCATCCCTTTTTCCTCCTTCTGCTGTTCTCTTGCTATTTTCTGCACCTCTATTGCCTCTTTCTGCACCTTTCTTGTATCTTTCTGCACTTCTCTTCCTTCTTTCCACACCTCTATTGCATCTTTCTGCACCTCACTTGCTTCTTTCTGTACCCCTCTTGCCTCTTTTTGCACCAATCTTTTCTCTTTCTGCACCTCTCTTGCATCTTTCTGCACCCCTGTTCCCTCTTTCTGTACCTTTCCTGTCTGTTTCTGCACCTCTCTTGCCTCTTTCTGTACCTCTATTGCTTCTTTCTGCACTTCTCTTGCTCTTTCTGCACCCTCCACACCTCTTTCAGCACCTCTGTTGCTTCTTTCTGCATTTCTCTTCCTTCTTTCTGCACCCCTCGTGCCTCTTTCTCTACTTGCCTTGCCTCTTTGTGCACCTCTCCTACCTTTTTCTGCACCCCTCTTGCCTCTTTTTCTACCTCTGTTGGTTCTTTCTGCACTGCTCTTGCTTCTTTCTGCACCTTATTTGCCTCTTTCTGCTCTTCTCTTGCTTCTTTCTATACCTCTGTTGCTTCTTTCTGCACCTCTCTTGCTTCTTTCTGCACCTCAGTTGCCTCTTTCTGCACTTCTCTTGTTTCTTTCCACACCTCTGTTGCTTCTTTCAGCAATTCTCTTGCCTCTTTCTGCACTTCTCTTGCTTGATTCTGAAATTTCTCTTGCTTCTTTCTGCACCTCTGTTGCCTCTTTCTGCACCTTACTTGCTTCTTTCTGCACCCCTCTTGCCTCTTTCTGCACCCCTCTTCCCTCTTTCTGCACCTCTCTTGCCTCTGTCGGCACACATGTTCCCTTTTTTGCATCCCTCTTGCCTCTTTTTGCTGTTCTCTTGCCATTTCTGTATCTCTCTTGCCTCTTTCTGCACCTCGAGCGCCTCTTTATGCACTTCTCTTGCTTCTTTCTACACTTATCTTGCCTCTTTCTATACCTCTCTTGCCTCTTTCTGCACCTCACTTGCCATTTTATGCTCTTCTCTTGCCTCTTTCTGAACCTAACTCTCTTCTTTCTGCACTTCACTTGCCTATTTCTGCACCCTTCTTGTCTCTTTCAGCACATCTGTTGCTTCTTTCTGCACTTCTCTTCCTTCTTTCTGCACCCCTCTTGCCTCTTTCTGTACCCCTCTTCCCTCCTTCTGCACCTCACTTGCCTCTTTCTGCACTTCTATTGCCTCTTTCTGCACCTCTCTTGCTTCTATCCGCACCCCTGTTGTCTCTTTCTGCACCACTGTTGTCTCTTGCTGTACTCGCCTTCCATCTTTCTGCACCTCTCCTGCTTCTTTCTGCACTTATCATGCTTTTTTCTGCACCTCTCTTTCTTCTTTCTGCACCCTTCTTCCCTTTTTTGCATCCCTCTTGCCTCTTTCTGCTGTTCTCTTGCCATTTTCTGCACATCTGTTGCCTCTTTCTGCACCTTACTTGCCTCTTTCTGCACCCCTCTTCCCTCTTTCTGCACCTCTCTTGCCTCTGTCGGCACACATGTTCCCTTTTTTGCATCCCTCTTGCCTCTTCTTGCTGTTCTCTTGCCATTTCTGTACCTCTCTTGCCTCTTTCTGCACCTCAAGTGCCTCTTTATGCACTTCTCTTGCTTCTTTATACACTTATCTTGCCTCTTTCTATACCTCTCTTGCCTCTTTCTGCACCTCACTTGCCATTTTCTGCTCTTCTCTTGCCTCTTTCTGAACCTAACTCTCTTCTTTCTGCACTTCACTTGCCTATTTCTACACCCTTCTTGTCTCTTTCAGCACATCTGTTGCTTCTTTCTGCACTTCTCTTCCTTCTTTCTGCACCCCTCTTGCCTCTTTCTGTACCCCTCTTCCCTCCTTCTGCACCTCACTTGCCTCTTTCTGCACTTCTATTGCCTCTTTCTGCACCTCTCTTGCTTCTTTCCGCACCCCTGTTGTCTCTTTCTGCACCACTGTTGTCTCTTGCTGTACTCGTCTTCCCTCTTTCTGCACCTCTCTTGCTTCTTTCTGCACTTATCATGCTTTTTTTGCACTTCTCTTTCTTCTTTCTGCACCCTTCTTCCCTTTTTTGCATCCCTCTTGCCCCTTTCTGCTGTTCTCTTGCCATTTTCTGCGCCTCTCTTGCCTCTTTCTGCACCTCACTTGCCTCTTTCTGCACTTCTCTTGCTTCTTTCCACACCTCTGTTGCCTCTTTCAGCAATTCTCTTGCCTCTTTCTGCACTTCTCTTGCTTGTTTCTGCACCTCTCTTGCGTCATTCTGCACCTCTGTTGCCTCTTTCTGCAACTCACTTGCCTCTTTCTGTACCCCTCTTGCCTCTTTTTGCACCCCTCTTTTCTCTTTCTGCACCTCTCTTGCGTCTTTCTGCACCCCTTTTCCCTCTTTCTGCACCTTTCCTGCCTGTTTCTGCACCTCTCTTGCCTCTTTCTGTACCTCTGTTGCCTCTTTCTTGTCGCGGTGTCAGTAGCGCCAAAACATTTAAAAGGGCCACTAACCTCAGAAGTCTGCCAGCAGGGACGATGGAGTGAAGAGAAGCCCCCCTCCTCCCCTGGGCACTAACCCCCACAGAGTGTACCAACACTACTATGCGAGACAGCACTTCGGGGAAAAGGGAAGTGGAGAAAATAACAAACTCCGTTGTCTAGATGGGAGCTTCTGGTTCTACGTCTGGTCTAGTGATCAGTACAGCTGCGGAAGACGCCCCTCATAGGACAGCTGTATATCAAAGAATGACAAGAAACCATGAGTTACACAGGTGAGTGAGGGAACGTTCATGCCCGACGTCATTTGCTCCCCAAGAGAAGACCACTTACACAACAACAGAATAAGAGACCTTGGGTACTTTGCTCTCTATTCGTGTCACAGATCACACAGTCTATGTCAGTACACGAAAGAAAATCCAAGGTTCTTGTAGGTTCCACGCTGCAACGGGAGACAGGCAAGGGCGCATGGTAATCAGTGAATGTCTCGTAACCTAGGGGGCAGAAGTGCTGTTAAACTACACAGCGGAATGTTTAATAATGTCCTGACCTGGGGAAGCACCAGGAAGTCAGAGCGCCCGAAATACATGTAACGAAAAGAGCCCAATGCCGCTGTTGCAATCACAGCGCATGGGCTTCCCCTAAAGTGATGCGTGATCCGACAAAAAAAAATAAGAATTATCGCAAAGAAAATGAAACGGAGTTTCTAAAGCAGGGGGAGCACTCCAACGCTTCCGTCCCCTGCTACGCTCCGGAATACCTGAGAAGACTTCCTGTCTGCGGATCTCTGCAGTCGTCCTGGGTGAAGGAGTTCGCTGTCAGGAACAAAGCGGGACGAGGAAGTACGGGAGTTCCAGCGGGGAATACCGTCCACCACTCCGATGCTGCTAAAGTCGATGGCGAGATTGTCAAGCCCCAACCCTTGGAAGGGGAGGGGCTTTATGGCGTTGAACCGGAAGGCAACGGCGGATCCGGTTTTCTGTTGATAGTCCCAGGGGCTTCTGGGAGTTGTAGATTCTGGCGCGTCCTGTACCCTTCACTGGCACCCTACGCCCCTCAGACACAGCCATACTCATACAGGACAAGAGGGAGAAAGGAAGGGTCACCCTATGAACCCCGCACCCCGGTTCCTGCGCCTTGACCGTGACATTTCTGCACTTCTCTTGCTCTTTCTGCACCCTTCGCGCCTCTTTCAGCACCTCTGTTGCTTCTTTCTGAACTTCTCTTCCTTCTTTCTGCACCCCTCCTGCCTCTTTCTGTACTTGTCTTGCCTCTTTGGGCACCTCTCGTACCTTTTTCTGCACCCCTCTTGCCTCTTTTTCTACCTCTGTTGGTTCTTTCTGCACTGCTCTTGCTTCTTTCTGCACCTTACTTGCCTCTTTCTGCTCTTCTCTTGCTTCTTTCTATACATCTTTTGCTTCTTTCTGCACTTCTTTTGCTTCTTTCTGCACCTCTCTTGCTTCTTTCTGCACCTCAGTTGCCTCTATCTGCTCTTCTCTTGCTTCTTTCCACACCTCTGTTGCTTCTTTCAGCAAATCTCTTGCCTCTTTCTGCACTTCTCTTGCTTGTTTCTGAAATTTCTCTTGCGTCTTTCTGCACCACTGTTGCCTCTTTCTGCATCTCACTTGCTTCTTGCACCCCTCTTCCCTCTTTCTGCACCTCTCTTGCCTCTGCCGGCACACATGTTTCCTTTTTTGCATCCTTCTTGCCTCTTTTTGCTGTTCTCTTGCCATTTTCTGAGCCTCTCTTGCCTCTTTCTGCACCTCACTTGCCTCTTTCTGCACTTCTCTTGCTTCTTTCCACACCTCTGTTGCTTCTTTCAGCAATTCTCTTGCCTATTTCTGCACTTCTCTTGCTTGTTTCCGCACCTCTCTTGCGTCTTTCTGCACCTCTGTTGCCTCTTTCTGCAACTCACTTGCTTCTTTCTGTACCCCTCTTGCCTCTTTTTGCACCCCTCTTTTCTCTTTCTGCACCTCTCTTGCATCTTTCTGCACCCCTGTTCCCTCTTTCTGCACCTTTCCTGCCTGTTTCTGCACCTCTCTTGCCTCTTTCTGTACCTCTGTTGCCTCTTTCTGTACTTCTCTTGCTCTTTCTGCACCCTTCGTGCCTCTTTCAGCACCTCTGTTGCTTCTTTCTGCACTTCTCTTACTTCTTTCTGCACCCCTCCTGCCTCTTTCTGTTCTTGTCTTGCCTCTTTGTGTACCTCCTCTACCTTTTTCTGCATCCCTCTTGCCTCTTTTTCTACCGCTGTTTTTTCTTTCTGCACTGCTCTTGCTTCTTTCCGCAACTTACTTGCCTCTTTCTGCACTTCTCTTGCTACTTTCTATACCTCTGTTGCTTCTTTCTGCTCACCTCTTCCCTCTTTCTGCACCTCTCTTGCCTCTGTCTGCACACATGTTCCCTCTTTCTGTACCCCTTTTTCCTGTTTCTGCCACTCTCTTGCCTCTTTCTGCAGTTCTCTTGCCTCCTTCTGCAACTCACTTGCCTCTTTCTGCACTTCTATTGCTTCTTTCTGCACCTCTCTTGCTTCTTTCTGCACCCCTGTTCTCTCTTTCTGCACCCCTGTTGTCTCTTTCTGCACTTGTCTTCCCTCTTTCCTTACCTCTCTTGCTTCTTTCTGAACTTCTCTTGCTTCTTTCTGAAACTCTCTTGCTTCTTTCTGCACCCTTCTTCCCTTTTTTGCATCCCTCTTGCCTCTTTCTGCTGTTCTCTTGCCATTTTCTGTACCTCTCATGCCTCTTTCTGCACCTCACTTGCCTCTTTCTGCACTTCTTTTGCTTTTTTCCACACCTCTGTTGCTTCTTTCTGCACCCCTCTTGCCTCTTTCTGCACCCCTCTTCCCTCTGTCTGCACCTCTCTTGCCTCTTTTTACACCCCTGTTCTTTCTTTCTGCACCTTTCCTGCCTCTTTCTGCACCTCTCTAGCTTCTTTATGTACCTCTGTTGCTTCTTTCTGCACTTCTCTTGCCTCTTTCTGCACCCTTCACGCCTCTTTCAGCACCTCTGTTGCTTCTTTCTGCACTTCTCTTCCTTCTTTCTGCACCCCTCCAGCCTCTTTCTGTACCTCTCTTGTCAATTTGTGCATCTCTCCTACCTCTTTCTGCACCCCTCTTGCCTCTTTTTGCACCTCTGTTAGTTCTTTCTGCAATTATCTTGCTGCTTTCTGCACCTCTTTTGCAAATTTCTGCATCACTCATGCCTCTTAATGCACCCCTCTTCCTTATTTCTCCACCTCTCTTGCTTCTTTCTGCACTTTTCTTGCTTCTTTCTGCACTGCTCTTGCTTCTTTCTGCACCTCTCTTGCAAATTTATGTATCCCTCTTACCTCTTTATGCACCCCTGTTCCCTCCTTCTGTACCTTTCCTGCCTGTTTCTGCACCTCTCTTGCCTCTTTCTGCACCTCTGTTGCTTCTTTTTGCACTTCTCTTGCCTCTTTCTGCACCCCTCTTGCCTCTCTAAGTACCTCTGTTGCTTCTTTCTGCACTTCTCTTGCTTTTTTCTGCACCCCTCTTGCTTCTTTCTGTACCCCTTTTGCCTCTTTGTGCACCTCTCTTGCCTTTTCCTGCACCTCTCTTGCCATTTTCTGCAGATCTCTGGCCTCTTTCTGCACCTTTTTTGCTTCTTTCTGCACTTTTCTTGACTCTTTCTGTACCCTTCTTGCCTCTTTCTTCACTTCTCTTCTTTCTTTCTGTACCCCTCCTGCCTCTTTCTGTACCTTTCTTGCCTCTTTGTGCACCTCTCCTACCTCTTTCTGCACACCTCTGGCCTCTTTTTGCACCTCTGTTGGTTCTTTCTGCACTGCTCTTGCTTCTTTCTGCACCTCACTTGCCTCTTTCTGCACTTCTCTTGTGTCTTTCTGCACCTCTGTTGCCTCTTTCTGCACCTCACTTGCTTCTTTCTGCACCCCTCTTGCCTCTTTCTGCACCCCTCTTTCCTCTTTTTGCACCTCTCTTGCCTCTCTTGCCTCTTTTTGCTCTCCTGTTCCCTCTTTCTGCACCTTACCTGCCTGTTTCTGCACCTTTCTTGCTTCTTTCTGTACCTCTGTTGCTTCTTTCTGTACTTCTCTTGCCTCTTTCTGCACCCTTCGTGCCACTTTCAACACCTCTTTTGCTCCTTTCTGCACTTCACATCCTTCTTTCTGCACCCCTCCTTTCTGTACCTCTCTTGCCAATTTGTGCATCTCTCCTACCTCTTTCTGCACCTCTCTTGCCTCTTTCGGCACCTCTGTTGCTTCTTTCTGCACTTCTCTTGCCTCTTTCTGCACCTCTGACTTAGAGGTAGTTTTAATCCCCCTGCCCTATTATGTACTAGGGCCTTACAGGGGAGGTCATGCCAATCACAGTGGTACCCCAACCCATAGTGTACCCTAGTGTATGTAGGTGTTTTCACTGTATTCTAAGTGTCTTTCAGCATAGCACTGGCTCCGGGCCTGGTTAGTCAGAGTCAGTTACCACCAGTACCAGTCAGCAAAAAGTTGGGGGCACAGGATGACTTTGCAAGAAGGCCTCTTTCTGCACCTCTGTTGGTTCTTTCTGCATATCTATTGCTTCTTTCTGCACCTTTCTTTGTCTTTCTAGACTTCTGTTGCCTCTTTCTGCATTTCTCTTGCTTCTTTCTGCGCCTTTCCTCCTCTTTCTGCACATGTCCTACCTCTGTAGGCATAGTTAGAAATTAGCATTTAAAAACCTTTGAATTTCACTGAAAAAAACATAGGTTTCAGGGACGTTAAAGTTAGAAATTAGCATTTAAAAAACCTTTGAAATTCACTGAAAAAACCATAGGTTTCAGTGACGTTATAGTTAGAAATTAGCATTAAAAAACCTTTGAAATTCACTTAAAAAACATAGGTTTCAGGGACGTTATAGTTAGAAATAAGCATTTAAAAAACCTTAAAAATTAACTGAAAAAAACCACAGGTTTCAAGCACGTTATAGTTAGTTGGACATTTCACTCGTACAAAACCAGAGAAATTTGGCCGTTATAGTTAGTTGAGGTAACTATAACTCGCGCCCCCGCAATGCACTGCTGGTGACGTCACATATTACCTCACTCATGACATGGTCAGTGACATCACTGATGACATCACTGATGACATCTCAAATGACATCACTGATGACATCACTGATGACATCATCCACGTGATAATCTGATGCACCTCCTCACACCCTAATATAACCTTTGATACACCCACTCTAAAATATAGACTACCATCTTCGAAACCAAAGACACACCAATACCAGTTACTACACACCCACTCACTGATTCCTAGGTCTACACACACATCTACTCATTCACCCATACAGTCACTCATACATGCAGTCACTCATCAATACAGCACTATCTTATACACTCACAGACACTTTCACACCACCACTCACCATTAGAGTTACTCACACACATAGTCATGCAAAGAATCAATCACGCTCCCATTTACTCACCTACACAATTATACACACACCACCTCACTTATTCATACAGATACTAACACATACTTACTCTCTTATACAGTCACTGACACAAGCACACACTCATTCATACATGCACTCTCACAAACCCTCACTCTCACATATAGGTACACATGCATCAAAGTTTGAGTTTGCGATTCCTTATTAGCGATTTTTAAGGAATCGCTAATAAGCAATCTCAAAATGCAATGCAGGAAAAAAATCACTAAAAAATAGTGAATCGGTAATATTTGCAATCGCTAATAGCGATTACATATTACCGACTCGCTATTAGAGAAATCACAAATTGCGATATCGCAATTTGTGAGTCGCTCCTGGTGCAGCTTGATGACATCACAATCAGGAAGTGATGCATCCCATGCTGATTCCTGTACACTGAGAGAGTCAGAGGAGGAGGCAGAGTGCAGGAGCACAGCTGAAGTTACCTTTTTTGCTTTGCAAATACTGTTCTGTGCCAAAAAGATGGACTCAGGAGCAACTGGGAAGAAAGCTGCTAATAGAAAAAGGAAACTCAAATTTAGTGAAAAGGAGATAGAAATCCTCATTGAGGAGGTTATGAGGAGCCATGACAAGGTGTTTGGCAAACTATCACATCAGGTCCCTGAGTCAGAGAAGCTAAAAATCTGGCTCAGGATACAATCCAAAGTGAACGCAGTGGGGGTCACCCACCGCACAATCGAAGACCTGCGCAAACGGTGGTATGACCTGCGCAGCCGTGCAAAGGAGAGGGTTGCTGACAGGCTTTCGGAGGCAAAGAAGACTGGAGGGGAACTTGCAACACTGCCTGGGAATACATCCCTGGAGGACCTAGTGGAGTCCACACTCCAGCCTGAAGCTGTAGTCGGAGTGATGCAGTTGGACACCTCTGCACCGGCCAGTACTTCACAAGGTAAGATGCATGCAAATGTCCATTTAAAGCAGAATATAAATCTAGTAACATCACGTGAGTTCAGCTCTTGTGTTCAGAATCACACTCCAGTCCACATTTTACTTGCCACACCCAAATGCATTATGGGAGTAACAGGCAGAGAAGGGAAGTTGGTAGGCTAATACAACAAGGAAGTAAAACATATGGACACTGTGTGTCAGATAGTAATTTAATGGAACAAAAAAATGCAGCATGTGACACTCAATTTATGTAGAAATTACTAAATATTGCACTGTTTAACATCACAGGTGCAGCAGCAGAGGAGTCAGAGGGAAGTGAAGGCGGAGACATACAGGGGACTCCGGCTGAGGCAGATGTGGAGACACCCGTGGCCCCACAAACCACAGACCCTGCACCCACTAGACGCAGGTCTACAGTCCCACCACTTCCTGCCATGGAAGTTGAGGAAGGGAGTGAACATGATCCCCAGACATCCCAGCCTGGAGGTACACCCACAACAAGACACCAGTCACAGGTCCGGCGCAGCAATAACCAAACCCGGAGGAGCAGGTCAAGGGCACAGATGACAACACCAGAGGATGAAAGTCCAAATGTCTGGGGTGGCTGGAGAGCCAAATGCTGAGGGTGCAGCGCCTGCAAGCAAAGAACATGCGATTAATGCAGGCACAACTTTGCAATATATCAAACAACATGGCAGAAATGAGAGACTGCTTGAAAGAGCTGACTACAGCAGTGGTGCAAGGACAAAGACAGTCCTATGAGGCCATACAGGAGCTATGCAGGGTGATGCAGGAGGACCAGGTGTCCCAAAGAAAAAGGCATCGCCAATTATTAGTGTGCCTAGATGGCTACACCAGATCCAACAACCGGCTGAGCAACAACACAGCTCTGCTGTCCCGTCGGTCTGTGGCCATGCAGGTCAAAATGAGCCATTGTTGTGGGGATGTGGCCAGGGGACTCGTCCAGGTCACAAATGCAGTTGAGCAATTCCAAACTGCTTCTGCTGGGGGCAGCAATGTATTGGGGGGGAGGAGAGTGAGGAGGCATCCAGCCTCAGTAGTCTCTTGGTGCCAGTGACTACATGCAGGATGCACACTACTAGGAGTACCACACCTTCAGAAGCCTCCACGAGGGACGTGAATAAGGCCAACAAAAGGCATTTGGGAGTGCGTGGTCACAAGAAATTGAGTGATGTTGGCAGACTACCTCCTATATTGTAATGTAACCATTATCAATGCAAAAGTTGTGACTGACACTGAAGTCCAATGATGATGTCCTGTTGAATTATTTTGTTTACACTCACTGTGCTATTTAGCACCTGGTCTGTGTGCATTAACACTACCACATTTCTTCATTAAAATACATACAGTACAGTTCAACCATGCTGTGTATTGTCTCATTATTACCCACCTCAAAAATAATATTGTGTAATTTCTGCCCATCTCCTTTTCCCTTCTGCTAAGCTTGCCCCAGCTGCTGCTCGTAGTGGTTGCCCTGGCCAGTTGTCCTCCTCAGGCTCACTGTCTGACAGTTCCAGGGGTATGCCTCTCCTAGTAGCGATGTTGTGCAACATGGCACATGTAGCCACAATTCTGCAGCAGGTCTCTGGTTGGTACTGCAACGCCCCACCAGTCTTGTGGAGGCAGCGAAACCTACTTTTCAGCAGGCCAAAGGTGCGCTCTATGACGTTTCGTGTTGCGATGTGCGCTGCATTTTAACGCTGCTCACTTGGGGTAGTTGGGTTGAGGTATGGTGTCAGGATGTAGTTGCGCACGGCGTATGCGCTGTCACCTACAGGGTAGTAAGCAAATGGTTAGTGACAGATATGCATTATCTTTGGGCCATAGCATCAGAGAAATTGTAACATATGTTTACCAAGCAGATGTCCTTCTCCAAATTCACCCCCAAGGAGACGAGTGTGTATGCCACTGTGTCTAAATATGTACGAGTCATGTGTGCTGCCAGGGTATTGTGCAACAATGTCAGTGATGATATTTTTTGCATTGCAGACTACTTGGATATTCAGTGAATGATAGGATTTTCGGTTCCTAAAGATGTACTCATTCACTGATGGTGGACAAATGGCAACATGAGTTCCATCTATGCAACCTATTACATGGGGAAACCGGGCTACCTGATAGAAGTCTAGTTTAGTCGTAAGCAAATCTTGTGGGGTTGACGGGAAGCTAATGTGGTGGTGTATCCTTGTCAACATGGAATTGAGGAATGAATTGAAGAAACGTGACAGGGAACTTTGTGACACCCCTCCAGCTAGAGCTACTACACCCTGGAAGCTGCCTGATGCTAGTAGGTGCAGGGAACATGAGTGGGAATGGCATGGACCTGCGAGTCTGGCGCTGCAGTAGCGGATCCAATTCAGCAATCAGATCAAGGATCATGGCAGCATTTAGCCTATACTTGTCACAGATCTCCTCTTTAGTCTGCCCCAACAATGTGATGCGCACTCTAAAAATGCGCTCCTGTAATCTCCTTCTTCTCTGTGCTGCTGCTCGTAGCCTCATCCGCCTCGCCATGACGTAGGGTGCTGCCATTGTGAAACATTCTGAGGCCTCCTGGGCCTGTTTAAGTACTTTGCTAATGTTCTGCACCTGTTGAGATTCTTTTCACCTGTTTACCACCTGCCTGTATAATTCAGTAAATTGCGATTGCAAAATTGCGATTTTCCTGAAATTCGGTATTTGCGAATTTTCTCGCAATGCTTTGCGATTCTCTAATTGAAACTCGCAATTAAGGAATCTCAATTTAGGTACTCGCAAAATTGCGATTCCTTATTTTTGCGAATTTCATGACATTTCTCAGAATTGTGTTGATGCATTGCAAAGGCCTATTTTGCGATCGCAAACGGCCCTTTTTTGCGATTCGCAACGTTTTCGATCGTAAAATAGCTTGATGCATGTGCCACATAGTCATTTATATACTCCAACACTCACATATACTGCCTTTCACATATGTAGTTACTCACACATATACCACTGAGACATCTAAACACTCACCAAAACACCCATACACACACTCACCCACCCATACAGCCCTTCACAGATGCACACTTGAACCCATATACCCAGTTAATTACCCACTCACACATCTATGCAGAGTCTCACACCCCCACCCGCCCACACAGACACTCAGGCACCCATACAGATACTCAGACAAACAATCAATAACCAATATAGATACTCATGTAGCTACTCACCAACCCATGCAGCCGCTTACACACCAACAGACAGACTGATACAGACATTCACACAGTTTAGTCACTAACCCATGCATTCAGTAAGACACGTTTAATCACTCACTTATACAGTGCACTGCTGATGACGTCACATATTACATCACTCATGACATGGTCATATTACATCACTCATGACATGGTCAGTGACATCACTAATGACATCACTGATGCCATCTCAAATTGCATCACTGATGACATCACTGATGACATTATCCAGTGACTGTGTGTTTCTGTAAAGTTTAAATATGTTTTATATATATATAGGCCAAGGTGTATTGAAGACTGAGTGGGTGTATGACTGTCTGAATGGATGATTTAATAGGTGACTGACTGACTGTATAAGTGAGTGATTAAACGTGTCTTACTGAATGCATGGGTTAGTTACTAAACTGTGTGAATGTCTGTATCAGTCTGTAAGTTGGTGTGTAAGTGGCTGCATGGGTTGGTGAGTAGCTACATGAGTGTCTATATGGGTTATTGATTGGTTGTCTGAGTATCTGTATGGGTGCCTGAGTGTCTGTGTGGGTGGGTGGGGGGTGTGTGACTCTGTGCATAGATGTGTGAGTGGGTAATTCACTGGGTGTATGGGTTCAAGAGTGCATCTGTGAAGGGCTGCAGGGGTGGGTGAGTGTGTGTATGGGTGTGTTGGTGAGTGAATGGTTGTCTCAGTGGTACATGTGTGAGTAACTATATATGTTAAAGGCAGTATATGTGAGTGTTGGGGTATATAAATCACTATATATGAGAGTGAGTGATTGTGAGAGTTGCTGTATGGATGAGTGTGTGCTTGTATCAGTGATTGTATAAGAGAGTAAGTATGTGTTAGTATCTGTATGAATAAGTGAGGTGGTGTGTGTATAACTGTATAGGTGAGTAAATGGGAGTGTGATTGATTCTTTGCAAGACTGACTAGGTGTGTGAGTAACTCTATGGATGAGTGACAATGTGTGAGTGTCTGTATAGGTGTATGAGTGCAAATGATAGTGCTGTATTGATAAGTGACTGCATGTTTGAGTGACTGTATGGGTGAATGAGTGGACGTGTGTGTAGACCTAGGAATCAGTGAGTGGGTATGTAGTAAATGGTATTGGTGGGTCTATGGTAACGAAAATGGTAGGCTGTATATTAGAGTGGGTGTATCAAAGGTTATATTAGGGTGTGAGGAGGTGCATCAGATTATCACGTGGATGATGTCATCAGTGATGTCATTTGAGATGTCATCAGTGATGTCATTTGAGATGTCATCAGTGATGCCATCAGTGATGTCATCAGTGATGTCACTGACCATGTCATGAATGATGTAATATGTGATGTCTACTAGAAAGAAGGGGACCCCTGGGGTAAATGAAAGGAAGAGATGAGCAGAGGAAATAAACAGACTAATCTCAACATCGAAATCTCAACCTATATGATTTAGAATGTGCAATGCATCATCTATAAATAACAACACCTGAAAAGCTGACCAAATATGTATCAAAACATATCAAAATTTATTAGAATTTACATAATGAGCATGATGGATTCTGGTAAAAAACAATATACGTCCCACAAACCAGACAAACAAACATACCTTAACTCTGATTCATACTGGAATTCATTCGTACCTCACAGAATCCAAAAAGAACATCATACATACTCTCTCATGACAGACAACATAAAATGTGGACCAAATGCAAAATTCATTGATAAAGTACGTGATGCACCATAGGTACAGTTGTATCAATTAGATCAAGCAACAATTTTAATTCATTTTCTACATGCGATTTGGATCTATAATACACAATTTAGTTTGTAAGATGAAAAAAGCACATCCAAAGGCGAAGTTGCAATTCAAAATAGGATTTGCTACATAGATGTAGGTCCACAGAAGTGTTACAGCGCCGACGCGCGTTTTGGTGACAGACCCGATGGGGGTTTCACCTTCCTCAGGGCGATGGTTTCACATACAGGTATCAGTGGGACGTATCTAAAACAGTCAATAACAATATATTCAGAATACTCAAAATATCAAAGTCAGGATATCTATATATATCTCTCGGGCACATAATGCTACTAGATGTTGCCATGTCAGATACCACAATTCAGCTTAGACACAGGTTGTCAGTAATAAAATAAACATCAACTCGTGTAGAAAAGACAGGCTCAACGAAAGATAGTAGAGGCATGTAGAAATAAGTGGCGAAAAACAAACCGCTGGTTTAAAAAGTCAACAGAAGAGAATACCCTAAAGAATAAACCAGAGACATTAGGGCGTACGTTACTTGGATTGCTGTTCCTGTAGCAATCCCATAGAGGCAGTGAATAGTTTAGTAACCAGAAAATAAAAAACAAGTGAATATCAAAAAGATATTTTAGTTAAAGAGAAAAACACATAAGGGGTACATAACAAATCAAGTAGTGCAATATAAAAGGCATGCAATCCCATCGTGGGCAAGATTATGGTACCTGTACGATGGGATAAGCGAGGCAAAACGTTTAAAACAGGAACTCCTACCAACAGGCGGCAAATAAGTTACAGGCCATAGGAGTGGTCCTACAGAGAAAATAATAAATAAATAAATAAAGCTCCTATGATGGTGGCGAAAAAATTAGCATAGTATCCAAACATTCGGGCTGCCAGTATGCAAAGGGTTAACCCTATCGCTGGGCTTACCGTGGAGAGACAGGGATAAGTCTCAACGGTGGAGGAACATCTTAATTCAAAAAAGGGAGCAGTAAAAGGTTTCTTCAGTACAGGGGAGCGAATATCCCAGATACGACTGAGTTCGCCTCACGGAGCCGCGATCAATGCTGGCAGGGAGACGGAAACGGGCCACGTGGTTGAGGCTCTGCAAAAAGAGCAATAGATAGAGGTAAAACTGGATGAACTAGTGGAAACAAAGATAGTCCCCAGTGCTGGCCCAGTGACTTACCCGAAAATGAGTAGATGCTGTTCAAGGATGGGGACGCCGATCGGTCGCCGGGAGCAGAGGAGAGCCATATTGCCTAACGTGGAGATTAAATAGCACAGCCAAAACGTGGTAAAACGTAAGGCGGAGTCTAACACCACGTGATCAAAACAAAGGGATACACGGAACCCGGGGACCGAAGGTTTATTAGAAACCGACAAGGGGTGATCCCGGGAAGGGAACACAACTCCCCATGGTACACTGAGCCCTACATTTAATGGTATATGAAATAAACAAGAGACACTCTCAAGAAAGAGACATTGTTGCCCACGGTATAACAAAATAGTATTTTATAACCATGGGCAAAAATAAACGATCAAACCAAAGGGTCAGGAGTAACAATAAAAATATAGTGAGAAGAAATATCGCAAAATAGATGTATCAACAGGGCTGAATAAATGGCCACAGGAAGGTGGACAAACAGAGTTAATTATATGATGGCATTCTCCCACGGGAGGTGTTCATTCAGTCCATGATTTTTAGTATTCAGAAAATAAATCCAAAACACTTCCCTGGCCTTGCGGGTAGCATTGCCATCTTTGCCCATTGGCACTCTGATCTTCTCTAGTATAGACCATCTCAGTTGGTCTACCTTGTGTTGCAAGGCTATCCAGTGGTCAACCAATGGTGCAGAGGTTTAGCTCAGTCTAATATTGGACTTATGTTTGCCAATACGTAATCTACATTCTCTGCTGGTTTCACCAATGTATGCTTAATTGCAGGGATAAAGAATAATGTAGATAATGTTACACGAGCGACAGTTGGTCATTTCCTTGAGAGTGACAGTGCGGTTATTGACCAGGATACTATCACTAGTGAGGGCATTAGGGCAAGCTTGGCACGTCCCACATTTGTGGTTACCTTTCACTGGTTGGCCACCAGTGATGGACTTCTGTGCAAAAAATTCTCCTTGTGGGCGTTTAGCCTTTACAAGAATGTTTCTAAGGTTTTTATTCCTTTTGAACGCAAATAAAGGCTTTTGCAGTGTGGTAATTTGGCCCAAATTGAGGATATGCCACTGGGAGTTGATTATTTGACGGATCTTATTATCCACATTAGAGTGCTTAGTCACGCAAACCACGCGATTAGACTGATCCCTCTGTCTGGGTTGAAACATGCTTTCGCGGTTATAATATTTAGCTCTTTTTAAGGCATCCCTCACAAGCCTGTTGGGGTATCCTCTCAGCATAAGCTTGTCTTTAAGAACCTCTGCATGGATCATGTAATCTTTGAGAGTAGTACAATTTCTGCGCAAGCGCAGAAATTGACTAAAAAGGATACAATCCTTCTGACATCTAGGGTGGTAGCTGCTATAATGCAGCAACGTATTTTTAGCTGTAGGTTTAACAAATAGGGACACACTTAGTTTGGAGTCAGCATGTTCGATCCAAACATCAAGGAATTCAAGGCGCTGGTTGCTGGTATGTGCAGTGAATGTCAAATTGGGGTCAGCCGCATTGATCCATAAGATGAACTCATCTAGGCTGTCCTGATCCCCTCTCCAGACGAAAAAAATGTCGTCAATAAAGCGTGACCAGTGGCACACATTCTCACTGTATGGTGCCAATTCATTATAGATGTTAATTTTTTCAAATTGTCCCATATAGAGACATGCCACGCTGGGGGCACAGGCTGCCCCCATGCTAACTCCCTTTATTTGATGGTAAAACCTGCCGTCTGATTCAAAGAAGTTCTCATTGAGGACAATCTCAAGACACTGAATTATAAAGTTGGAATTAGTGTATGATTCTTCAGCCTCGACCAAGTGTCTAACAACCTGAAGCGCTTCAGATTGAGGGATGTTACTGTATAAAGATTCCAGGTCCATGGTGACCAGGATCTCTTTATCTTGGTCATAAGGGAGACCTTCAATTTTTGATATAAAATGCCCCGTATCTTTGACATAATGCGGAAGCCTAGATACAAGAGGTTGTAAGAAATGGTCAACATATTTCGACAGGGGTTCGGAGGCTGCCCCTACAGTCGAGACAATGGGTCTCAACAGCGGATTAACACTGTCTTTGTGCGTCTTTGGGACTCCATAAATAATGGGTAATCGGGTGTGGCAAGGCGTCAAAAATTCTGCTTCCTTGGGGCAAATATCGCCACTCTCTACAGCTGCTTCTACAATTCTGAGAATTCTGAGTTTCAAATTCTGCTCGGGGTTAGATAAAGTTCTTTTGTAGTGCACTTCTGAGCTAAGAAGGGTGCACTTCTGAGCTAAGAAGGGTGTCCATTTTGTTGTCATAATCAGAGGTGTTAAAGATCACAATTCCGCCTCCCTTATCTGAGGGTTTAATAGTTAGATCCTTGTTGTTCTTCAGAAAGTGGAAGGCGGCATTTTCCTCTCTAGTTGTATTGTATGGAGGTTTGGGAACATATTTTAACGCTCGGTCTACCTTGGCCATGACCGACTTCTCGAATATCTCAACCTCCGTGCCTAGAGAATCTAGGCTAGGGGTGAAGCCTGAGGGAGGTTTTAGTCCAGAGACATTATTGTCAGTGATATTGATAGAATTCTGTAAAAAATACTTTTTAATCTAATCCTTCGAAAGAAGGAATGAAGTTCTAACAAGTTCAAATTCGTTCATCACAGTCGATGGAACAAAGGACAGTCATTTAGAAAGGAGCGTGTCAGTAGAAAAATTGGTGGCACTGGAAGAAAGATTGAACACAGGAATGGAATTCATGTTCGCCAGTACTGCTGGTTCCGGGTCTGGATATATTTCTGTGGTTGTTCCTGCTCTGCATAGAATCCTCTCTGCTGATGAGTCCGGAACCTGGGGTGAAAATTTCCCCTTCGGTTGCCTAAAAAATGATTATTGGCAGCCGATCTGTCAAACTCTTCCCTTGGTTGATAGTTGCGAGTGGGGGGGGGGGCCTCACTATCAGAGTCAGTCGTGTCCGAGAAAGTGGTAACTCGTCTGTTACCCCAATGGGTAGAGTTACCAGCAGTGGTATTTTCACTGTTGGTTGTGATGTCATCAGCAGTGCATTGCGGGGGTGCGAGTTATAGTTAGCTCAACTAACTATAACGGCCACATTTCTCAGGTTTTGTACGAGTGAAATGTCCAACTAACTATAACGTCCCTGAAACCTATGGTTTTTTCAGTGAATTTCTATGGTTTTTTAACTGCTAATTTCTGACTATAACGTCCCTAAAACCTATGGTTTTTTCAGTGAATTTCAAAGATTTTTTAAAGGCTAATTTCTAACTATGCCTACAGAGGTAGGACATGTGAAGTAAGAGGAAGAAAGGCGCAGAAAGAAGCAAGAGAAATGCAGAAAGAGGCAACAAAAGTCCAGAAAGACGAAGAAAAGTGCAGGAAGAAGCAAGAGATATGCAGAAAGAACCAACAGAGGTGCAGAAAAAGTCCTTGTTGCAAACTCATCCTGTGCCCCCAACTTTTTGCTGACGGGTACTAGTGGTAACTGACTCTGCCTAACCAGGCCTTGAGCCAGTGCTATGCTAAAAGACACTTAGAATATAGTGAAAACACCTACATACACTAGGGTACACTATGAGTTGGGGTACCCCTGTGATTGGCATGACCTCCCCTGTAAGGCCCTAGTACATAATAGGGCAGGGGGATTAAAACTACCTCTAAGTCAGAGGTGCAGAAAGATGCTTTTTAGGTCTCGGCCTGCACCAGCGCTTGCGCTGGTCTGGCCGAGAGTTTTAGTAAGTGGGTTTTGGAAGTGCAAACCCACTGGCTTTCGGCTGGCGACCAGCTTGCGTTCACGATGGCGTGCACGCGCGCAGCTGCCATCTGGGTTTCCTATCTCTTCCTCATTTCCTCGTCATGGCTCATTAACTCTCTGGACTCTGATGTTTCAATCGCAGCAGCAGCTCACATTACCAACTGACGGCCCTGGACTACAGTCACGTGAAAAACAACAGCGATTAGCATTGAAATGCAAGCTTTTTTTGTCTAGTTAGAAATATTGCTTCGGTGGGTTGATTTCACCTTATATCGCTATTTGTTTTATATTGGGAGTCACAGCCTAATTACCAGTATTTTTGTCTCACTCAGTTTTTTAAAAATATTTATTCGCGCAAAGCACAAAGCTATATTTAAGGTTACTTTTTCCGCGTCACTTCTTCACTCTATTTAAACTCCACACCCCCACTCTTATTGTCTCCCTCCTTCTCTCTCTCTCCCCTCTCTAATTCTCTCTCTACTTAATTAACTCTCCCCTCTCTATCTTTTTAGCCTTTCATTCTCTCTCACCCCTTTATCTGTTTCTCTTTCAAACTCCTTCATTCACTCTCTCTCCCCTTCTTTCTCTCTCTCTATCCCGCTCCACTCTTTATTCTATGTACACCCTTTCTCTCTCTTTCTCTCTCACCACCCTCTCTAATTGGGCATTATATCTTCACTCTATCTCTCACTCGGCAATACCACAGCATCACTCAGCATCACCACAGCATCACTCAGCGCAACCACAGCATCAATCAGAGCCAGCACAGCATCAATAAGAGCCAGCACAGCATCAATCAGAGCCAGCACAGCATCACTCAGCACCAACACAACATCTCTCAACGCCATCACAGCATCACTCAACGCCATCACAGCATCACTCAGTGCAACCACAGCATCACTCAGTGCAACCACAGAATTACTCAGCACAACCACAACATCACTTAGCGCCACAACAGCATCACTCAGCGCCACCACAGCATTACTCAGCGACACCACATCATCACTCAGGGCGAACACTGCATCACTCAGCACCACCACAGGATCACTCAGCACCACCACAGGATGACTCAGCACCACCACAGGATCACTCAGCACCACCACAGCATCGCTCAGCACCACAACAGCATCGCTCAGCACCACCACAGCATCGCTCAGCACCACCACAGCATCGCTCAGCACCACCATAGCATCACTCAGCACCACCACAGCATCACTCAGTGCCACCACAGCATCACTCAGCGCCACCACAGCATCACGCAGCGCCGCCACAGCATCACTCAGCGCCACCACAGCATCACTCAGCGACACCACAGCATCACTCAGCACCACCACAGCATCACTCAGAACTACCACAGCATCACCACAGCATCACTCAGTGCCACAAAAATATCACTCAGCACCACCACAGCATCACTCAGCACCACCACAGCATCACTCAGCGCCACCACAGCATCACTCAGCGCCACCACAGCATCACTCAGCGCCACCACAGCATCACTCAGCGCCACCACAGCATCACTCAGCGCCACCACAGCATCACTCAGCGCCGCCACAGCATCACTCAGCGCCGCCACAGCATCACTCAGCGCCGTGGTATTGCCGCACGGCTCCCACCCTGCCATAGCAAATGGCAATGTCCCAGGGGTAGGCACCCCGGGACATTGCAGGAGCCGGCCCTGGGGGGTGGCGGTCCCCAGGGCCATCAATGGCTCCAGGAGGGGGGCCGCGCGGCCCCCCTCCCAATGTTTGCAAAGCCCCGTTGAGGTAGTGGTCCCCGGGGCCTAGGGGTCCGTAACGGACCCCCCAATTTAATTCTTTAGTGCCCTGCGGAAGTGGTGGTCCCCAGGGCATGTGGGGGCCCACGAGGCCCCCCACCCTAAATATAAAACAGCCCTGGGGTGGTGGCGGTCCCCGGGGCTTGCGGGAGGGCGTGAGGCCCCCCACCCTTTTAGCACAATGCCCCGGGGAGGTGGCGGTGCCCGGGGCTGCGGGGGGGCCACGTGACCCCCGCACATCATGAATAAAGCCCTGGGGAGGTTGTGGTCCCCGGGGCTGCGGGGACCCCCGTGGGCCCCTGCAACATAATTTAGCATGCACCCGTGATCTGGCCCACCCGGGGACTTAAATTCAATGAAGCGCGGAGTCTGCGCTTCGTTTTTTTTTAATTTTCGCGACCGGATTCGCCACCCCAGCGCAAATTCGGCCGTTTAAAAAAAAAAAAAGGCTTTCTTTGGCCCTGGGGGTCCTTGTGGGACCCCCTGAGCAGGCCTAGGGGGTCAGGGTGTTTGTACCCTGTCCCCTTTTCTTGTTTTTCATCTTTTTTTTTTACTCTTTTCTTGTGACTCGGTTACCGAGTCACAAGATGGCTGCCAACACTTCCTGGTTTGGAGTGTTGGCAGCCAATTAGAAGTCAGCTCGTGCTCGGGAGGAGTCGCGACTCCTCCTCGGTGCTCGGATATCGATATTTTTATTTTTCTAATTTCTCAGCAATTACTGAACGGATTTACACCATTTTAAAAAAAGGTCGCTTTCTGGACCAAGACCTACCTTTTTGCCAAATTTGGTGTAATTCCGTTCAGCAGTTCGGGCTGTAACTTTGTCTAAAATTCCTATGGAAATTAACATGGGGGAACCCCCTTTTTTCTCGGCCCCCGCTTGACGAATCACCCCGAAACTTTCAAGACAGGAGCTGACCGGAGCAGGCCATTAATTTTGAAAATTGTACAAAGATTCATCAAAGGACGCCAACGTTATTGGCAAAACAAAAAACGATTTTTGAATAGAAACGAGGTCCTAACTATAGCTACCTACTGGCGACCGCCAGTAGGTAATATATATATATATATATATATATATATATATATATATATATATATATATATATTATAATCACCTCGTGCTACTCGAGCACAAGAAAAAAGTCGCACTCAGGATATAC
Organism: Calotriton arnoldi; assembly: GCA_963921515.1. NCBI lineage: Eukaryota > Metazoa > Chordata > Amphibia > Caudata > Salamandridae > Calotriton > Calotriton arnoldi. The sequence continues at coordinate 2,453,652 of CAWUFW010001718.1, forward strand.
GATTAGTGGAAAAAAGTATTTATTGACTTTGACGCGTTTCGACAACACAGTCTTTGTCAAAAAGTCATACAATGACCCGGAAGTGGGAGTGAGCTTATAAACACTTCCTGTATAACAATAGACATAGAAAAAATTTGCAAGTTAATGGTACGTCTTAACAATTAAAAAACAGACTACAACATTTCTCATTTCATTGTGACATAATAATCAGACAATTGGTGAGAATGATATTAAAATACAGTAAGTTAATTTAAATGCACAATTGAAATTTAAATTGCGGCAAAAACACTGGAAGATATCGCGCATTACCAAGTACCAAGTGGCAGATTGTAATAGTGCTCAGCTTTCTAGCACTACTCTCATGCGTCTCATGTTACGCACTATAGGCTGTGGTTCAAACCCAGGTTGATGGACAAAAAATTATTATCATACATCATGATTAATGGCCAGTGCCAGAAATTTAAGGTTGAGACCAAAGCAATGTCTTAAACAGGAAAGAAGGCCACTGTATCAGGCCCACTATGGGTCATATCAGAAAAAAGTGCAAAAAGGGTGTATATGTACAACGGTGCAGGGAAGGAAGATAAAAATCTAAGGTACATTTAGACTCATTAATGTGCGCTTAAGACATAGGTGCAGGGGAGGGAGAACAGGCATTAAGCGACGTCCTCTCGAAGGCATTATCACAATGCCTTCAGACAGAAACTCGGCAACGGCCACCCTAGCCTAAGTGCACGTAGAGTTCTTCCTCATGGTTAAGGCCTCCGGGGTCTTACTACAAAGTTTAACAATATATTCAGATTCCAGGCGTCGCAAATGACGTTCCCGATCACCTCCTCTTGCTGACACTGGGACCCTGTCAATACCAAAATAAGTGATTTTAGTACTCAAATCTTTGATATTTGCATGCATTAGATCACAGTGCTTCGCTATTGCATATGACATGTCACCATTCCTGACTGCGCGAAGGTGTTCCAGGATGCGCTTCTTAACAGGGAAGATTGTGCTCCCACATAGCGCAAGCCACAAATACAGGTTAAAACATAAACAACAAATTCAGTATTGCAGTTAATGAAATTACGTATCTTCCCCATTTTTCCATTGGGAAGACTGAAGGTTTTTACATTTGTGCTGCAACTACAGGCCTTACACCTCCCACATTTATAAAAACCTGGGAGTTCCCTCAACCATGTGTTTTGTGTTTTGTTCTTAATGGTGAGGTGACTATGTACCAAAAGGTCTTTCAGAGACTGACACTTACGATATGTTATGTGGGGTGATGGACTGACCAATTTGCCTATTATTATAATATCACTCTTGATGATGTGCCAGTGTTTACGCACTATATTATGGACATCTTGTGAGGCATGATTGAATGTAGTGATCAGTCGTACTTCCTTCTTCCCCGTCTCCTTGATCTTTGGGACAAGTAGGCTGTTCCTGTCTCTGGCGCTTGCCTTCTCAATAGCTGTTCTAATGTTTTTACCTGTGTAGCCCCTGCTTCTAAAACGAGCCCGCATGTTTTTGGCCTCCCTTTCATAAGAATCAGGAGAGCTGCAATTCCGCTTAGCTCTTAAGAGTTCCCCATATGGGATACTTCTCTTCAGTCCACTAGGATGATGACTATGTGAGTGCAAAATACTGTTACCGGAAGTAGGTTTTCTGTATAAGCTAGTATGTAATGTCCCCTCCTTGGCCTCAACCTGTACATCCAAGAACTCTATAGTAGTGGGGTGTGTTTTGCTGGTAAATTTGAGATTTAGGCTGTTAACAGACAAACCCTCAATAAAGTTATCCAGAGCATCCTGTGGACCCTCCCAAATCAGAAAAATATCGTCAATGTAGCGGGTCCACAGGATGACGTTGTCCAAGTATGTTGCATTTCCATCATGCCAAGGTGCTCCGCCTCCCACCACCCCATAAACAAACAGGCGTAGCTGGGAGCGAAGCAGCTTCCCATGGCTGTACCGGTGTACTGTTCATACCACTGGTCCTCAAAAATGAAACAATTATTATTGAGACAAAACTGCAGCATCTGCAACAATATCATAGTGTGATCATACATAGTCAAAGGCCTATCCCTCAGATAGTATTTGCATGCCTCTATGCCCAAATTGTGCTCAATGCAAGTATATAAGGCAACAACATCAATGGTTGCCAAGATGTATGAATCTCTCCACAGTATTTCCTGTATTTTAGAAAGGAAGTCCATAGTATCTCTACAGTTTGAGGGCAAGTTGAATACATATGGGCAAAGGAATTAATCCAGATAGATAGAGGTATTCTCTAGGAGGCTTTGACAGGCAGAAATTATAGGCCTGCCAGGAGGATCCGTGGGGTGCTTGTGCACCTTTGGCAATAGATAAAAGACCGGAGTCACTGGTTTCTGCACCAGTAGGAAGAGAAACTCATTTTGACTCAACATATCACGCCTCTGCCAATCTGTAAGCAGGCGATGGTAATCCACTACGGTTTTATTGTACCTCGCCACACTGGACCTCAAATAGCTTCCTGAAAAACTCCAACTGTCGTTTTGCCTCAGTTCGGTATTTATTAATATCCCATAGGACAACATTGCCCCCCTTATCCGATGGTTTGATCACAAAGGTTGTTGCTTGTTTAAGGGACTGTAGTCCTACCCTTTGTGAAGGTGTGAGATTTCTGGCAAAGTTGTCTCGTTGTTTCTTCCACAATTCCAGGAGATCCATTTGGATAGTCTCATGGAATGTGTCAATTCCGTCATGCAAAGTTATTGGGTTAAACTTGGACTTAGGTTTAAAATCATTTCAGGAACTCCTACTGACCTCCATATCCATGCTGATCAGTAGTTCACGGTCCGTAGTCCAGTTCTCACTCCTCTGTCCTCCGTTGACGCGTTTCGAGCACACAGTGCCCTTGATCACACAAGGAGTGCAGTACGCCGTCATTTTTTATATGCTTAGAGTGCACACCCTTTCTCCCCTCCTCCATCAAGTGATAATAAACATAGAGGAAACACTTACATTACATGTTTGCTTATGACAACACATGCTGTTTCACTTTGTAATTTCGAGGTTCACCATTATTGGAAATACATTATGTAGGTATATTGAGTGTTGTCTTTGAATACAATACAAACATTATTTTGATTAAATTTGTGTGCAATAAATAAATAAATAGTTAATTAGATATTTATAAATATGCATAAATAATTAAAATATACACATTATCACACAAATAAATAAATACATATTAGTATATACCACTGTAAACATTATTGGTAATATTACAGCATAAATGCTCATTTACTGTCTATATTTATTTAAGACCTTTCCTAACTGCTTCAATGCTGTTATCCCAAATAATTTTCCAAAGATGCGGAACCCTCATTTTATCAAATGGTATCTATGATTCTTTATCATCGTTGTTGTCTAACAGATATTTCTCTTATAGAGTGCTTCCTAAAGGTTTATGTAAAGCTATGTTTCCTTCACGATAAAGTGCCTGGTGCTATATAAATAAATTTAAACATTTAGGGGCCGATTCCGATCTCGGCCGGTAGGGCTCCGAATCGGATTTGGCTTAACCGGATCCGATTCGGAGCCCTCTTCCCCGACCGATTCGGACGTGCGTCCGGGCGAGCGAGTACGATGCAAGCGCTCGCGAAATCGCCGACCAACTCGTTCGCGGGACCCAACCGCACCGACCGACCGACTCGCACGGACACGACTCGCACCGCGCAATGGAGATGTTCCCCGGCCGGGTAAGTACGATGCGCGCCTCGAGCAGTCCGACCGACTCACGCAGACCGGCTCCAAAGAGCAGTCGGAGCCGCACTTTGGGGGTCCGTGTCAGACCCCCCTGTACGCGTAGCCACGCGTGTCGCACACAGGGGGGACCCATGGGTCCCCCCTACCTGTGCTTGTAGGGCGCGAGTCACTTTGACGCGTACCCGCTGTAGGGGGCGCCCTTGTTCGCCTCGCACCCATTGAGTCAATGGGAGCCCGCGTACGCGTTTTACGACCGGCTCCCATTGACTTCAATGGGAGTCCAACCGAATCGAGTCCGATTGCATGCGAACGCATCGTACTCGTTCGGTCGGACTGCTAGGGTCCGATTCGGTCGGAAATCTCTCCGGGTCCGGCTCCGTCGGGGAGATTTCCGGCCTGAATCGGAATCGGCCCCATAGTGTTAATACTTGTGCTAAAAACCTTTCCATTCACAATGATTACTAGGGTGTTAAAAAAGCTAAATATATATAAAAAATTTCTATTTACAGTATGTCATCAGCCGATGAGTTATATCAATTCATATCTTATTTACAGCCCTATTCATGTTTTCAAAAGTCTTTTCTTTGCATGATATTTAGTTTTAGAAATATATATATATATATATATATATGTATATATGTATATAACTCACGCACCCGCAATTCACTGCTGATGACGTCACATATTACATCACTCATGACATGATCAGTGACATCATTGATGACATCACTGATGACATCTCAAATGCGAAATGCGATCCACGTGTTTCGGCTCGTCCGAACCTTGCTAACGATACAAGACGTCATTTTAGCTTCCTTATTTAAATGTACAAATGCCTCCAGTTGCCAACATTAACAAAGGACTACATATTACTTTAATCCAAAAAGCTGGCGGCCATATTGGCCTGGTCACAATGTGAAAATTCAGGAATTGATACAATAAAGAAAATAAAACAAGTGTTAATATGCACACAATGTCATTTCAGCATATGTTGCCCCGTGACCGCCGTACCTGTATGTTCATCCACGTGACTTGTTCATAATAAACATACTTAGGATTGCAAACATCAACATAAACAATGGACTACACATTACTTTAAAGTGAAAGGCTATCGGCCATATTGATCTGGGCACGTTGCGTATTATAATGGTTCTTACACGAAAGAAAAGAAAAAAAAGGGGGTGTTAATATACACACACTATCCATAAATAAAGTTCTAGCGATTATAGTTCCATTCCATTCACAGCTCATTTGAGATGTCATGAGTGATGCCATGAGTGATGTCACTGACCATGTCATGAATGATGTAATGTCTGAGGTCATAAGCAGTGCATTGCGGGGGTGTAAGTTATAGTTAGCTCAGGCAACTATAACTGCTGAATTTCACTGGTTTTATACGAGTGAAATCTGAGTCTAACTATAACGTCCCTGTAATCTTTGTTTTCTTCAGCGAATTTCTAGTTTTTTTTAACGTTAAGTAAGATGCCTATCACAATGGATGGTGGGGGTTGGAAGCAGGGCCTGGCCTGGCATTGTGCTGCCCCCACCCAAGCTTGCTGCTCCTGCCTCCCCTCCTCCTTGCCATCCATTGTCCAAGTCCATGCCCCTGCTCCCTCATTACAGCCCTGTGTGGCCGTTGTTCTGCCACTGGCCTTCCCGCCTTCTCTGAACAGTTAGCGTGCTGCCCCATCCACCTTCTCCCTATCCTTTGTTGTCTGAATCCATGCACTAGCCTTCTCCCTCCTGCCATGCATGGTCTGATGTGCTGCCACTGCCCTCCATTTAGCATGATGTCCCAGTCTACTCCTCCTGCCCTCCATTGCCCAATTCTATGCCCCATCATTGACCTCCTGCTTAGCCTCTGTGCTTAGCTTGCTGCCCCTACTCTCCTTCCCCCTGCCCTCCAATGTCTGTGTGCATGCCCCTGCTCCATCCTTTTTGCCCACCATGTTCCATGGACCTGCCCCTCCTATCTACTCTGAGTGTTCTGTTGAGCTGCCACTCCCCTCCCACCTGCCTAGCATTGTCAGATGACTGTAACCTGTCCCTGCCATCTCCACCCTGCTTGTCCACATTCCATGCCCCTATCCCCTTCCTCCTGTCCTCCATGGTCCATTTTACTGCCACACCCTTCTACCCTCCCTGGTCTAATGTGCTGCAACTGCTCCTCCTGCCTGCCCCGTGTGGTCTGTTGTGAGGCCCCTTCCCCTGAACTCTCTTGTCTGTGCCCAGCTCTTACCCCTCCCTTCTATCCTCCATGGTCCTTTCTGCATGCACCTGCCCCCTCCTTCTTGCCCATCATTGCCATTGTGCTGCCACTAACCCTCCCGCTTGCCATGCATGGTCTTCTGTGCTGCCACGGCCCCTCCCACCTTCCCTGTGTGGTCAGCTAGCTGCCCCTGACCCCCTCCTACCTTCCCTCCATGGTCTGTGTGTATGCCATTATAGTCTCACTGTTGCTCTCCATGGTGTGTCTTGCTTCTTGTGCCCATCCTGCCTGACCTCCATTGTCAGCTTGCTGCTCCTGCCCTGCCCCCTTGCCCCCTGCCCTCTGTTTTCCATGTGCAGACCCCTATTCCCTCCCTCCTGGTTTGTCTGTTCCATTGTAATGCCCCTGATCCCTACCTCCTGCCCTTTATGGTCCGTTATGCTGCAGTTTTCTCTACTGCCTGTCCATTATGGTCAGCTAGCTGCCATTGCCTCTTTCCCCTCTGTTCTCTGTTGTCCATGTGCATGGTCCTGTCCCCTCCCTATTGCTTTCCATGGATTGTTGTGCTGCACTCCCATCCCGCATGCCCTGTGTAGTGTATTGTGCTGCTGCAAACCCTGATGCCTGCCCTTTAAGGTCAGTTTGGTGCACCTGTCCATGTCCCTCCTGTCCTCTGTTATCCGAGTCCATGTCCCTACCCCAATTCCTCCTGCCTTCCATGATCCAATGTACCATACTTGCTAACATTTTGAACTTGGTAAGAGGGAGATTTTGAAAAAAAAACTGGGGTATTAATTTTCCCCATTGATTTACATTGAAAAAGAGGATATTGTAGACAGGAGACAGATCAAATAAAGCCCATTTGGGCTTAAAAACATTGGGCGTTTCCTGGCTGAATCAGGTCTGTTGGCATGTATGATTGTACTACCACTGCCTCTTCCTTCTGCCCACAATGGTCTATTATATTGCCACAGCCTCTCTTGCCTGTCCTGCATTGTTGGTTTGTTGCCCCTGCCCCCCTTTCCACTGCCCTCCATAGTCTGTTGTGCTGCCACTGCCCTTCCTGCCTGCCCAGTGTGGTCAAGTTGTTGCCTCTGCACCCTCCTACCTGCCTTCAATTTTCTGAGTCCATGCCCCTGGCCTCTGCCTCTCAACAGTATCCTAATGACAAACTAGATTGCTAACATTCTATATTTATTACAAAAGTGTGGCACACCTGACGTCATCTTGATGTAATCAAAACTGTAATACCTAGAGCATTCCCTTTAGAAATTACAGAAATGAGAGGGTCTTATTTGCATCAAAATTATGGGTAGTGCTCTAAAAAACTAAAATGAGGACATATTTTCTGAGTTTTCAAATAGCGACAAAGCACTTTTAAATTATTTGTTATCTTTATGTTTTTTTATCCAGTTGACCACTTGATTAAATGTTGCACTTAGGGGAGAGGATGTGGTATTACTTCCAGAGCTGCAGACTTTGCAACTGGGGAACCAGGTTGGAGTTTCTGCTTCAGCTCGACATTCTGTGATTCTGGTCAAATCACTTAATCTCCCCATGTCTACAACCAACATGAATTTGTCCTTGTGTGATGTAACCAATGCTCATGTAAAGCACTCCAATACCTGACCAGTCTGCACTATATAAAACTGCATAAAACCTAAAAATAAAAAGTGTTTTGCACACTTCTGTCATTGGGCTATACATGGGCTACATCTGGGTGATATTTGTGCTACATTTGGGCTCTTTTGTCTCTGGTGGCCATCTTGGGAGATTTCTTTGTTATGAAGTTTCCTAATTTCCTCATTTACTGCAGTCTCCTCAGTAGGAAATGCTTTCAGTTTTTTACTTTGATTCCATCAAGAAGGAATTCAGATTAGGCCTGGGCATTGAACTCCGCTCCGTTCGTGGAGTTTGCGGAGTTTTCTACACTCCGCACTCCGCAGAGGTCGCGTAGTGCAAGAAAACCCCGCTTCGTGTAGTTTTGTCCTTGCTCACGCTCGCGAACAGTACGTTCGCGTGCGCGATCTGCCGCTCGGGTAGAATTTCTACCCAAGCAGCAGAAAGACCAGCGCGAACAGCAGTTCGCACTACACTCCGCCAATTGCGGAACTTTGCAGAGTTTTTTTGGAACTTCGCGAAGTTCCGCGTAACAAAACTCCGCGAACTATGCCCAGGCTTAATTCAGATGTGTCACACATTCGCCATAAATTCTGAATGTTAGCACTGTAGTTGCTCATTAGATCACTGTAGTATAGCTACTGCTCACTAGGGAAGTCTGCTGCTGGTATTGAAAGTGCATGTTTCAGTTTTCATGTCAGAATTTTTTAATGAAATAGAAGAGGATTTGATAAGTCACTCAAAATGTGCCCTAATTTTTCTTTCTTCAGCACTAATCATAATTTCTATGGGAAAATGATCCCCCTCAGTTTGTTCCTTTTTAAATTAAATGTTTTAAGTGTTACCAGTTTATTCCAATCAAGATGGCTTCAGGTGTGCCATACTTTTGTCATAAGTAAGACTGTCAGCGCTCTAGTTATTCTTTAGAACACTCTGGGACATTCTGTCATTGGGCCATACGTGGGCTACATCTGGGTGATATTTGTGCTACATTTGGGCTCTTTTGTCTCTGGTGGCCATCTTGGGAGACTTATTTGCTATGAAGTTTCCTAATTTCCTCAATTACTGCAGTCTCCTCAGTAGTAAATACTTTCAGTTTTTTACTTTGATTCTATCAAGAAGGCATTTAGATGTGTCACACATTTGCCATAAATTCAGAATGTTAGCACCCTAGTTGCTCATTAGATCACTGTAGTAAAGCTACTGCTCACCAGGAAAGTCTGCTGCTGGTATTGAAAGTGCATGTTTCAGTCTGCATGTCAGAATTTTTTAATGAAATAGAAGAGGATTTGAGAAGTCACTCACAATGTGCCCTAATTTTTCTTTCTGCAGCACTAATCATAATTTCTATGGCAAAATGAACCCCTCATTTTGTTCCTTTTTAAATTAAATGTTTTAAGTGATACCACTTTATTCCAATCAAGATGGCTTCAGGTGTGCCATATTTTTGTCATAAGTAAGACTGTTAGCGCTCTAGTTGTTCTTTAGAACACTCTGGGAAGCTGCAGTAGAACACAAAGGACTCAACTGACAGTCTCTGCCCTTGTTGGATGTACATGTTTTACTGAGAATGTCAGACTTCATTCTCACATGACTGAGAAAGATAATGTGAATTTACAGAAAATATGCTCTCATTTTAGCTTCTAGATCACCTTCCAAACCTCTATGGGAAAAGTATGAGAAAATAGTTTTCTCTCAAACATGATATCCCAGCAGAAGGCTTTTTCACAGGGTAAAATCACCTTAGAACACACCACAATTCCTTAAATTAGTATGGTACCATCAACAAATGATTTATAATGTAACTAAAGTCTTATCACCCTTTATACGTTCTCCTTTTGGTGACCATCAAAACCTTCCATTCACTACAATGCATTTTAATGGGGTGCTATCATGTATATTGGTCCCAAGATGGCTGCCAACACTTCTTGGATGAAGTGCTGACAGCCAATCAGATCTCACGATGAGATGTGTGGTTAGGCTTCGCCCTGATATATAAATTTCTTTTTCCTTTAATATTTAAAAAACTACTGAACGGATTTACACCATTTTTAAAAAAGGGCGCATTCTGAACCAAGAGCTACCTTTTTGCCAAATTTGGTGTAATTCCGTTCAGCAGTTCGGGCTGTAGCCTTGTCTAAAGTTTCCTATGGAAATTAACATGTGGAAAACGCATTTTGGGACCCCCCTTTTTTCTCAGCCCCCGCTTTACGAATCACCCCGAAACGTCCAAGACAGGAGCTGACCGGAGCGCCCCATCAGTTTTGAAAATTTCGCGAAGATTCGTCAAACGGCACCAAAGATATTGTTAAAAGAAAAAACGCTTTTTGAATAGAAACAAGGTCCTAACTATACCAGTAGGTAATATATATATATATATATATATATATATATATATATATATATATATATATATATATATATATATATATATATATATATATTATCTACTGGCGGTCGCCAGTAGATAGTTATAGTTACAACCTATTATCCATAGGAAATCCGCGACATTCTATTTGAAATAACTCTCTTGCCGGTTGACGTATCTTCGCAAAATTTTCAAACTTTGTGGCCCACTCCGGTCCGCTCCTACCATGAAAGTCTCGGGGGGATTCGTCAAGCGGGGGCCGAGAAAAAAGGGGGGTCCCAAAACGTGTTTTCCCCATGCACTTTTCCATAGGAAACTTTAGACACGGCTACAGCCCGAACTGCTGAACGGAATTACACCAAATTTGGCAAAGAGGTAGTTCTTGGTTCAAAAAGAACCCTTTTTGTTAAATGGTGTAAATCCGTTCAGTAGTTGCTGAGAAAATGAAAAGTAAAAAGTTAGTGATATCTATGGCCGAGTAGGGTCCGCGTACCCTCAGCGCACCCTGCGCGCACCGTCCCGATCACGAGCTGCATGTTAATTGGCTGTCAGCTGGCTGTCAACATTCCGATTCAGGAAATGTTGGCAGCCATTTTGTCCCTCGGTAGAACCGAGGGACAGAAACAAGTGCGCAAAGCGCACAAAGGGGGCAGGGTAGAAACACCCTGACCCCCTAGGTTTGCTCAGGGGGTCCCACAAGGACCCCCTGGGCAAAAAAATGCTCAGGGTGCGCGAATCCTGCCGAAAAAAAAAAAATCGAAGCGCGGTCTCCCGCGCTTCGATTGTATTTGCCCCCGGGTGGCCCAAGTCCCGGGGGCATGGTGGGGGTTTAATTTTATGTGTGGGGGCCTCAAAGGGCCCCCAAGCCCCGGGGACCGCCACCCCCGGGGCTTTTTTAAAAATGGTGCGGGAGGGCTCTGAGCCCTCCCGCAGCCCCGGGGACCACCACCTCCCGGGGCTTTTTTTAAAAAATTAAACAACCTGTGTGGGGGGCTCCAGCCCCCACACGCCCGGGGACCGCCACCTCCCCGGGGCACTAACAAATTAAAATGGGGGTCCGTTTTGGACCCCCGAAGCCCCGGGGACCACCACCTCCCAGGGGCTGTGCTGATGTAGGGAGGGGGCCGCACGGCCCCCTCCTGGAGCCCTTGATGGCCCTGGGGACCGCCACCCCCAGGGCCGGCTCCTGCAGTGTCCCGGGGTGCCTACCCCGGGACACTGCTGTTTGCAATGACAGGACGGGAGCCTCGCGGCTCCCGTCCTGTCATTGCAAACTTGCTTTGGATATTGGAAGAGAGAGCAGGAAACCTGCTCTCTCTTCCAATATCCAAAGCAGATTGCTTTTCCACATGGGGAGCAGCATGTCAGCTGCTCCCCATGTGGAACTAGCAATGCCGGCTCCCAAGGGACGTGGGGAGCCGGCGGGACTGTGGGGGATTGGGGACCCCCCACAGTCCCCAACGGAGAGGGCCAGCCCCGGGGGATGGGGTCCCCGGGGCAAGTAGTGGCCCAGGAGGGGGGCCACGCGGCCCCCCTCCCCAAAAAAAAAAAAATGGAAAGGCCGGCCCCGGGGGATGGGGTCCCCGGGGCCTTAAATGGCCTGAGGAGGGGGCCACGCAGCCCCCCTCCCAAGAAAATAAAAAAGGCCATGCCCCGGGGGATGGGGTCCCCGGGGCCAATACAGGCCCAGGGAAGGGGGCCACGCGGCCCCCTTCCCGTTTTTTTTTATAAAATAAAATTTAAAAAAAGGGGTAAGGCCCTGGGGGATGGGGTCCCCAGGGCCCAAAAACAGGAAAAAGGAAGGGGGCCACACAGCCCCCTTCAGGGGACAAATTTTTTTATTTTTTTTAAAACGATCGGGCCCGCAGGCCCCGCCCCTTCCTTCACCACTCTGCAAACGCGCCCCTGGCGCGTTTGCAGAGAGGGAACGAATTCCCCTTGAATACTGGGGGTCCCTGGGGGCCAACTAGCCCACCAGGAACCTCCAATATGCACCAGGGGCTGCGTTGCAGAGACGTGTAGAGAGGCCACACCCCTTTTACACCTCTCTGCAACGCAGCTCTGTGGCGCTTTTTGGAGGTATATGGTGGGCTAGTTGGACTCCGAGGACCCTCAGGATTCAAGGGACTTAATCCCCCAACTTAAAACGCGCCACGGGCGCGTTTGCACAGTGGTGAAGGGAGGGGCGGGGCTTCAGGTGACATGTGTGCAAACAGGCCCCGTGGCGCGTTTTAAGATGGGGAATAAAATCCCCTTCAATCCTGAGGGTCCCTGGGGGCCAACTAGCCCAACAGGTACATCCAGAAAGCGCCACAGAGCTGCGTTGCAGAGAGGTGTAAAAGGGGTGTGGCCTCTCTACACGTCTCTGTAACGCAGCCCCTGGCGCATATTGGAGGTTCCTGGTGGGCTAGTTGGCCCCTAGGGACCCTCAGGATTCAAGGGGACTTAATCCCCCAACTTAAAACGCACCACGGGGCGCGTTTGCACAGATGTCACCTCAGGCCCCGCCCCTCCCTTCACCATTGTGCAAATATTCTTCTAAAATCATCCGAAATACGAATTCCGATTTACTCACCTGTTATCAGGAGAGACCTCAGTGCTGTATCTTTCAGCCCAGTACTGGTCCTGAAAAGTAATTTTAACCGTACTTACCAGTAACTTGAATTTCCTTCCATAGGCTAACATTGACTGGTTTCACTTGGAAATTCTTCTAAGTGTGGAGTTTTGGAACTTTAAAATATTCCTCTAAAATCAGCCGAAATACGAATTCTGATTTACTCACCTGTTATCAGGAGAGACCTCAGTGCTGCATCTTTCAGCCCAGTACTGGTCCTGAAAAGTAATTTTAACCGTACTTACCGGTTACTTGAATTTCCTTCATAGGCTAACATTGACTGGTTTCACTTGGAAATTCTTCTAAGTGTGGAGTTTTGGAACTTTAAAATATTCCTCTAAAATCAGCCGAAATACGAATTCCGATTTACTCACCTGTTATCAGGAGAGACCTCAGTGCTGCATCTTTCAGCCCAGTACTGATCCTCAAAAGTAATTTTAACCGTACTTACCAGTAACTTGAATTTCCTTCCATAGGATATCATTGCCTGCTTTTTGCTGAAAAAGTTTCTAAGTGTTGATTTTTGAAACATACAAATATTCCTCTAAAATCAGCCGAAATACGAATTCAGATTTACTCACCTGTTATAAGGAGAGACCTCAGTGCTGTATCTTTCAGCCCAGTACTGGTCCTGAAAAGTAATTTTAATCGTACTTACCAGTAACTTGAATTTCCTTCCATAGGCTAACATTGACTGGTTTCACTTGGAAATTCTTCTAAGTGTGGAGTTTTGGAACTTTAAAATATTCCTCTAAAATCAGCCGAAATACGAATTCCGATTTACTCACCTGTTATCAGGAGAGACCTCAGTGCTGCATCTTTCAGCCCAGTACTAATCCGGAAAAGTAATTTTAACCGTACTTACCAGTAACTTGAATTTCCTTCATAGGCTAACATTGACTGGTTTCACTTGGAAATTCTTCTAAGTGTTGATTTTTGAAACATACAAATATTCCTCTAAAATCAGCCGAAATACGAATTCCGATTTACTCACCTGTTATAAGGAGAGACCTCAGTGCTGTATCTTTCAGCCCAGTACTGGTCCTGAAAAGTAATTTTAACCGTACTTACCAGTAACTTGAATTTCCTTCCATAGGCTAACATTGACTGGTTTCACTTGGAAATTCTTCTAAGTGTGGAGTTTTGGAACTTTAAAATATTCCTCTAAAATCAGCCGAAATACGAATTCCGATTTACTCACCTGTTATCAGGAGAGACCTCAGTGCTGCATCTTTCAGCCCAGTACTGATCCTCAAAAGTAATTTTAACCGTACTTACCAGTAACTTATATTTTCTTCCATAGGAATCCATTGTCTGGTTTTCAGCAAAAAGTTTCAAAGTGTTGATTTTTACAAACTACAAATATTCCTTAAAAATCACCTGTATGACTTAAACGCATTCTTTCAACTGTTTACAGGAGATGCACCAGTGCTGGATCCAGGATCCAACACTGAGTAAGAAAAAGTAACGATAACAGTTTTTACCTGCTAAGTGAATTTCCTTCCATAGGATAACATTGGTGATTCTATGAGAAAAAGTTTCTAAGTGTCAACTTTTAAAATACAATAATATTCCTTAAAAATCACGACTGTAACCAAAACGCTTTTACTCAACTGTTTACAGGAGATGTACCAGGACTGAATCTAGGATCCAGTCCTGTGGTTAGAAAAGTAATCCATAAAGTAACTAATTGCATTTAACTAGAAATTCACATTGAGCTGAATGTTGCATTGTGTTTGAAAATGTGTTGCCCATTGCAACAACTGTAACTACTGTACTTAAAAGTCTATTGCCTATGTGCAAAGTATTTAAACTAAAGTAATTCATTCTGAGAAAGTATTTTTTGTAATGTAATGTATAATGTAATTACAATGTAATTTAAAAAATAAAATATGTAAAAAAAAATTGTTTCTAAAAATGTAGTAAATCAGTATGAAAAAAATTAATATAACAATTAATACATTTAAAAATTGTCATTTACAAAACCTTTGAAATTCACTGAAAAAACCGTAGGTATCAGGCACGTTATAGTTAGAAATTAGCATTTAAAAAACCTTTGAAATTCACTGAAAAAACCATAGGTTTCAGACACGTTATAGTTACAAATTAGCATTTAAAAACCTTTGAAATTCACTGAAAAAACCATAGGTTTCAGACACGTTATAGTTACAAATTAGCATTTAAAAAACCTTTGAAATTCACTGAAAAACCATAGGTTTTAGGGACAGTTATAGTTACTTGGACATTGCACTCGTACAAAACCCGTGAAATTCCCCCGTTATAGTTAGTTCAGCTAACTATAACTCGCGCCTCGCAATGCACTGCTGATGACGTCACATATTACATCACTCATGACATGGTCAGTGACATCACTGATGACATCTCAAATGACATCACTGATGACATCATCCACGTGATAATCTGATGCACCTCCTCACACCCTAATATAATCTTTGATACACCCACTCTAAATTACAGACTGCCATTCGCAAAACCATAGACACTCCAACACCAATAACTACATACCGACTCACTGATTCTTAGGTCTACACACACACATCCACTCACTCACCTGTACAGTAACTCATACTTACGGTCACTCAGTACAGGACTATCATATGCACTCTTACTCCTATATAGACACTCAAACAACGCCACTCATCCATAGAGATACTCAGACACCTAGTCAGTCATGCAAATAATTAAACACACTGCCATTTACTCACCTATACAGTTATACACACACCAGCTCACTTACTCATACAAATAGTAGCACATTGTTACGCTCTTATACAATCACTGATACAAGCACACACTCATCCATACAGCCACTATCACAATCACTCACTCTTGCTTATAGCTATTTATATACTCCAACACACATATATACTGCCTTTCACATATGTAGTTACTGACACATGTACCACTGGGACATACATTCACTCACTAACACACTCTTACACACACTTACCCACCCATACAGTCTATCACAGATGCACTCTTGAAACCATCCACCCAGTGAATTACCCACTCACACATCTATGCACAGAGTTGCACACACCCCTCCCACACAAACACTCAGGCACCCATACAGATACTCAGACAAGCATTCAATAACTCATATAGACACTCATTTAGCTATTCACAAACACATGCAGCCACTTACACAGCAACAGACAGACGGATACAGACATTCACCCAGATTAGTCACTAACCCATGCATTCAGTAAGATACGTTAAATCACTCACTTATAGAGTCAGTCACGCACCTACTAAATCATCCATACAGACACTTACACACCCACTCATTCTTCAATACGTCTTTTCCTATATATATTAAAAATATTTAAACTTTACAGAAACACACAGTCACTGGATGATGTCATCAGTGATGTCATTTGAGATGTCATCAGTGATGTCATCAGTGATGTCACTGACCATGTCATGAGTGATGTAATATGTGACGTCATCAGCAGTGCATTGCGGGCGCAAGTTATAGTTAGCTGAACTAACTATAACGGGGAATTTCACGGGTTTTGTACGAGTGCAATGTCCAAGTAACTATAACTGTCCCTAAAACCTATGGTTTTTTCAGTGAATTTCAAAGGTTTTTTAAATGCTAATTTGTAACTATAACGTGTCTGAAACCTATGGTTTTTTCAGTGAATATATATATATATCAAACCAACGTTAAAGAGCGGTGAGGGTCACAGAACTCGTGTGCACAGGTGAGTATTCTAGGTGTATCCCTTATTGGCTAGATATTCAAAGAAACCGCTCACTTCTGATGATCCACCGCCCAGAGGTCATCTAACAAAAGATTAAATCCACACAGAAGGAGCGTACAGTTATTAGGAATTCATCCACAATTAATTATGGAAGTCCATAAATAATCAATATTCCAATGCAAGCTTCCTTGTCCACTTGTCTTTATTGAAACTTGTTCTAAACTCTTCAAAACACAGATCAATCAATATTTCAATACAGCCAGCCTACGTGTTTCGTCCCCCATGGGACATCATCAGGGCTGTAAAAAGAAAGCAAAAAATAAAAATCCATTCCAATTCGAGATTGTACATACAAATTAAAACAAAGTGCCCAAATGTTTAGAAAACATGTTCATTTCCACCTGCCTATAGAACAGTCTATACTCATCTGTAAAGGTATGCCCCACTATCTTTGGCACATCAAAAATGTACTTGCAAATTATATTCAACAACATACCAAAGTGTTTTGATAACTTATTCATTACAACCTTCCTATGGAACAGTCTATACTCATCTGATAAGTTATGCCCCACGATCATTGACTCATCCAAAATGTACTTATATCAAACAAAAGGCATCCTGCCTATATGACATTCTTTTAGATCTACAATACTATACAGTTTCCAACTTATATTCACCTATACATAATGATCACCCATCTTTGTTCAAAAATATTATTAATATTGTTGATCAGAATAGTACGTGTGCACTGATCCATGATGTGTCATGACTAACCTGGCCTTCAATTATCAAATGTTTTTATCAATTTATATCATCAGTTAGCACCCATCCTCCTTCTAACTTTTGAAACCCTGAACACTCCACTTAGTCCTATTAAATGTGTATTTATCAGGATACACGGGCCTCTGACTTCAATTATCAAAAGTTTTTATCAATTTTTATCAGCAGTTAGCACCAATCCTCCTTCTAACTTTTGAAACCCTGAACACTCCACTTAGTCCTATTTAATGTGTATTTATCAAGAAACACGGGCCTCTGTCTCAATGATTTCCAGAAACATCCTGAATCTTTACTCCCCATCATTAGATTCAAAGTGATCTCACCTGAATCATTTTCATGTTACTGTCTATTTCTTATTCTTTTTCCAATTTTCCGAAATTTCTATTTTATGATGCAAATTCTGTAAAAGAGAATTACCACTATTTAGTGTTGTCCCCCTTACTTTTATATCTGTTCCTTAGGCTTGCCTCGTTCTTACTTATTGCTCACCTTTTTATAATGTCGAACGAGTTCCTGTCAATTGCTCTTCCATCCTTCCTAATCGATTTTCAAAATTTCTATTTTGTGATGCTAATTCTGTAAAGAAAAAAAATAACCGCTATTTAATATTCTTCACCCCATTTCTTTTATCGCCCCTCTAGCTAGCCTTCTTCCCACTCATCTGCTCACCTTTTTATTAAGTCCAAGCATCTCCATGAAGTTCTCTCCTCTGCAGCCAGGCCCGATAAATCCCGCTGCAATTTGCGACTATTCCCCACCTCTATTTAAAATTCTTTTGAACCAATCCGGGGTTGCGCATTCAAGCCTCGCGCTTTAAATACAATTCTGTCCAATCATTAGCGAGCCACAAACAACATTCATTTAATTTATGCGTAATTTTGGGCTGCAGTTCCCTCTCTGGTCCACGTCCTCACAATCGGGAGAGTAAGTCATGTAAGTCTTCACTTTTGAGCAACTTTACAGTTGTAATTGGTGAATACCAAAAGTAGTAAAGTTACTCAAAAAGGTAAGAGTAAACTTAAAGGTGTAAGTTACTCACAAGGGGAAGGTAACTTTGTGAATAGGCCCAATAGTAGGTAAGAGAATGTTGCAGGGGAGAGTACAAGCTGTCCTGTCATGGTTTTATATGTGGAAGACGGAGGACAAACTCAACTTCCAGATTGTTCCCGAATATCAAATACACACCCATAAATCACAATATTCATTTTCTTAACACGTGTCTTTAAATGTGTGTTTATCATGTACTTTCGGTGTAACATCATTGAATACTTGTTCAAAATATACAGTTGTAATTGCTTCAGTCTACATTGTGTCACACTATCATCTCACTCTATGGAAATAGGGTCAGTGCAAGGAATTTGGATCACTGTAGATTTCGCAGGTACCTGCTGTGCAATCTTACTTGAAACCACCAACCTCCTAGGTCGAGACTGACAAGACATGCACTGTGGCAAAATATGTAAAAAATTATGCAGGCTGCTCTGGTATAAAGTGTGCTACATAAACAATTTCACTTCAACTCATAACATGCAGGTAATGTTTTCACCACTTGTGAAAACTTGTATGTTGAAAGAATACTTACCCACTCACTTCTAGGTACAATATATATGCCATCCATAAACTAAAAACATTATGTAAATGTGCAAATGTGCAAAGGGTGTAGTGCAAATGGAATAGGGCAAGCGGCTTATGTCCAACACATTGCTCCAGAAGCATTGACTAGGTAATGATATTATGGGTGCGGAACAAAATTACTTCTGGATATTGCTCTTGTACTTAGATACTATGTGAGTACTGTGAAGGTAGTATCCTTACTCTAAACACAATAAGCAATAGAAATTAGCTCCAGATTCATTGCAAGGATTGTGATGCTTTTGTCAGAACAAAGAATCTTCAGCTGTTTCAGCTGATAAGTGTTTTGCTCAGGCTGTCACAAGCTTTTCCAAAACTCCTCAAACTCAATGAACATTTGTGCTCCAGTACATCAAAGTGACTGTGCCTATGTCAAAGAGCAAGTACTTAAATTAATAATGGGGTAGTAACATAGTTGTATCCATAACAATGTAACATATTTGTGTAGGAGAAAAAGTAATGTAAGCTGCACTTAGAATGCACTGGTTGGCTTGTACATTAATCTCGTCAGTGCAGAATGCAATAACTTTCTAAAGTTAGGGATACATGAATGCCTCCTGTGCATTACCCATGTATTGGTATTTTCATCATAGTTGGACATGGCTTGTACTTGTACTCTTCTGTGGCAGGTGACTTACTTGTTTGCCCTGCTTCATAATATACTTCCAGTCTTCATTTTTGAAAATTGAAGAAGCTGCGTCAGTACAAGCAGATTGCCCCCACCCCCCTTGCTGGGAGTCTGTCTAGTACTGCAGTGCCATAATAGATCACATTTGTTATTTTATAACAGACTTCAATCTCATTCTCAGTCCCACACATGCACATAGACACAATGACAGACACACACGGGTGCCCTCAGAAACAGTTAAATACATTTCAATTTTGAAAGTTCTTTAAAATGACAACTGTCTCAATTATTTATATTAAACACTTTGGAGAGAATTAGTGAACCAAGCCAGTCTTACCACATGCCTAGCTAATTATCAAGGTTTGTGGCTTTGGGTAGCTCTTATTTACATACCCTATGAGGCATGCCTTCTGCTGCCACGTCATGTTTTGCAAGACAGCAAACACTTTGTGGTCTCACTCTTGTCACTTAGACACCAGGATGTGCTGGTTTTGATTTGCTGTTCTTGAATTTGATGAAGTAAATTTGATAATCATGAACGTCAAATGCCACACACCACATATATTCATGAAAGTAGGCAGCTCTTTTACACCCACTATGTGATTTTCCATTAAGCAACCTGTCTGGCATTAGTATGGCACTTGGTGGTGGGCAGTGGTGTTGTTTGGTGCTGCAGGAGAATGGATATGCCTAGTCCGCCACAGCTTGCACAGGGCTCATCTTGTGCAGCGTCCATTTATGCACTGTCTTTGCGCTAGCTGTCTCCCTCCCTCCCAGAGAACGAGCAAAGACTCAAAGAACTCGTACTTACCATATAGCCATACGTTGCTTACACTTTGATAAATACAAACTCTAAGCATGTCATCTTGTTGCAACAATTCCTGACCATCCCCCAGCACCTCACACACTGCTCACCCTTTTTGGAATTTCTTTAAAAAATGTGAACACACCCACTGCAGGCAGCTCTAGCCTAGCCTCATTTAATAATATTTTCTATAAATTGTAACCTGGTCCAGATGACTCCTTGCCTCCCAGTTGCAATCTCCCACTTGCCTGTCCATTCTACTGGTTTGATCTCCTCGTCTACATTAGCTTGCTAAGTGGTTTGAAATGCAGCAAAGAACCCCTTTGCTTGTATTTAGACAATTGAGACTTGGGGTCCAGTGGTTAATGATCGTGTGCACTTGTACCTGTGGAAGTACTTGACTTCTCTGCTGTGTCATTTGCTTCCTAGTGATCACCATACCAGATAGGCACTCTCTACCATTACGGGCCTCTAACTCATCTCATATTCTACCTTAACTCTCTCTACCACTCCACTTGGTGTGCCCTACCATTCTCCCTCTTTCTACCTTCCCTTTCTCCCTATCTCTAGCTCTCTCTAACTCTCTCAAAATCTTACCAAATCTTTCTACCTCTCCTTCTTTTACTACATCTTCCTTTTATACCCCTCGGTATCTTTATTTCTAGTCACCTCATCTTTCTCTCTTTACCTTAGTTCCCTCACGTATCTGCCTCCACTTCATCTCTATCGCTATGTCCCTTTTCTCTCTTCTTCCTCTCTCACAATATTGTTTTCTTTTCCTCTCTGCTCTGCTCCTTTCTTTAGCACCCACCCCCTCCATTTCACTGGCTAAGCAGAGTTAAAGGTCAATGTCCAAAAAGAGACTTGTAGATATAGGAAGAGAAGATTAGAGGCCAGGCAGGGGAAGAGAATTAAGTTGACATTTACCAAATTCTAACTTTATGGGACAGTGAAAACCCTCAGAGCAATGCTTTTCACAGTTGCAATCACATTGTCAGTTGTGAAAGGGGATTTATTTGTGATTATGATTATCCAGCAATTAAAGCTACTATTTCAAGTCCTATGGCAGTATGTCCTATTTTACCATTATGCGCTATTCACTTAGGGCCAGATTCATCAAGGTTTTGCATCGCCCCTGCACCATGGAAGGGGATGCAAGGGTGATTCAAAACCTAAGTGAGTATTATCACGCCGTGCAAATCTACCTTGCATGGCCCTGGGTGGCTTGGTATATCTGGAGAAACTCAAGGCAGCCAAATTGCTGCCTTGCGTTACTCTGCCCCATGGATGCATTCCACGAGTGGAGCATAGGTGGTTCCATGCATCCAGCCATGGATTTTGGCATATTCCTAGATTTCCCATTAGCGGTAGACTTGGGAATGCGTCAAAATGCTACGCTTCCCCAGGTGAGGTGTAACAAGGAGAAATATCTGTATTTCTACTCGTTTTTCCTCTTTCTACATGTGCTGCATTCTGCAGCACACATAGAAAGAGGAAAATGCCTCTGAGAATTGTTTTTGTGCAAGAAAGTGCCCCTTCCTGCATGAACACAATCCTGCCTACAATGCATGCACCCTTGCACCATGACGGAAGTGAGCCTGCATTGGTGATAGGCTGCCAAAAGTGCACCAGTGCTAGCAAAGGACAGGCATTCACTGTATAATGTTAAATACTGTGCTTTCCTGCCCTTTTCCTTTCACACAGTGCAGCGCAGTAAAGTGGCTTGCTGGGTTGTGCTGCATGAAACAATAATGAATATGGGCCTTAATGTCCATCAAGTCACCCTTACTGTAACTTTTATATAATTTGAGGGACAAGCTGGTTAGGCACTGAATTTTTGCCTATCCAGAGTTTGTAAGACAAAAAATATATGTCCAACAACAAAAATAAGTGGCTTTACTAATGTTTGTTTATGCTTTCTTTTAGTGCGATTTCACTAGCTGATCCAGAGCAGATTGATCATTCAGCTGTTTTCATGCCATTTGTTTCTATAGGTTTAACATATAATGCAATATTATTTGGCATCATGAGGGCTTCAATCAGCTGAAAATGGACAGCAAATTTCAAGATCTTTTGAACGGGTGCCCCCAAAATATATCTGGGCCAGGGCCCCAAACATACACAAGATGGCACGCTACCATAGTTTTTAAACTTTTCCCATAGGTTTACTTCATTAACCACTGACCATTCTCAACATGATACTGCATCTCAGATTCACTGAACAGCTCATGGGTATAAAAATTGGAGCTGGTGTAGGGTGTCTTGTACACACTGTACTTATGTAGTAACCATGGATGAGATGTATCCTGACTGACAGCCCCTACCTCATGCAGAGTTTTTACTATGTGAAAGTAACTTTATTTAAAATGTAAAATTAAAAATCAAATTCATGCAGTTTATGACATGCTTATGTTAGGAATATACCGGTTGGCTCATTATTTGAGATACTAGGACAAATCTTTTCCCGAGGCATGCATATGCAACCAAAGCCAGGAATGGATATTTACTTCTTGTCAGTTTATCTTTATATACCAATGTTAGTAATAAATGGGTACTTTCTATTTAAAAACTTTAACACCATAGCGCTGAGGATCACAGCAATATTTTGCTGAATAACCTGTTTGCCCTTGGCGGATACAGGTAACACCTACACATCCTGTGGCAATATGTACAAGTCATAGTCTGTTTACCTTGTGCCAGCATACATTTACTGCACATTCTGAGATAATCTCATCCAGTGAGAAACCTGACTGTCCAGTTATAAAACCAATTAGCATGGCTATTAAGAGAAAAGTCAAATCCTAAAAGAGGGCTTGAAATTAACCAATTTTAAAGCAACTATTGCATGTGACAATTCCTATTGAAAAAAAAATCATTGGCAAAGACAATAGGTCTTGCCTATACAAGAGCTATTGGTTTTGGCAATGTGTTTTTGCCATGTTGTACACCAGTGTGGTTACTGTTCAGCATGGCTAAAAGTTAGTGGCATGGAGTGTCCTAGAGTGGAGTGGGGGGAGTAGAGTGCCGTGGACATGATTTGATGGAATATAGTGCCTTAGAGTGGAGTATGGGGAGTCAAGTGTTGTAGAGTTGAGTAGAGGGAAGTAGAGTTCAGTAGTGCAGTGGCAAAGAGTTCCATAGAGTGCAGTGTCATAGAGTGCAGTGTCGTAGAGTAAAGTGGCTTAGAGTGGAGTGGGGTGGAATAGGGTGGAGTGGGTTGGAATGGATTGAGGTAGTGGGGTGGATTGGATTGGAGTAGATTGGGATGGATTAGACCGGGCTAGAGTGGGTTGGATTGAGTGGAGTGGGGTGGGGTGGACTGGAGTGGATGGACTGAATCGGGTGGATTGGAGTGGATTGAAATGGAGTGAGGTGGATTGGATTAGAGTGGGGTGGATTAGATTGGTTTGGAGCGGGGTTGATTTGTTTGGGGCGGGGTGAATTGGATTAGAATGGGGTGGTTTGGAGTGGGGTGAATTAGAGTGAAGTGGGGTGGATTGGATTGGAGTGCAGAGAATTGGAGTGGGGTGGATAGGAGTGGGGTGGATTGGGCTGGAGTGGGGTGGATTGGATTGCAGGGGGTGGATTGGTGTGTGTTGGGCTAGAGGGATTGGATCGAGTGAGGTGGATTGATTAGAGTACAGTGGTTTGGAGTGGGCTGAATTAGAGTAAAGTGGAGGAGCATGGATTGGACTGGAGGATAGTGGAATGGAGTGGGGTGGATTGGAGTGGGGTGGATTGGAGTGGGGAGTGGGGTGGGTAGGAGTGGGGTGGATTGGACTGGAGTGGGGTAGATTTGATTGGAGGGGTGGAGAGGAGTGTGGTGGCTATATGGATTGGATCGAGTGGATGGCTTGAACTGGGGTAGAGTGATGTGGAGGGGTGGATTGGAATGGACTGGATGTGGGTGGATTGAAGTGCTGTGTGGTAGATGGATTGGATTGAGTGGAGTGGACTGAACTGGGGTGTGGTGAATTGGATTGTGGTGGAGTTGGGTGATTTGAAGTAGAGGAGGGTGGACTCAACTGTAGTGGAGTGGGGTGGATTGGAGTGGCTTGGACTGGGTGGGGTGGATTAGATTGGAGTGGGGTGGAATGGGTGGGGTGGGGTGGGTTAGGGGGGTGGGGGGAAGGTGTATTGCAGTGGAGCGGACTGCAGTGGGGTGGATTGGAGTGGGGTGAATTGGAATTTGTGGGGTGGACTGGAGTGGGACAAACTGGAGTGGGGTGGAGGAGAGTAAGGTGGAATGGAGTGGGGTGAATTGGAGTGGGGTATATTGGAGTGGGATGGAATGGATTGGCATGGAGAGGGGTGGATTGGAGTGGAGATGAGTAGATTGGATTGCAGTGGAGTGCATTGGATTGGAGTGAGGTGGATTGGATTGAGTGGGTTGGATTGGATTGGGGTGGGGTTAACTGTATTGGGGTGGAGTGGATTGGATTGAGATGGATTGCAGTGGAGTGGATTGGAGTTGGGTGGGGTGGATTGGATTGGTGTGGGGTAGATAGGATTGGATTGGAGTGGAGTGGATTAGATTGGAGTGGGGTGGATTGGTTTGGATTGGGATATGGTGAGGTAGATTGGATTGGAGTGGATTAGATTGGAGTGGGGTGGATTGTTTAGGACTGGAGTGGGACCGATTGAAGTGGGGCAGATTATTTTGGATTGGAGTGGGGCTGATTGGAGTGGGGCAGATTGTTTGGGATTGGAGTGGGGCAGATTGCTGTGAATTAGAGAAGGGCACATTGGAGTGGGACAGATTGTTTTAGATTGGAGTGTGGCAGATTGTCTTGGATTGGAGTGGGACAGATTGGAATGGTGCAGAGTGCTTTGGAACAGTGTGTGGCAGATTGTTTTAGATTTGAGTGTGGCAGATTAATTTGGACTAAACGGGATACATTGTTTTGGATTGCTGTGGGGCAGATTGGTGTAGAGCAGATTGGAGTGGGGCTAATTGTCTTGGATTGGAGTGGGGGATTGGGGTGGAGTGGAATGGAGTTGGGTAAATTGGGGAAGGAGTGAGAGGGTTTGGATTGGGATGGGTTGGATTGGATTGGGGTGGATTGGAGTGTGGTGAATTGGGATGGAGTGTGTGGATTGGGGTGAGGTAAATTGGAGTGGGGTGCAATGGAGTTGGTGGTGTTGGAATGGGGTGGATAGGAGTGGGGAGGATTGGAATTGAGTGGGGTAGGGTTTATTGGGTTGGAGTGGGTGGAGTGAAGTGTGGTGGAATATATGGATTGGATTGAGTGGGGTGGACTAAACTGGGGTAGGGTGGGGTGGATTGGATTAGACTAGGATGGTTTGGAGTGGGCTGAATTAATGTGAAGTGGAGGGGATGGATTGGACTAGACTGGAGGGGGTGGATTGAAGTACGGTGGTCTAGATGGATTGGATGGAGTGGGGTCGATTGAACTGGGGTATGGTGAATTCGATTGGGGCAGAGTTGGGTGAATTGAAGTAGAATAGGGTGAATTGGACTGCAGTGGAGTGGGGTGGATTGGAGTGGATTGGACGGGGTGGGGTGGATTAGACTGGAGTGGGGTGGAATGGGGTAGAGTGGGGTAGGGGGAGTAGGGTAACTTGGACTGCAGTGGGGTGGATTGTAGTGGAGTGGAATAGATTGTAGTGGGGTGGATTGAAGTGGGGTGATTTGGACTGTGTGGGGTGGACTGGAGTGGAGTGAATTGGAGTGGGGTGGAGTGTATTGAGATGGAGTGGAGTGAGGTGGATTGGAGTGGGATGGACTGGGTGGGGTGGATTAGATTGGAGTGGGGTGGAATGGGTGGGGTGGGTTAAGGGGGTTGGGGAAAGGTGGATTGGAGTGGGGTGGATTGGAGTGGGGTGAATTGGAATTTGTGGGGTGGACTGGAGTGGGTAAACTAGAGTGGGGTGGACTAGAGTGAGGTGGAATGGAGTGGGGTGAATTGGAGTGGGGTGGATTGGAGTGGGATGGATTGGATTAGCATGGGGAGGAGAGGGGTGGATTGGAGTGGAGAGGAGTAGATTGGATTGCAGTGGGATGAATTGGGTTGGAATGAGGTGGATTGGATTGAGTGGGTTGGATTGGATTGGGGTGGGGTTAACTGTATTGGGGTAGGGTGGATTGGATTGAGGTTGATTGGATTGCAGTGGGGTGGATTGAAGTGGGGTAGATTGGATTTGGCTGGATTGGGGTGGAATGGATTGGTGTGGATAGGATTGGATTGGAGTGGGGTGGATTAGATTGGAGTGGAGTGGAGTGGGGTGGATTGGATTGGGATAACGTGGATTAGATTGGGGTATGGTGAGGTAAATTGGATTGGAGTTGGGTGGATTGAAGTGTGGCGGATTAGAGTGGGGTGCATTGTTTTAGACTGGTGAAGGACAGACTGTTTTGGATTGTAGAAGGGCAGATTGGAGTGGGGCAGATTGTTTTTTTAATTGGATTGGAGTGCCGCTGATTGGAGAGGGGCAGATTGTTTTTGGTTGTAGTTAAGCAGATTGCTTTGGATTACAGTGGAGTAAATTGGGGTGGGGCAGATTGTTTTAGAGTGGAGTGTGGCAGATTGTCTTGGATTGGAGTGGGACAGATTTGAATCGGGCAGAGTGCTTTGTGCCAGAGTGTGGCAGATTGTTTTAGATTTTAGTGTGGCAGATTGATTTGGACTGAGTGGGACAGATTGTTTTGGATTGCTGTGGGGCAGATTGGTGTAGAGCAGATTGGAGTGGGGCTAATTATTTTTGATTGGAGTGGGGTGGATTGTGGTGGATTGGAAGGGAGTGGGGTGAATTGGGGAAGGTGTGAGGTGGATTGGATTGGATTGGGGTGGATTTGAGTGTGGTGAATTGGGATGGAATGGGTGGATTGGGGTGAGGTAGATTGGAGAGGGGTGATTTGGAGTGGAGTGAATTGGAGTAGGGCAGATTGTTTTGGATTGTAGTGGGGCAGATTGCTTTGGATTAGAGTGGGGAATATTGTTGTGTGATGGATTGGAGTGGGGCAGATTGGAGTGGGCGGAATGGATTGGGCGGATTCTTTTGGATTGGAGTGGGGCAGATTGAAGTAGGGTAGATTAGAGTGGGGCAGACTGTTTTGAATTGGAGTGGGTCAGATTGTTGTGGGGCAGATTGTTTTGGATTGGAGTGGGGAAGATTTGTGTGGGGTGGATTGGAGTTGAACAGATTGTTTTGGATTGGAGTGGGGCAGATTGGAGTGGGGCTAATTGATTTGGTTTGGAGTTGTGTAGATTAGAGTGGGGCAGATTGTTTTGGATTGGAGCGTGGCAGATTGTTTTGGGGCAGATTGGAGTTGGGCAGATTGTTTTGGATTGGAGTGGGGCAGAATGTTTTGGATTGTAGTGGAGCAGATTGGAGTCAGGCAGACTGTTTTGGATTGGAGTGGGGACGATTGGAGTCAGGCAGACTCTTTTGGATTGGAGTGGGGGTGATTGGTGTGGGGCAGATTGGAGTGGGGCAGTTTGTTTTAGATTTGAGTGGGATGGATTGTGATGCATTGGATTGGAGTGGGGTGCAGTGGGGAGGGAGTGAGATGGATTGGATTGGTTTGCAATGTATTGAATTGGAGTGGGCTAGATATGATTGGGCTGGATTGTATTGGCCTGAGGTGGATTGGATTGGAGTGGGGTGGATTGTGGTAAATTGGGATGGAGTGGGTGCATTGGGATGAGGTGGATTGGAGTGGGATGAATCGGAGTGGGGTGGATTGGAAATTGGGTGGATTGGAGTGGGGCAGGTTAGAGTGGGGTGTATTGGAATGTGACAGATTGGAGGGGGCAGATTGTTTTGGATTGGAGTGAGGCAGATTGGAGTGGGGCAGATTAGAGTGAGGCAGACTGTTTCATATTGGAGAGGGTCAGATTGGAGTGGGGGAGACTGGTGTGGGGCAGATTGTTTTGGATTGGATTGTGGCAGATTGGAGCGGGAAGACTATTCTGGATTGAAGTGGGGCAGATGGAAATCAGGTAGATTGTTTTATATTGGAGGGGCAGATTGAAGTGTGACAGATTGTGTTGAATTGGAGTGGGGTAGCTTGTTTTGGATTGGAGGGGGTAGATTGTTTTGGATGGGTCAGATTGTTTTGAATTGGAGTGGGTCAGATTGTTTTGGATTGGAGTGGAGTGAATTGAAGTGAGGCAGATTGGAGTAGGCCAGTCTTGAGTGGGGTGGGTTGGAATATTGGAGTGGAATGGATTGGAGTGGAATGGATTGGGGTGAGTGTTTTGGATTTGATTGGGGGTGGATTGGTCTGGGGTAGATTGGACTGAGTGGGATCGATTGGTGTGGGGGGAGAAGGGGTGGATTGGCTTGGATTGGAGTGGTAAATATTGGAGTGGGGTGGACTGGGGTGCACTGCACGATTATGGGACCAATTCTGATATCGTTTGGAAGGGTTCCGAATCAGATTCGAGTTTGCTGAATCCGATCCGGAACCCTTGTTGCTGACCGAATCCTACACAGTTGCCAACGACCGATTACGATGCCCGAAAACCTGTAGGGCTGTCTGAATCGGTTCCGAATTGCATTCGTACAGGTCGCATCTTTCGGAGCCGGATCATACAGCTCTATGGACTTGTTTTCCGAACGAGCGAGTACGATGGCCGATTTGGACAGCTGTTCTGATTTGGTTTATCTGAAACGAATTGGCTGCCGGAATTGGTCTTTGGGGGTTTGTAGCAGGACCCCCTTCACCCGGGCCCCTTCGAATCGGGCCCGTGGGGTTACCCATGGGTCCCCACTCACCCACCATGCACAGTGTGGCAGGCACCATGCGGTGCCCGACACAGGGTGAACGTTTTTCCCCAGCCATCCCATTCTTCAATGGGAGCCTGTGTTTGCGTTCGGAGCACAGGCTCCCCTTGAAGTCAATGGGAGTCCGACTGACTCGTATCCGGAAGCATCCTGATGCATCCAATTCGCTCGGTCGAACTCCCCCAATCCAAGTAGTTCGGAAAGCATTCCAGAACCGATTTGGTTGGAATGCTTTCCGAATGACATCGGAATCGGCTCCTAAGTGTTAAAGCATCATTTGAGAAATTAAACATAAGAAAGAAACAATGTTGTTTTGAAATAAGATAATCCTCACCTTTTGAGGAACAGCACCCACGAGCAAAAACAAAAGAAAACATGAGGGCAAAGTGAAAAAAAAGACTTTGCAAATTAAAAGAAAGTTAACTATAGAAAATAAATCTTTGCAATTTTGTTTGTCCTGCTCGGCATGTTTTTGCCAGTCACACGCCTTTTGTTTGCAACGCACTAAAAGTTAAAAAGAACAAAATAGTACCTCAATCATGTTGGGAGCTGTGGATGGACACTGATTAAGTTAAATCAATCAGTGCGTGGTCCCTGCTCCACAGAGAGGCACGGAAATGATGTTAGGCCTGTGTGATGAATTACGAGGCTGTAAAGAAGAGTGCCATGCAATCCAACAAATGGTAAGCAACAGACATGGTAAGCAACAGACAGGCTCCAAGACTCCCTTTTGTTAACAGCAGTGTTTCGCAAGTAAAACACATTCTCCTGCGCATGCTCTTGCAGGCTCAACCCTAAAAAGTAGTTATTCCAGCACTTCATACGACTGACCACCAATACAGTAACATAGTTAAAAATATAAATAGATGCAAATTACTTTTAACAATATATATTGTATATATAAATAGTACATGTTTATTCATTTATGAAATATTTGAATAACCTATTTTGAATTTAAAAAATGATGTTACAAAACATTTCATTAAAAATTGTCATCAGTTCTATATATTACATGCAATAATTATTAGTTCACACTACACAATATTTTTTTATCTTTAGGTGGGAATTTATTTTTTGAATTTAAACTTCAGAAAAATAAATTTTATTTCATTTAATATATTTCCATTAATTAACTTTTGATTTCAATATTGATTTAATAGTACTCTAGCGTGTTTTTGTTCGATGTTTAAAGCAAATATATAAAATTAATTTACAATAACGAAAAATATGTTTAATATTTATTTTCGACTTAAATACTTTAAAAAAAAATTCCCTATGCTTTACTATAGGGAGACTTTGCATGCGGAGAGGAGATCTCCGACAGAAACATGGCTGACTAGGAAAGCACCACCCTAACTCTGTCAATCCTGGTAATTTCTCTACATTCAGTCTCACAATAGGTTGAATAAATGATCACAGGTCAAAGAAAGTATGTGTGTGCAATAGTGATAGAACTGATTACAGACTCTGGGGAGCTAATGCTGATTATCTACTTGTCATCTCCTAAGCCACCAGTCAATGTCACAAATCCAATTTGTTCAGTGAACACCTCTTCACTTGAGATTTAACAACCATCCAAGATCTCGTGTTAATAAACACAATTACCACCATCCTCTGTGGACCCTCCAGTCCCTCTCTTGGAAGCACTGTAGCGCATAAAAGAGCGTAACGCTTTATGTATAGAGACACAAATGACCATTCTGTGATGCAGAACAGCTACGCAGTATTAGGAAAATACCTTTTAGACTGTAGACTTTTTAGTGTGACAACTTTGTATTAATATTTGCAGCTTCTATATGACAGCCCCCACTGAAGGAAATACCCTTTTCTGCTAATAATTGATAAACACACATGAATTTACATATCAAGGCACTTCTAGTAATACTAACACACACATGCACGCACACACGCACACACACACACACACACACACACAAAGACATCCACTCAAACGTCTTATGATAGCATATATTTCTGTTCATTTGTACAGTACATTGCCTCTCATTTGGTCATAACATTGTATGAGAATTACCAGGAGTTGAATGTGATGATGCAATAACATGATATGAGCAGGTACACATTTATAACAAGATATAAAACTAGCACCGTCACCTCTAATGCCAAAAACACACTTCAATAAAGCAGTGTTTTTGATTAAAAATTAATCAACACAAAAAACAAGACGTTTCTTCCCACAAGCAAAGATATGACATTGATGGCCTTCATCAACAATCTTCGGGGCATTCGCGCAGTCGTGCACCTCCTCTTGTGCTGCTTGATGCCAGTGCCTATTGCCCACAGCATGGTGCCCGGGTGCCACTTCAAGAGAGGCAATGTGAGTGGATTTTCAAGAAGTGGAGACATCTTGATCACTGGGATTTTGCGGGTCCACTTTTCTGTGGTGCAGAAAGAGATCACCTTCCAAGAGGAACCGGAGCCAGCCAGGTGCCAGATGTAAGTCCATAACTTCTCACTAGTGATCAAAGTGTTTGCATACTTGTTTCAACTGAACACCGGAAGCCCTAAAGCTGTGAGTGTTCTGACTAATTACAACAGTGACTGTTGCAATGTAAGATGGTGGTGCATGGACCTAGTACTGTGCATGTTCAGCTGTCGTGAATGTAAAACAGCACTGTTGATGCCTGACGCGAGTCCTCAGCCACAATAGTCCTTAGTTACAAAGTCTGATGATGTGACAGTCACCTAGAACAGCACATATATGAAATCTGCAATTAAAAATGCATATTGATTCCTTGATATATTTTCTCTGTTAATAATTATTATTATCATCTTGTATTTTATTGCTATTTAAATATTCCTAATATTTCACATTCTAAAATGTAATATTTCTGCTTCTCTTATACAACTCAAATAAAGCTAATAAAACACCCATGCCCCAAGATGGTTCTCTCCATTTGTAACATAAGGATGTATATTCCATGACTGGTCAGTGCCATTACAACTTATGGCATTACTTCCTTGTTCATAAACTTATTTAGACTGGGAGAATCAGTGTTTCTCGAACACTGCACTTGTGCAAGATTGCTCTATTTCCTTTGCTCGGTTTGTTTACATTCCTGTGAAAACATAATTTTCCTGCCGGCAGCCAGTGCACATCTGTGAGGATGTTTGTTAAAGGCAGCAGCGCAGTAGCAGCGTTTTTTCCATGTTGGTGCCTTATTCACACTGTCTCTTGTACGCTGGGCCTGTTTGCTTTCAGCTGGAAAGCTGTAGAGAATCGTGAAATCCATAAACCTTGGGGAAACCAGGGGTTATGTAAGTCTCTCTAATAAGTGTACTTAGATGGGCACCTAATCAGCAAAGCTTAAAAAAGATGTTAATTTAACTAGTCATCATTGCTATCACGGGTACGTGTAGGAGGCTGCCACAGCAAGCATGGCTCCAACAATATGTATGGTTTGATTGCAGGTTGTTTGATACCTTTAGTGTTATGTTTCATATAGATGCCCTAATATAGGCCTGGTTTGAGATGCTCTAATATAGGCATAATCTTTCACCTACATTAGTTCCCTATTCACCACAATAACGGGCGCTGAGGGCTGAACCTTATCTAGACTGTGGTTTGGGTACAGAAGGAGGGTTTTTCCCGAACAATGGCCTCCTATACCATCTTCGATGTGCTCATCCAGTATGATTAAATATTCATAAGAGTTCTAGGAAA
The DNA here is from genome assembly GCA_963921515.1 of Calotriton arnoldi. Taxonomy (NCBI): domain Eukaryota; kingdom Metazoa; phylum Chordata; class Amphibia; order Caudata; family Salamandridae; genus Calotriton; species Calotriton arnoldi. The sequence goes on from CAWUFW010001718.1 coordinate 2,486,218, forward strand.
CCAGGCAGGGGCTAGAATCCACCTGCATAAACGAATCACTGACAAAATATCGAAGGTCAAAAAATCGACCTACAAAAATATCGCAACAAAAATATCGATGTCAAGAATATCGACATCCTATCTACAACATGGTAAGTACAAAAATATCGAAAAAAATATCGATGTCAAAAATATCGTAATCAAAAATATCGTTTTTTTTTTTTAATAATATGTAAAATAAACTAAATAATACTTATAATTTAAATAAACATAGTTAAAATTATTTGGTAATATTTAAAATTAATAAGTAACATATATAATTAAATAAAACATTAATTAAACATATACATATAATATATAATATACTTACTTAATAATAAGTTTGAATAATTATTTTAATAAATTATAAATTATTAAAAAATATTATAAATTATAAATACATCTATACACATAAAACAATAACATAAAGAAAAATTAAATAATTATGTATAACAAATTAAAAAAGTTAAATTTACTTTTAATATTTTTAAAATTAATTATATACTATATTAACTAAAATAATGCAAAAAATATTAAGTAGCGTAGGGAATAAAATTACTATTACAACTCCCAAAAAAACAACAGTACAAAAAATGTTGGATAGCGTAGGGGTAAAAATTACTATTCCCACTCCAGAGAGTGCAACAGTAGGGAAAGTGTTGGATGGCGTAGGGGTAAAAATTACTATTCCCACTCCAGAGAGTGCAACAGTAGGGAAAGTGTTGGATAGCGTAGGGGTAAAAATTACTATTCCCACTCCAGAGAGTGCAACAGTAGGGAAAGTGTTGGATAGCGTAGGGGTAAAAATTACTATTCCCACTCCAGAGAGTGCAACAGTAGGGAAAGTGTTGGATAGCGTAGGGGTAAAAATTACTATTCCCACTCCAGGGAGTGCAACAGTAGGGAAAGTGTTGGATAGCGTAGGGGTAAAAATTACTATTCCCACTCCAGAGAGTGCAACAGTAGGGAAAGTGTTGGATAGCGTAGGGGTAAAAATTACTATTCCCACTCCAGAGAGTGCAACAGTAGGGAAAGTGTTGGATAGCGTAGGGGTAAAAATTACTATTCCCACTCCAGAGAGTGCAACAGTAGGGAAAGTGTTGGATAGCGTAGGGGTAAAAATTACTATTCCCACTCCAGGGAGTGCAACAGTAGGGAAAGTGTTGGATAGCGTAGGGGTAAAAATTACTATTCCCACTCCAGAGAGTGCAACAGTAGGGAAAGTGTTGGATAGCGTAGGGGTAAAATTACTATTCCCACTCCAGAGAGTGCAACAGTAGGGAAAGTGTTGGATAGCGTAGAAGTGACAAATAACATACTTAGAAATAAACAAATTTTTTAAAATAATTAATGAATTATTAAATAACTCTAAACTATTTACCAATACCAATAATAATTTATTAAAAACATATTTACCAATAGAAAATTTATTAACAATACATTAATAATAAATACCAATAAATAATAATTAATTAATATTAATTAAATTTATCAATAGATAATATTTAATAATATTTAATTACCAATTAATGATAAAACAACAATAAATTAATTATCAATACCCAAAAATAAATTTAATAATTACTTAATTAGATTTCAATTACTTCCAAAAGTATTACCCTATAAACACACAACACACTGCAATGATAAAATACACTTAACATAATGATCAATTAATCAATTAATAAAAATTAATAACTAATTAATAATAATTAATTACCAATTAATAATTGATTACCAATTATCAATTAATTAACACTAATATAATTATCAATACCAATTAATTCAAATAAATTATAAATTAATTGCATTTAAATTACATATTGATTAATTAATCAATTACTAAAAATTAATCACCAATTAATTAAAATTAATTACCAATTATTAATTCATTAACAATTATATAATTATCAATAACAATTAATTAAAATAAATTATAACTTAATTAAATTTAAATTACATGATAATCAATTAATCAAAATTATAACCAATTAATAAAAATTAATTACCAATTATTAATTAATTAACAATAATATATTTATCAATACCAATTAATTAAAATAAATTATAACTTAATTACAATTAAATTACTTCCCACCCTATTCCCTATAAACCCACAACCCGCTACAGAACTTAAACGCAAAAAATATTTAAAATTAATTTATAATTCCTAAAAATTAATAATTAATTTAGTATAATTAAATTACTTCCCACCCTATTCCCCTATAAACCCACAACCCGCTACAGTACAAAAAAAATAAAATTACTTAAAAAATAAATTTATTAACATATAAAAATTGTATACATATATTTGTAAACAATTAGAACACTTAACAAAAACACATATAACACATACATATTAAAAACATAACAAAATACATAACAATAATACAAATATCGATATTAGTAACATCGATATTAGTAACATCGATATATTTGATTTCGATATTACTAACTTCGATATTACTTACATCGATATTAAAAAATTCGATATTACTTACCTTAGGGTCGATATTCTGTCCATCGATATTCTGTCCCTTCGATATTCTTTCCCTTCGATATTTAAACTTCGATATTTTTGTATATCGATATAATTTTTCCGATATTTTGACTGCCCACCTGCATAAACATCTTACTAAACGGTTCATCCCATACATCATCTTCATACCCAACAATGGCTAACACAAGACACAAGGGACAAAGGGACTCTATACTTTCCTGTATAAATACAGCACCTCTTGCTATCAGTAGTTCGAGGGAACCAAGACTTCCAGGCCAACACACTGACCAGAGACGCTGAGGCTCCTGCATGCAGTCGCTCCAGCTGACAGTGCTCTAATCATCCCTTGCGGGCTGTCCAACTCGAGACCAGGATGAGGTCCCACACTCTCATTATTCAGGTAATGGGGTTTGACTAAATCCTAGTGGGATTCTTGGCTTCTTCGCACCTACTCACATGCTAGGTACACTTAGGTACCTCTAGACAGGCATCGTAGGAGTATGCACTTTATTTTATAAATGCATTTTATATTCATGTATATGTTCATGACTATTGCAAAATGGTAGAACTGTACTATCCTTTTCTATTCACTGTACTGCTGATCATATATCTCTGCTACTGTTTAACAGTTGTCCAGCACATATATTTTATACTAGAAGAACAACTGTGCAATAAATTCTTATTGTAAACACGCTCGACTGTTTCTTCTGTGTAACTCTCTGAGACCAAATGAGCACGCACGAGTGACTGAGCGAAAAGAAGTACATTGTTTCCACGAGTCTGAGGAATCAGGGTTGTCGTGTTCTGAGGTTGCCAAAAACTAATCTCTCTGATAAAAAGGAGATTCTAGTGGAACTGTGAGCTAGCTAATGCAAACAGGCTAACATACACAGAGGGGGTGCTCAGAATCAGTCTGCCATCAGGCCCACAGTGTATGATATCCAAAAGCGCAGGTCCTGCAGGGGTACTATAGGAACTACACTACATTAGAAGTGCACTAATGTGTAAGAAAAGCAACACAAAACAAGAAATGCCAGTCATAACTTTATTATGCAGTCAGGTATGCAATATAGCGTGTTGCTTGAGGTTTAGTGGCTTGTGTTCAAAATAAAACAATTCCCTTCAAATGCTTAATGCTGACTTAAATAGCAAAATAGGGCTAGTTTAAGCACACAAAATAGTAACAAGCATTGGCAAAGTCAATACGTTTCGGCTCAGAGAAATCTATTGGTTTTGTAGATGTATTTTTCGACATGTTGCACAGCAGCGTGCAACCTGACTTAAAAGATAAATCGCTGCCTGTGTCATTGCGCATTTTTTTCTAACTTTAAACCATGTTGCACAACACAGCAGTTCAGTCTGCTGAGCAACAGTCTAAAAATACTTTGGCACAATCAATAGATTTTGCCGAGGTGAAATGTATTAACTTTGCCAGTGCCTTATTTTGTTGGTGGGCACGAGGACATCAAGTTATTTGCCCAGATTCACAGAATGTTTAGTCAACGCAGAGATTTGAACCTGGTTCCCCAAGATCGGCAGCTTTATCCACATCCTAATCATCAGGGAGGAATATAATTTTAGAATAAGGTGACCAATGGTCTGTAATTTTCATGAACTGTCCGTAAATTAGCCCTAAAGTTCGTTGTCCGTGATGAATGTCTTAACAGACGCCATTTGTCCCCTCAGCTAAACAACAAAAGTTTATTTCCACAATTTAGATTCCCCATCTGACCTGCACAGGAGTCTTCAGTGCTGCATTACAGAGGGAGGGGCAGGCGGCCAAAAAGAAATAAGCCCAGGGTGTGTGCTTCCCCAAAGAAATGCAAATGTGTGCAAGTGGTTACTTGGCAAATATATTGCAAAGGCTGCTTGGGAGGTGTTTATTGATGGAATCTCTTGAAGCTTCCTGATGACAAGATAGGTAAAGTAAGGGTGTTCCAGGCTGAGCTGAGCTAAAGGACAGTTATTAAAAAAAATTTGCACTAGGTATAGTCTGCGTATTAAAGAAATCTATAGTTTAGAAGCACTTTTTATCGTTAACCTAAATTTATTATTATACTGTGTAGAATGCATGTTTAAAATAATGACTTGAACATTCACAGTGCTTTCAGGGACCTCCTAGCACTAAAAATACACAAGTCGCTTTTCCGTGCTGCATCAAACAGGATTACATTTTGTGAGCATATGGTTGCACACTTATACATCTGTAGTGATCGCATTAACCAATACAGGTTTCAAAACATAAAATAGCGCATTTCCCACTGATTAGTTTAACTTTTATGTATTTTTCAGTGCATTATTGTATATGTAGAGACCTGACGGTGAGAGATCAACAAAATAGTGACAGAATATTTTGCTATTTTTAGCCACACCTTTGATTATGCCTCTGTACTTACTGACCCTTACCCCAAGGCAGAATCTATACTTTTGTTTAATGCACTGCTTTGAGGTGCATGAGCCAACAAATTAACAAGGAGAGCTAGCCAAGGGTTTGGCTCAGATCTTAAAGCCCATACACAAGTCAAGCCCTGATATGTTTGCGTGTAATTCATATAACAAACATCATCTAAAATATGATATCATTCCTCAGAGGTGTATTTTAAGCATTGACCTTAATAAGTCACATTAAAGTCTATTAAATCAAATAAAATAGGTTTTTTGACAACTGGTATTCAAAACTCACATATTTGAAAGTGCTTTCATGAAGAAAAAAGTGTTTTGGTGAAGTAAAACATTTTCCTAAGAGCATACAATTTAAGCAGGGAAGCCACAATTTATCCTGGTTTTCTAATATAAATCAGCAGGAAATGGGTATTGTTTTTCCTTATGCTAAAAGTGACACAGCAGCGGTGCAAAAATGACACAAGGGGCTTGTAAATCTGCCCCTAAGAGGACTAGGGGAATGTGGGGGAGGAAGGAATAGTACATTAGTATATATTTAAATCGATAGATATAACATCTACAATACAAAACGAAGGGGCAGATTTACAGGAAAGTGACGCATCTGTAGAGATGCGTCATTTTCCCTGCGCCACCCTGAGAAACCCTTGCGCCACCATGGATGCACCGTATTTACAGTACAACGCACCATGGCGCAAGGATTGACAGATGCATCAGAAATTCTGACGCATCTGTTGGCGCAAAAGTCACGCATTGCTAGAGTTGTGTCGCAAGCATGATGCAACTCCAGCAATGCATGGGGAGTCCTATCTTCATTGTGCTTCGTCACTCCTTATGCCTGCTCCAAGCAGGCGTAAGGTTTTGATGCAATGGCGTCCTAGAAGTAGCACAGTGAAATCTTGTAGATTTCACTGCGTCACTTCTACGAGGCCTTTTTGCGTGGAAATGCCCACCCTGCATTCATTATACCTGACATAGGTATAATGTGATGCAGGGCTTTACAACGTGACGCATCTCCCTAAATGCGTCATGTTGTAAATGGGCCGTATTTTTACGCTGCCGCTTTGTCACAAAAAGTGACGCAACAGCAGCGCAAAAATGACGCAAGGGGTTTGTAAATCTGCTCCACAGTTTTTAGTCTGTTGCACACTTCTTTACATCCGTTAGAATCTGTAGTTTACAGCTCACAGAAATGAAATTGACCAATCGGTATACTATTTCCCATACACAGGTAAAATAAGGAGGGCTGATGTATGGCTAGCAATGGCATTATATAGCAATGTCAACGTTCTGGCCCACAATAATACCATAACACTCAGCAGTGCGCAGCCAATTATAACTCATGCAGGCTGGTTAATAACTCCCTTTTCTTGCTCGATGCCCCTACCCTCACACAAGACCAGTACGCAATAGGTCTTATCCATCACTCAGTACTCACTGCACTTTAGTCCAGCACTGCAGATCCCAACTAGCTCCATTCTATGTGTGATGCTTTACATCTCACAGTGGCACTCAGATATGAGATGCTAGTAGCAAAGTCGATCCGAGCATATCTTCCCGACTACTTCTCTCACCAAACATGCCTGCTCAGGACCATGACCTCTAAACAAAATATGAGACTGGACAACCCAGAGCAGTAACCATATAAATAGAATGTGATCATATGAAATACCACAAAAAGACCTGCACAGTTGCTCATAGCTGCTTGCATACCAAAAAACCATGAAGTGCACGATTGTCTCTACCTAATATGAACTTATTTTTACTTGTACTTATGTTGGTTGTAAATTTACTTACTTATATACTATTGGGCAACCTCCTCTAATGTGTCTTTAAAATTTTCCTTTTGTCCTGAATTCTTGTCCTGAATTTTGGCCTTCTGCCCTGAATTTTTATTCCGAATTTTGACCCTTTGTCCTGGATTTTTACACTCACTGTCCTGAATTTGCACTCAGGCCAGTTGTTCACTATTTTAGACAAATCTAATTGCCTGTTAGAAGAGGCAGGCAAATATCATCTCTGATTCAACAGATGCTAAAAAGCCAGTCTCTGTAACTGTTACTGTTTTATTAAGAAATACTATTTTAAATCACATAAGCATGGACTAATCAGAATCTCGATTGTCCATCTAGTACAAGGTTTCTTATAACAGAACTAAGCTTAACCTGAATATGCAATCGTTCCCTTATTTCTTTTCTCGCACTCTTGTATAGCCCCACTGGGCAAACAATCTCACATTCATTTTTGTTTGGTAGATACGGGGAGATTAAGTGATTTGCCCAGAATCACAGAATGTTCAGCTGATGCAGAGACTCCAATGTGGTTTCCCAGGTCCAAAAGTGGCAACTCTGGCGGTTACGCCACATCCTCTCCCCAAAGAAATTCAATACTGCAGCAATACCGTCTTCAATAAAGATTATGTTTGGATGTTGTTTTTTTCCAATTAAAATAATGCTGTGACTCACACGTTGCATGCTTTGTTATGGAAGGGTAAAGTAAAAAAGATATTTCCTATTTCTCAGACTGAGGTACTGGCCAATAAGTAAACCTGCACAGAAAACCAGTACAATGGACAGCGGTGGGTGGGGTTAAGCACCAACAGGGTGGGGGGAGTGGGTGTGCTGGGCAGAAGGGAGCAAACACAATAACAGCAGGAAGAGGGTGGGCAAAGGGGATGCCCAAGCAAGGACTTGGAGCAGGAGATACAGATTCCAAACACATGCACTCATAAGGAGTGCAACAATTCTCAAGTCAAAAAGGAAGATCATCCCTGGAGTCATTCTGAAATCATCTGATGATCACAGAAACTACTCCAGGATGGGTTCTGAATTATTTTAGTGGAAAACATGCGATAATTTTGTACTACTGCTGGACGATCCCATGCTGGATTCAGGATTAGTCTGTATTACTCCAGGATGATCCTCTGAGCATTTCAGGATGGGGCTGTTTTGTTACAGATTGATCCTGTGATGACTTCAGAATGAGGCTGATTTACTCAAGGATGATCTCAAGATATCTTTAGAATGGGACAGTACTAGTTGATGATAACTTCATGATGGGGACGTATTACCCTAGGAAGGTTTCTGGCTGTATCATTGCATGGCGATTTAATATGGAGATGTATTGTTATAGGATGATCCCAAGTAGTAATGGGAAAACCTTGTTTGACGTACTGGATAACAAATCCGCCATTTAATTAGTTTGTTGGCAGAGCAAATTACAGCTACAAAAACAAGCATGGCTGCTGTTCAGCATGGCTAAAAGTTAGTGGGTTTAAAGGAGAGTGGCGTGTCAAAAAGTGGAGTAGAGTGGTGTGTTATGGAGTGGCATAGATTAGAGAGGAGTGTGGTAGAGTGGAGTGGCAGAGTGTTGTGGAGTGGTGTTGTGTACAGCAGAGTAGATTGTTGCAGAGTGGAGTGACATTAAGTGGAGTAATGTGGGAGAGTGGAATGGCATAGAGTGGAGTACACTGTTGTAAAGTTGAGTTGCATACCGTGTCAGAGTGGAGTGGTTTGGAGTAGAGCAGAGTAGTGTGTTGTACAATAGAGTGGAGTAAAGTGGCATGGAGTGGCATAGAGGGAGATGCGTAGAGCATTGTGGAGTAGTTTTGTAGAGAGGCTTAGTGTGGAGTAGAGTGTTGTAGAGTTTAATGGAGTTGTGCATCATAGAGTGGAGTATCATAGCATGTAGTGTCATAGAGTGGAGTAGAGTGGCCTAGAGTGATGTAACATAAAGTATAGTGGTGCAGAGTAGATTGGCATAGAGTGCATTGGTTTTGAGTAGAGTGGTATAGAGTGCATTGGCACAGAGTGGAGTGACAGAGTAGAGTGGCGTAGAGTGCAGTGGCATAGAGTACATTGTTTCAGAATAGAATGAAGTAGTGTAGAGTAGAATTGTGCAGGGTAGAGTGCAGAGGTATAGAGAAGAGTGGTGTAGAGTGCAGTATCAGTGAGTACAGTGGCGTAATGTGCAGTTGTGCAGAATAGTTTAGAGTTGCATGGAGTGAAGCAGAGTGTAGTGGTGTAGAGGGTAGTAGAGTGGCGTAGAGTTGAGTGGTGCAGAGTAGAGTGCAGTGGTGGAGAGAGGGCAGTGGTGCAGAGTCTAATAGAGAAGAGTGGTATAACATGCAGTGGCATAAAGTGCTGCAGAGTAGATTATAGTGGCATAAAGTGCAGTGGTGCAGAGTAGTTGGCATAGAGTGCAGTGGCATAGAGTGGATTGGTTCTGAGTAGAGTGGTGTTTAGTGCATTGGTGTAGTGTCCAGTGGTTTAGAGTAGAGTGGCATAGAGGGCAGTGTCATAGAGAAGGGCAGCATAGAGTGCCGCAGCATAGAGTGCAGTGGCATAGAGTCCAGTGGCATAGAGTGAAGTGTTGCAGAGTAGTCTGTTGTAGACTGCAGTGATGTATAGTAGAGTGGCATAAAGTGCATTGGCATGGAGTGGCCTAGAGTGGTGCAGAGTAGAGTGGCGTCGAAAGGAGTGGCGTATAGTACAGTGGTGCAGAGTAGGATAAAGTGGCATAGAGTGCAGGGACATAGAGTACAATGGCATAAAAAGTACAATGGTGTAAAGTGTTGCAGAGTATAGAGGCATAGATTACAGTGGTGCAGAGTAGATTGACAGAGCGTTCAGTAGTGTAAAGTGCATTTGTTTTGAGTAAAGTGGTGTAGAGTGCAGTGATGCAGAGTAGAGTGGCATTGAGTCCAATGGCGCCAAGTACAGTGAGGCTGAGTGCAGTGGCATAGAAAAGATTGTTTCATAGTGGAGTAGTGCATGATAGAGTACAGTGGGGTAGAGCGCAGAGTAGATTAGAGAAGCGTAGAGTGGATTGGCATAGAATGCAGTGGCATAGAGCAGAGTAGAGTGCATTGGCATAGAGTGCCGTGTTGCAGAGTAGAGTGGTGTGGAGTGGTGTAGAGTAGTGTGGGTTAGAATGCATTGGCATATAGTAGAGCAGTGCAGAGTAGGGAGAAGTAAAGTGAAGTGGCATACAGTGGAGTGATGCACAGTAGAGAGCAGTGATGCAGTGTGGAGAGGCGTCGTGAGTAGTGCAAAGTGGAGTGGCGTAGAGTTGAATATGCATGGTATGGTAGCACACTGCTGTTACAGTCAACACATCTTCAATTGAAATGACCATTACATTTGCACAGACATACAGTTATACTGATAAAAGTATACAATGCACAAATTATATTGTGTGGAAATGTCATCACCTAGTGTATTGATTTGTTTTGATCATATTAACATGTTTGTTTCCACCACACTTCAGGAATACCAAAAATGTGCTTTGATTGTGCTTTCTAATTCTGATATATTCTGAAATATCTCCAAAGTTCTTTTGCAGACATTTACATATTGTGTGCTAGAAAACAACATTTTACAGCCTTCTTCAAGCACTCTCTCAGTAGCCAGCACGATTGTTAAATAAATCCTCTCACTTTGAACTCAAGAAAGAAAAGTAAGCAGCCTGCTCCCTGGAAGACACAGCCTGACATTTGACCTTTGTCTTTGAATGCACAGTAAATGTGACAAGATAAGAACAAGATTTAAATGTCTGTTTACAGAAATCCAGTACTGGTGGAAGAACACAGTAAATAGGATTTTGGGCAAGGGAACGGATACACTCAAACTGGACAGCCTAAAAAAAGTAGAGCCAGCAAATAGAAAGCAAGCAAATGTGAGTTACAAACCACAAAGCCAATGGTTAGCAATGGGCGTGATGCATTGTCCTCATGATGTCTGGTAGGCTTTGACCTTAAAATAATGTGAAAATGAGTGCGATGAGAAGTGCACCATTACCATTTTTACACATCATGATATTATGGTGGCAAATAAGGATGACAAACGCGCACTTGAATTTTTATGCATGCTCAGCCATATGGCATGAAACAGCATCCATTTTAGTTATTGTTTTATTTACAATTGCAAGATGGGGACTCCACTTGGATGTGTGGTTATTGATGTTCTGAGTGAGTGCTGCAAGTGACTAGTGCAACTGGGTTGTGTTAGGAATGGTTGTGTGGAAGGTGTATTCTACACACGGGAATGTGTATTACTACAGAATGATTTTGCGATGACTTCAGGCGCACCATTAATATCAATACCAGAATACTGATGGGACACAATTTCGAGGACAAAATACCAGGGAAAAAATAGCCGGGTAAGTCTAGATTTTCTATGCCTAACTCCACATATGCAACACATATATCTTAAAAGTATGTAAATGTGGTGTTAGGATTAGTAAACCTATACTTTCTTACATACACTTAGCTTTTGGTATTCTGTCCTTGAGTTTGTTGCCACAACCATATTCTGATGTCAATATTCAGTAGTACAATCATGACTTCAGATGGAGACTGTATTACTTATAGATGATCCAGATTAACTTTAGAATGGGGTTGTACAGTTGAAGAATACTTCATGATACGTTCATGTTTCTCCATGATAATTGTGTGATAACTGCTTTACCAATTTTCTAGAATGACCACTATTGCTATTACAACTTAATAGCACTGGTGTTTTAAGCTATTACACAAAGCAGAGCCACTAATATCATGGCTCTCCTTTTAATCCTATTTCATCTCTATTATTTGATGTTGATCATTGTCACCCCAAACAAGTAATTTTGTTGATGCCAGATGTTAACATGTAATTAAGTTTAGGGGTTAGTACCATCAACACAGGACTGGTGTTGAGTGGATGATTTTGCATGCATGAGACTGCTCAAGAGGTATGTTGCAGTTCAGTGTCTGTTTGTAAACCTCCAAGTGGTTTTGTGAGTGGTCAGGTGGATGCTGTAGTTCAGTGGTGGTGTGACTGAGGGATGTTGTAACAAGATATGGAAAGTGGCATTGATGGATGATTGGTCTTGTGGTTGTGAGCTGTATAAGAAGCTGATGGAGTGTAGTTTGCTCAAATGATGTGAGATGCCACAGATTTTATGAGGAAATAAAGAAGTGTTTTGTGTGACAGAGGCATTTTGAGTGGCTTTAGTACGTAGGGTTGCCTGAAGATGTGCTGGAAGTGTATGAATGATAACTTGGGTTCAATTGCCTGAGAATGATTATTAGTTATTTGTGGGTGAAATCAAGCATTTTTAATGATCAGTGATGTTCTTCTGAGTGGGTGCTGTGAGTGACTGAAGGAGATTAGTGGAACTGAGTTGTTTTATGAATGTGTATGAATAGTGAGTGAGTGTAGGTGTAGAGGGTTTTGAGCGTGCTGTGAATTATGTGAATGATTGCAGTAACGTTGCTTGGGATATTGCAACTGACTGTGAAGAACACTGCAGGTGGAGATGTGAGTGTATATGGGGTGGGCCAGTGCTGCTGAATGACTGTGGGTTAGTGCAGCAAAATGTTGGGCATATGTTGCGAGTCATTTTGTGAACACCTTTGATAAGTAAAGGATGATGTGGGCTGCAATTGATGGGAAGTAGTGAAAGAGTGCTGCAAGTGACTGAGTTGTGAGTGATGGCAGGTTGAGATGTGAAATGTGAAATAAAAGTTGCGAGCAGCTGAATCATGTTGTGTGAGCTAGAATAGGGTTACGCAATGGTGAGACGTGACTGAATAGCTCATGTGAATGATTACAGTGGTGAGGGATAGCTGAGATGGGAGAATGATGTGAGCAATGTAGACAGTGTGTGAGTGGATGTAGCTCTTTGCTGGTGTGAGTGAAGGATGTGACCAGTGTTGCGGATTGGTAGGGTGCGTGACTGGTGTTGCTGAGAATGACTAATGCATGCAGTTGAAGGACAGCGAGCATGTGATAACGAGTTCTTATGAGTAGTGGTGTAGAGACAGAGTAGTAAAGTGACTGAGGTGTGTGGCTCCTGGAGAGGTATGCGATGAAAGTGGTTTTGTGAATGGTCAAGGGATACAAACACCATAGAAATGTGGTGAGTAGTAAAGTTAGTGGTTGAGATGAGAGGTAGCTGTGTGAGCAAGTTACCTTGTGTTTGCACCATAGCGTGAGTGGTTGGGGCCGAAAGTAAATACTGTTGCAACTGCCTGGATGAGTAACGGGTGCAACAGGCCTCAAAAAATTATAAAAATGTTACAAGACCTGCAGGCCTAGTGAATGAATAATATACGCGACCTAACTGTAATGTACTTGACCCGTAAACTGGTCTCAAGTTGTGTGATACTAGGCAAACATTTACATTACCGAGCCACCTTTCTCTTCATTATCACATTTGAGAGCACCTTCAAATATGTGAGTTTAGCATATCTGCTGTACAAAAAAAGCTATTTTGTTTGATTAAATAGACTAAATGTTTGCTCTATGTATAATAAGAATCTAGCCCACATATAGGGTACATATGATCCCTGATCTTACCTCTTAGTTCAGTGATCGCATTGCCATCAGGGCAGGGGCAGGAGTGTCTCTCATTTCATGTTTAAATACTCACTTTTAATAAACATGGGGCCATATGTAGAGAATTTGGTTATTGCAATTTCCTAATTGCGTTTCTTTGCAAATCGCAAACGGAAATCGCAAGTCCTAATGTACAAAAAAATAGAAGTTGGAAATAGCGATTTCTAATGGCGTAGCAATAGACCTACCTCATGAATATGAATGAGGTAGGTCACAGTTTGCAACCCATTAGGAATTTCAGCCATCACAGGGATGGTGATCTGCTGGGGTCAGAAGACCACCATGTCTGGGATTGCTTTTTAATAAAGCAATCTTTTTTTTTTAAATGCAACCCGTTTTCTTTTAAGAAAAACAGGATGTTTTCAAAAAGAAAACAGGAAACATTTAAAATTCATTTTTTAAGAGTAGGCAGTGGGCCGTGGGACCACTGCCTGTTCTTCAAAAAATATTTGTATCAATATTCACAAAGGGGAAGAGGGGTCCCATGAGGACCCTTTCCCATTTGCAAATAATTACCACCACTCTTGAGGTGTCAGTAAAAAATGAATGTTTTGCAACCGTAATTTGGTCGCAAGCCATTAATACATACCACTGCAAATTGGTATTAGGAAGGAATACCCTAAACACGCCCATTCGCAAACCCAAACTATGAATCTATAACAGGTTACTGAATCACAATTTGGCTCTTGCACATTTTAAAAACATTTGTGTGGCCATCAATGACTCGATTCTGCGAATTGGGCCGTTTGTGACATCAAAAACAGCTTTTACATATGGCCCTAAAGCATTATGTGGTAGTGCACTGTCATTTACAGACAGTACATTTCCCATTGAAATGGCCAAAAACATTCCTGCTAAAATGCAGTTTTACTGATAAAACTATTTAGGAGCTGATTTCGATGTCGGGTGGAAAGCTTCCGCCCGACACTGACTCGGAATGGGGACGACTGACTCGCAGTCGGCTGTTCCACCTGCCGCATTACGATGCAACCGAACACTGTTTGGTCAGATACCCATTGTTTCTTATAGGAGCTCGTGTTCCGCCCGACAACCGGCCGTAACACAGGCTACAATGGGGAAATGGGGTGTGTGTGTAAAACCATGCACCCTGTCGCGGGAACCCCACGGTGCCTGCCACACAGTGCAGGGTTTTACAGGGGGGTCCCTTAGGTACCCCCTCGGCCCCCAACTGGAGGCCGCAGGATGAAGCGGGCCCTGCTAGGGGCCCCCAAAGTCACTTTCGGACAGCCTTGTCATGTCGTACAGGCCGACACAGAAAGGCTGTTGGAAATTGTCATTGTAATCCCAAGGACGGAAATGCTGTCCATAGGGCTGTACGATGCAGTTCCGACTGACACAAATACTCCAAGAGCCAGTCGGTACCGATTTGGAATGACCGCGCGGTTTACCTTCCGACCATGAACATCTTAATCGGGTGGGCGGATTGTAAACCGATGAGTCGTTCGAAAGGGCTCCAACAATCGAGGAGATTCCACCTGTCAGGAGGAGGCTTTCAGCCCGACGTCGTAATCAACCCCATCGTGTATGAACAATACTCTGAGAAAATTGGGTTTCAGCAAACATTAATTTACACAATACCAAGTAGTGTTCTGATATGTTTCATTCTAATAAAATATTTTTTTATCACACAGAATTACAAAAAATTGACTTTGATATCTACTGAAATATATTTTGTAATGATTTTAATGTTTACTTATTAGCTATTTAAATGATCTGTGTTGAAGCCTTTCATTTAACACTCTTTGTACAGCACGTCCGACAGTTAACTTCACAAAATACTGGACCTCTGCAGTCAGAGAAAGAAAAGTAATTGTAAGGCAACCCAAATTGACTTCTGATCTCTGTCTCTGAACACAGAGCAAATGTGACAAGATTGAAACAAGATTTAAAGGCATGTTTAAAGCTCCTTCACTTTCTGAGTGAACAAAACACCTGTTCTTTATCATCTTGCCAAAACAGGTGAGTAGGCTCTAAATATCAATATAGATAAAATCTGACTCGCCATAGCGAGTAGATTTCTTGAGACTTGAGTGCAGTAAGTGGTACTGTAAGCGAATGTATGACGTAACTATGCATACATTTACAATGCAGTATTTTACATCGCGTTCGTTACAACACAAGTCGTTACAATGACTTGCGCTGGAGGGCGCTGGCCTTAGGAATAGTATGATTTACTATTCCAACTCCAGTCTACGTACAGTAGGGAAGGTGTTGGAATAGTAAATCATACTATTCCTTAGGTTAGAGCGCCATCCAGCGCAAGTCGTTGTAACGACTTGCGTTGTAACGAACGCGATGTAAAATAGCGCGTTGTAAATGTATGCGTTGTGAAAACCACAATGTAAAAGCATCGCGTTGTAAAAGTTGCGTGGTAAAGTCTCCCACTGTAAGCGAGTGTCATAGTCGTATTCTGAAGGGATGACTTGTGTTGCATGCAGCTGAATGTGAGGTGTCGGTGAATGGGTGATGGACACAAGTGATATTTCATCTTGTATGAGTGTTCAGTGTCTTAACTGGTGTAATTGGAAGATGGGGATTCAGCAGTGTAAATGAGTGCTGTGAGTGGGTTATGACTAAGATGTGCTCTTAGTTTCATGAGATAGTGTGGAATGTGTTGTTAGCATGTGGATGGCTGAGTTATGTTGCACACGGCTAAGGGGCCGATTCCGATCTCGGCCGGTATTGCTCCGAATCGGATTCGGATTGACCGGATCCGATTCGGAGCCCTGTTTCCTGACCGAATCGTACGCGGGTCCGGCCGAGCGAGTACGATGCGAGCGCATGCGAAATCGCCAACCGACTCGTTCACGGGTCCGAACCGCATCGACCGACTCGCTCGGACTCGACGCGCACCGCGCTATGGAGACGTTTCCCGGCCGGGTAAGTACGATGCGCGCCGCGAGCAGTCCGACCGACTCGCGCCGTCCGGCTCGAAAGAGCTGTCGGAGCCGGACTTTGGGGGTCCGTGTCGGACCCCCCTGTACGCGTAGGCGTGCGAGTCGCACACAGGGGGAACCATGGGTCCTCCCTACCTGTGCATGTACGCCGCGATGCGCATGGACGCGTACCCGCTGTAGGGGCGCCCTTGTTCGCCTCGCACCCATTGAGTCAATAGGAGCCCGCGTACGCGTTGTGACGACCGGCTCCCATTGACTTCAATGGGAGTCCGACCGAATCGAGTCCGATAGCATGCGAATGCATCGTACTCGTCCGGTCGGACTGCTAGGGTCCGATTCGGTCGGAATTCTCTCCGGGTCCGGCTCGGTCGGAGAGATTTCCGGCTGGAATCGGAATCGGCCCCTAAGTGTTAAGTTTGAGGGGGAAGACTGACTTGGACAAGCGGTTATGTGTACAAATTATAATGGAGGGGTGTTGTAGAAGACTGAATCCTGAACAAACAGTTCTGGATGATACCAGTACTGCACAAACATTTTAAAGGCATCTCCACAGTGAATAAGGCATCTTTGTACTAATGTACCAGACCTGGATTACAGAGCGCAAACACTTTCTTAAATGGAGGTGTACTGAAGAAGGTGTAGGGAAGAAATTGAGAAAGAGATGAAAACCATGAAAAGTAGTTGCAAGAAGGAAAAACTGATGAAAGGGAGAGTGAGGAACGAAGAGAAATCACAGCGGGAGCCAAAGACTGACAGGGTACAGAAGGAATTAAAAGAGTGAAAAGAATTGGGAAAAGCAGTAATTGCAGTGCAAGAAAGGAGCATGATGAGAATTAATAGTGGAAAGGGAATGGAAGGGAAAAATCACGCCTGGAGAGGTAAGCATGAAAAGGGAGTGAAAGGAAACTGGGTGAGAAAGACAGAAAGGTGATAAGTAGTGTGTGAGGGGAGAGATGAGAGAAAGCGTACACAGAGCAGAGCACGAAAGACTCGATAACAGGAAAGGAGCATGGTGAAATGGGAAGGAAGAAAAGAACATAGTACAGAAGACGGAGAAAGTGTATCTGCCTCTGCTTTATAATATATATAGTAATAAAATATATAAAGTTCAGGGCTGTGCAAGCCTGTGTCACTTCTGGGCCTCACCTAATGCATAGCTCTGCTGCCCAGACACACAACAGAGATTCATTCACCGTGGCAGGGTTTTCTGCCATCAACAATATGTTTTCCTGGCACCACAATAGGTACTCTTGATAAGAAATACTAAAGTGGTAATCATACCATTGGGATTTTGTTTTGGTTGTAAATCAACCTCTGACACTCCAAACAAAGTGTCACATTATTCTTTTTTTATTTGTGGTGGTATATAGCAGCAAAAGATATTGAGGCACTTTACATGAGCACCAGTTATATTACTCAAGGTCAGATTTATGTATTCACGCCTAGGGAGATCAGGGGCCTGATTACGAGCTTGGTGGTCTGGGAACCACTGTACCTGCGGTGGTGGTCCAACCACTGCAACCTCAGGGGTCCAACCACCATGATACGAGACATGCGGTTACATAGAGGAAACCCCTCCGCAGTCCTACGGTTGCTCCAACACAGTCAGCCAAATCTGACTGCTGCAGCTGCAGAATAAGCCAATGAGCCTGTCGGTAGTTCGGACCGCCAGTGAAGCCGCCTGCCCAATTACAAAAAGCTTTACAGCTGCCGTGACTGTGGCAGTCCAACCATCACATCTGAGCAAGCGCAAAAGGAGGTATATAAGGGCGAATCTCATCTCTACTCACCTCTAAACATCTTGTGCCGCCATGGAGCTGATCATTCACATCCTGCCTCTGCTGTACCTGCTTGATCATGCCCAAAATCCACACCACCATGGATGCAACTGGCAGTAAGTCATACTACTACCTGTTTCCATTCACCCCCTCAGCAAAACAATGTTTGACCATGGACCAGGCAAGGGTTTTGGGGTGGTATGCTCAAACATATTTACTGGGGCACAGTGTGGTATTAAATTAAATGTATTACCCAAATACATCTGTATGATGCACTCCATACCCAAATCACTGTTACTACACATGCACATTGGACTCATAATCAGTTATAGGGATGTGTGGATTGTGTCACACAGTAGCACCTCCTCATCAATATCACACCTATCAATCTCCCTAACACCCTCTTTTTGCACACGTCCTAGGTCCTGTTGTGATATTAAATATAAATCTGTATGGATGTGTCACTAAACTGAAACACACCTTCTCTGCTACAACTTGGTATTGGACTCTCACACATCACCCCATCAGGGATGGGGTGTGTTTCATAGTGTGATTTGGAAGTGTGTCCTCTCGGCAAAAGTTCTTGAATCCATCAAATGGTCACTGTTGTTGTGATTTGTTGCAAGCGTACCATGGCGGTCTACCGCCATTGGGTAACCACCACTGGGAGAGAGCCAGTATGACAGTTTAGTCACAACAGGCTTGGCGGGTACACCACGGCTCTGACGGCATCAGAGGATGCATCACCAACATTGCAGGCCACCGCTGTCCCGGTGGAAACAGCTCTGTCACTGCGGTCGGTGTTTCAGAGAGCACCACTCATAATATGGCGGGCATAGACTGCCAGTGCTGGGATGTCTTGGAGGCCGCAGAGGTTGGTTAATTGGACCGCCAAACTCATAATCAGCCCCTAAATAATTTGCCCAGAATCACAGGCTGTGGATAAGATTCCAGTACTCGAACCCAGGTCCCAAGTTTCAAAGTCAGCAGCATATCAATGATCTGGCTTGGTGACACAAACTCACATTCAACCACTTCCATACACATTTTTTATTAATGGAGCACATAATTCAACTGAACCTGAAGCATAGATCTTGAGAGGTGAGCTCATACACCCTGCCTCAATTGGATGTGCCACATTGATCAGTGCCCTGCAGAGTCTCAAACAAAGCCCCATATTCATGCAAGTCCATGAATGGTGAGATCCTATTCCCAACTCTCCAAAAAGAAGCCACACTCAGTAAAGTTCACTGAGGAGGGGCGGACTCCTACATCCACCTCTCTCAAATAAAGCATTATATTAAAACACCAGATGTCACAGACTCCCACCTTTCAAACAAAGCGCAGCATTTGCAGAGTGCCCCCAAAGTGTGAGGAGAAGCAAGAAATCCCACTCACCTCACTTCCCGCAACACCACCAAAGATGAAACCAAGCAATGCTTTGTTCTTTCCCTCTCAGCCCGATCAATCTAGAAACACTCCGGTGCAGCACCATTTTGTCTTCTCACTCAGTCACACTACAACTCAGCTTCCACTTCCTTTCCAATGAGTGTTTCCAGAGTTAGGAACAGCATTGAAGCCCAGATTTAACTAAAAGTAGCCTGGTAACACTACTTCAAGGCAGGAGGAGATGACTGTGGCTGCGGGGCAATGGGATGCAGACAGGAACAAAGTTTAATGACTGGGCCATAGTTTTGCCACCTTTCCCGAAGAAAAATACCTGCCATTTCTTCGCTTTAGGACTTTCCAGAGGCCCGGACAGGATACTTAAATAGACCTTAATACAACATAGGGGTCGATTCCGATCTCGGTCGGAGGCGCACCCAATACCATTCGGTCGGGAAAAAAGCCATGCGAAAGCCTGTTTCCCGACCGAACCGTACGCGGGTCCGGCCGAGCGAGTACGATGCGAATTCGCCGACCGACTCGTCCGGGCGACCCGACCGCTCCGACCGACTCGTACCCGGACCGTACCGCTCCGACCGACTCGCTCGGACCCGATTCGCACCGCGCAATGGAGACGTTTTCCGGCCGGGTAAGTACGATGCGCACCTCGACCGCTCCGACCGACTCGCGCCGTCCGACTCGAACTCGCTGTCGGAGCCGTACTTTGGGGGTCCGTGTCGGACCCCCTGTACTGCGTACCCGTGCGAGGCGCACACAGGGGGACCCATGGGTCCCCTCACCTGTGCGTGTACGCCGCGAGCGCTCGCGGCGTACTCGCTGTAGGGGCGCCCTTGTCCGCCTCGCACCCATTGAGGCAATGGGAGCCCGCGTACGCGTTGTACGACCGGCTCCCATTGAGTTCAATGGGAGTCCGACCGACTCGTGTCCGATAACATACGGACGCATCGGACTCGTTCGGTCGGACTGCACGGGTCCGATTCGGTCGGAAATCTCTCCGGGTCCGGCTCGGTCGGGGAAATTTCCGGCCCGACTCGGAATCGACCCCATAGTCTATATACACTTTTAACATGACCTTTCTGGCATTGCATATTTTAATTATTCAGTTGGGGATTATTAAGGCATCTCTAGAACACATTTTAAAGCATTTTGACATATATTTACTGTTTAAAGTATGTACTGATAAGGGGAAAATATACTGACTTTAGGAGATTTTTCTTTTTTTTTGTACCAGCCGAGAAAATTAAATGCTGATCATGCCAGTAAAAACCTGACTTAAGAACCTAGAAGCTGGTGGAGTAATAGTGGAAGCAGAATCAAATTCCCTTTCTATACTAATCAAATAAGAATCTTTATTTTAACACTGGGTAAGTAAATTTACCCTTATAAAACCAGTTTAAAAGTTAAAAAAGCCAATAGAAATATTATTCTACGACCTTAGAACAGTTCTCCAGAAAACATTGTATGCTTATTTGCATATAACAGAATACATATGAAATAGCTAAATGCTGTTTATTGTCCACTAATCAACCAATAATTCGAAACTTATCATTTCGGCTTCATTTTTCTATCAAACATGAACCCAAAATGGAGAAAGGGTCTCAAGTAAATCATCCCCAAATCATCCGGGCCAATTTCATCGTGGTAATGCCACCGAAGTAATCAGATATTCATCTTCAAATCATCCTCAAGTCACCAGGAAGGTAATTGGACAAATGCTGAATCAAAAACATTGTGTTACAAAAATATTGTGTCTAGAATAACATAATAACATTAATATTGTGGCTATTAATATAACATTGTCAAAAATCTCGTTTTGGGTGTTGTTTAAAATAATGATTTTTTCACTATTGATGTATTATATATCATTGGTGGTAATATCATCTTTAGTGGTAAATAGAGTGTTATAATTTTTATGTTTATAATTTATTTTAATGTTTTCTAATTTTTAAATATGTTTTATTTATAAAAATTATTAGTTTGTAATTAAAGTTTTTTAAATATTGTTTTTATTTTTAGAAATAGCTGTTTAGAAGCGGGATGTTGGGTTTTGAGGGGATAAGGGTGAGGAGACCTTTTAAAAGCATTTATTAATATATTTAGTTATAAGTTAAATATTGTTACAGTGTAAAAATTGTATTATTCAATTTTTATTTGTTTTATACATTTATAATTTCAAGAAAAATATTTAATGTGAAAACATTTATTTGTAAAAAAAGAAAAATACATATTAATGTTTAAAGAAAATACTTTAATTAAAACAATTATAAATGAATGTTTTTGTTTTTATGTTTAAATATGAAATCATTATTTGTTGCAAATTAATTTCTTTTTATATTTTTCAAATATTGAATGAAAAATGTAAGGAGGGTGAAAATTAAAAAAGTATAATGTGAAATCATTTGAAAAGAATTACAGTCTAATTCAAAATGTACAAGTATTTTTACAAAACTTTATGAGGGATAGAAAATAATTGAAACATATTTGGGAAATAGCTTTGAACATTTGTGAAAAAAATAATGTTCATTTTACATTAATATAATTAATAGTTGTTTTAATTAGTGTGTTATAATATGAAAGTGTGTACTGTGTATTTTATTTTTAAATAATATTGTAGCTAAGGATTTTTATTTTAAATTGAAATTATTTCTTTTGTATTTTTATATTTTTATATGTTTGTTAAGTTTGTTTACATTGCAGTGGGAAGAGTAAATGTGACCCCTTTAGTGTTTAACACCTTCCTTGAGTTGGTTTATAGTGGAGTGGTAATTGTAAATGTCACCCATTTAGTGTCCAGCACATTCCCCGTGTTGGTTTGTAGTAGAGTAGGAATAGTAAATGTCACCCGTTTAGTGTCCAACACATTCCCCGAGTTGGTTTGTAGTAGAGTGGGAATAGTAAATGTCACCCCTTTAGTGTCCAACTCCTTCCCCGAGTTGGTTTGTAGTAGAGTGGGAATAGTAAATGTCACCCCTTTAGTGTCCAACACATTCCCTGAGTTGGTTTGTAGTGGAGTGGGAATAGCAAATTTTACCCCTTTAGTGCCCAGCACCTTTCCCGAGTTGGTTTGTAGTGGAGTGGGAATAGTAAATGTCACCTCTTTAGGGGCCGATTAAAATCTCGTTAGGAAACTGACCCGAATGAATCGGTTCCATACTCGTTTCCAAACGAATCAGGTCCTGCGAGTCTGGACGACTGATTACAATGCTTCCCAACATCGTTCGGTTGGACTTGCATTGACTTCATTGGGAGCCTGTGTTCCGAACTCGAACACAGGCTCCCATTGAAAAAAGGGGTGGTTGGGGAAAACCTTGAACCCTGTGGCGGGCACCCCATGGTGCCTGCCACATTGTGCATGGTTGGGAAGAGGGGACCCTTGGGTACCCCCACAAGCTACATTTGTACGCCTCAGGGTGAAGGGGGGCCCGCAGCAGACCCCCAAAGACTGATTCCAACAGCCATTTCATCTCAGGCAAAACAAATTGGAACGGCTGTCTGAATCAGTCATCGAAATCGCTCGTCCGGAAACCGTGTCCATAGAGCTGTGCGATTCCGCTCCGAAAGACTCAGACTGTCCCAGTGCCTTTCAAAACCGATTAGGACTGCCTGTACGGTTTCCGTGCATCGTAATCAGTCGTTCGGAAATCTGTACAATTCGGTCGGAAACAAGGGTTTTAAATTGGATTCTGAAATACTGAATCCCATCTGGAACCTTTCCTAACGACATCGGAATCAGCCTATTAGTGTTCAACTCCTTCCCTGTGTTGGTTTGTAGTGGAGTGGGAATAGTAAATGTCACCCCTTTAGTGTCCAACACCTTCCCAGTGTTGGTTTATATTGGAGTGGGAATAGTAAATGTCACCCCTTTAGTGTCCAACACCTCCTCCTAGTTGGTTGGCAGTATAGTAGTGTTGGAATGTGGGTTATTGGTAGGGGTAAGTATTCACCCACCACTAGTAATAATTCCACCAGCCAGGTATAGGGTCCAGTATCGGTCTCAGTAAATTAGCCCCTTGCTCAGCTCTTATTAGCTGACAATGAGCAGTCAGGCCTAACTTAGGAGACAGGTGTGTAAAGCATTTAAAAACACCAATATATCAAATAAGTAAGACACAACACAATAAAAATCCTACACCAATTTATAAAATTAGGAAATATATATCAGGGAAGATGCCTATCTTCAGGAAGGTGTTCCAGATCTGATTGAGTATCGGATTTACCCAGTGTGCCAGCACACTAAAAAACTGGTCATGGCAAGCTTCTCCTGGAGAGCCTGATTTACATCTCCGTAGTTCAGCAAGTGTTTCCTCAAGGGGCAATGGGACAAACTCTGACAGCGAGATGTGAGAGCTGGAGGGCGGTGATGGTGAGAGGAGTTCCTCCTCTAGGGGAAATGTAGAATAGATGTCAAGAATCTTGGTTTCGAAAAATTCAGAGAGCTTAGAGCAGAGTGTCGGGGAAGGAGGAATGGAGCCATCCAAGGCAGTGGGGTTAGTAACAGATTTCTTTAGTGGAGTTAGCTGCATTCTCTATGCAGTTGGTAAAATATTCTCTCATCTTGTGGCATTTAAACCTGTGAATTTTGTTTAGGCCTGCTTTTTAGAGGCCTTTGTTAGCCTGATTGTAAGACATAACCGTTCCAGCTTCTTACAAGCACTCTTCTCCCTTCTTAGTTCTTCAGAGAACCAAGGGGCGGAGCGTTTAGCTCTTTTCCTGGCTGCTGGCTTAAGAGGTGCCACCTTTTCTAAGGCAGTTGCTACCCATGCGTTGAACCCCAGAGAGTCCTTGTCTGGGTTGCCTGTCAGTTGAGGCAATGACTTTAAGAGTACAGACCCTAGTGACTCTGCGGTGTTGTTATGCCAATCCCTTGATCTTTCAGCATTAGGCCACTGTTCTGTTGGACTAGCCTCAAGGCTAAAGGTCAATGGAACTAATGAGTGGTCAGACCACGTCAGACCTAGGGGGGCACCTACGCTGAGGTTTGGTGTGTTAGAAAAAATCAAATCCAGCATGTGACCCGCACTGTGAGTGGGTACAGAGCCCAGTTGTCTGAGGTTAAGACCATCCAGAGTTTCCAAGAACTGGGCTGCCTGAATGCAGCTATGGTCATCTGCGTGTAAGTTAATGTCACCTAGAACTATGAAGTTAGAGTATTGGAGAGAAAGTTGCACAATCATATCACAGAGCTCTACTAGGTGGATGGCAGTGCTGCCAGGGGGTCTGTATACTACCAAGCCCACCAAGGATGTAGAATGTGAAAACCTAATACAGAAAGAGAGAGCTTCAATATTTCCAATGGGACCCACCCTCTCTGAGATAATCCCCCACTTGTCTCTGAAAATTACAGCAATGCCTCCTCCTGTTCTATTCTCCCCTCTATTGGCACACACAATCTGGAAGCCGGGGGGGAATGGCTAGCATTATGTTAGGATTTGAGGCCTCATTTAACCATGTTTCCGTTAGGAACATTAGGTCCCATCCATTAGTGTCTAGAGAAAGCCAAATGTCCTCTGCATGCTTCTTGAGAGATCGGCAATTGATTAAGCAGGCTCTAACTGCCAGTTGGCTGTTGGTTCTGAGGACTGTGAAGGCCCTGCTCCCCCTTGATGGCCTTGCTGCTTTCATCAAAGTAAAGTTACAGACCTTGCAACAGTACTCTCTGTCCACTGTGGCAAGGTCCACTATGATCTTCCCATGACATTTATTGGTGTTCATAGCCAAAAGCGATTCTCTTGACCAGGTAACGGCGTAGTCACTGGAATTTTGGGCAGCATGGCTGGCGCTGGCTGCGGTCCGGACACGGACGGACACAGACGGGCTTGCCTTTAGCGCATCTTCGGCGCGTCCGCGCCACGGGATAGAGTATAGTTGTGTAAAAGTTGTGGAGTGTTTTGTGTATTTTATTGCATTTGTGATACTATTTTGCATTATGTTGTTGTATCGCATTTTTTTCTATGAAATGTTAATGTATTGTTATGTTATGTTTAAAATATGTGTTGGTAAATGTGTTTCGATGCTTAAATGTTATGTATATATTTATTAGGGAATGTAATGTTTTGTACAGGAGGGTGTTTTACTTTTCGGTTACAGGTTTATGTTTCCGGTCAATTTTAATGGGAAGTTGAAGGTTCCATTTTTTTTTGTAAATGAAATCTGTTTTGATTTATTATAAACCAATTTTTTAATATAGATTTCATTATTTTTCGCATTTCCTGGAGTGGATCTTTTTTTAACTAGCAACAGACAGTGGATCGCTTTGAGGGATTTACAGTGCATTTTTTTTATTTTTGCATTTTTCTCGGGGGATTTTGGAATTAGTTTTATTTATTTTTTGGTGAATTACTCATTTTTAGTATGTGAATTTGGCAAGAAAGCTGCAGCTACAAAATCGTAAGTTTTATTTATAGTTTTTACTGTGGGTGGGAAATGTGACATAATTTTATAAATGTTATGTTGATGTTATTAATATGCGGTTTGACTTGGTTTGTTGATTAGTGTTATATATATTTTTAATAGCTAATATTAATATTTTTGTTCTATCAGTGAGTAATATATTTGTTTTATGTATGATTTAGTCACTGATATGATAAGATAATTATATTAGTATTTAAAACAATATATTTGATTTATTGTGGTGGCGTATTTTATGGTTTCTGGTTTCTAAGGTTTATGTGTGTTTTAGAGGATCGATTTGACTATTACTTCCATGTAGTCTAGTCCTTTTTTATTTATAAATATTTTTACTTTGCTTTGTAGCATCTCATTATTTGTTTTAGTTTGTTTAGTTAGTTTAGGCCTAATTCCGCTAACAGATTGGTCTATTCTTAGTTCTTTGTAGCTTTATTTTATAGTGCTTTGATTAATTTGTATAGTGGAGATGGAGTTCTGTCTAGAGTGTATTGGAAGGCATTATGCCATCCTTCCCTTGTGTTGTTTGTTTTGGCTTCATGTGCCAAAGTGCTGTCATAGACATTCCATCATGGTATCTGGAATTTGGGTTGATGTCTGTGTCCTGACTGATGCAGTCTGTCAACCCCATGGTCCTCAAAGTAGTGCATTAGGGGACTAAGGGCCCAATTATAACCCTGTCGGACACACTGCCAGTCGGCCACGCCACCAAACCAGCGGCATCCCAACCACCACATTACGACATTACCGCGGGGCCAGCCGTGTGTTGGCGGTCCAGTTGTGGCGCCTGCATGCTGTGGCTCTAGGAAAGAGCATGCAGCCAATGCCAGCTGTGCTGCAATGCCCCGGCAGTAGGATGCATCATTTCCCTGCAGGACAGTCTGCAGGAGAAACAGTGCGGGCAACAGTGCCGATGGCATGAAGACAAACACAACTGGCATCAGTAACATGTATCAAGGACACATTTGCCTTAGATACATGGTTGCACCCCAAAACCTGCCTTTCCGCCGACCTGTTCATGGCAGTGTCCTCGCCATGAAAAGGTCAGCAGAAAGTCAGTTTGTGATCAACCTGGCGGTGAAAATGCCGGGACCGCCTCTGTGGTCCACCGCTGATACTGCTGCCAAGTTGGTGTTGCCAGTGGTCTTGCAGTGGTGCACCCACCCTGCTCGTAATTGGGCGGTCGGACCGTCAAAATGTGGCGGTGGTTCAAAGACCGCAAAGGTTGTAATCAGGCCCTAAGTTTGTCTTCATTTTGTTGATACTAGGGGCTTTCGATTAGGATGCTATAGACGTTGGCTAGTTCTGGGACGTAGGGCTAGTGCTATCATTATTTTTTACCTCAAAGGCGAATTGTGTATTGGTGGTGTATTTCACACTTAGGGCAGATTTTTGTAAATGGCGCTATATACTTTGGCTAAAGTGGTAGTAACAGCCTTGTATGGCTGTGTGGGGGTATACTTTTAGGATAGAATGAATCATAGCTTTTTCAAAGTCTATGATTATTTTTTTGGAGCAATAATTGTTTGTTTGTTGTTTTACATGGATTAGGAGCTCCATGTAGGTATTGCACTGTTTATTAGGAAGTAAAGTGTATATAAAAGGGATATTGGTGTCCTGAAATTCACCATGAATCGAGTATATTTGATTGAATGGCTTGGGACGCATTTTGAATGCCCCATCCATCATCCAGGTTTGGCATTGGGATAGTTTCATTATGTTATTTGCAGTGGAGAAGAATAGGATTTATTTTTCATTATTTTTATTGTCATTTAGAAGGAAGGGTTCATCTTTAATGGCCCGATTACGATGTTTTTAGGAAAGGCTCCGGATGGGATTCGGTATCGCAGAATCTGATTCAGAACCCTTGTTTCCGACTGAATCAGACAGATTTCCCAACGACCAATTACGATGCCCGGAAACCATTCGAGCAGTCTGAATCAGTTCTGAAAGGCATCCGGACAGCCCGAGTCTTTCAGAGCCGATTCGTACAGCTCTATGGACACGGTTTCCGGACAAGCGATTATGATGACTGATTAGGACAGCTGTTCCGATTCGGTTTGCCCGAGACCAAACGGCTGCCAGAATCTGTCTTTGGGGGCCTGTTGTGGGCCCGCCTTCATCCAGAGACATACGAATGTAGCCCATGGAGGTACCCAAGGGACCCCTCTTCCCAACCATGCACAATGTGGCAGGCACCATGGGGTGCCCACCACAGGGTGCAAGGTTTTCCCCACCCACCCCTTTTTTCATTGGGAGCCTGTGTACTCGTTCGGAACACAGGCTCCCATTGAAGTCAATCCGACTGAACAATGTTGGGATGCATCGTAATCTGTCGTCTGGACTTGCAAGACCCGATTCGTTTGGAAACTAGTCAAGAACCGATTCGTTCGGGACAGTTTCCTAACTACATTGTAATCGGGCCCTAAGTGTTATTGTTCGATGTGTTGGTCTGTCTATATCTCAGTATGTTCTAGGAGAAGGTGGGGTGTCGCTGGCAGCCTTTTTACCGTGTGTTATTAGGAGTTTTAAGGTGGAGAGCAATAAAAGTTGGCTAGTTATATGTTCAAGGACTTTGGGTAGTATACTATTTAGGATTTTGGTTGTGGGTTGTTGAGAACTAGTGCTTTCTTCACTTATGTCATGTAAAACTTCTCTCACTTCTATCTCTGTGGCATTTAGGGGGTGGTTATGCTCTCTTACATTAATTACATTTTCTTTTGCAGTTGCCCTCCCATAGCATGAAATGGAAGAATATTTAGGACATTTCCAGTTAATATTTTCTGTAGATGCACTTTCTTGGCTGTAGGTGTACTTAATAACTGTTTTCTTTGTGTGAAGTGATAAATGTTTTTTTTCTGTCATTATATCTGTAATTAGTGTAATAATACAATTATAAATTATAGTCACATTTTGATTATTATTTATTAATACATATTTAAAGGTACATTTACTTACTTGTATGTCTTTTAGAGAGGTTTTGTATGGTTTTGCCCTCTTTTCTTTCAGTTAGTTTGAATATGAGTAAGGTGTTTTTATTTCAGTTGAAAGAGAAAAAAAAGTTATATTAATTAAATTTGGTATATTTTTTATGTTTGTCGAGGTTAAGGGTTAGATTTCTTTTTGCAGTGCTGTTGCGGTCAGTTTTAAATTATTATTTATTTATACTTACTTTATTGAGTAATTTTTGATGGGTTGATATGATAGGATTTTGTAGCAGTTTGGCTATCTGGAAGGTTCTTCTTTAATTTATTTCTTCTGTGCAAAACGATAAAAGTTAAACAGTGTGGCAGCATTTCTTTGCTAATTAATTATTTAGTTTAGGATTGTTTAACTTTTTAGTTTAAATATAATTATTACTTACTTGGATATGCAGCTGCAGAGTTGTATCTTTTGCAGTGTTATGTTTTGTAGTGAAAAACCAGCAGAGTTTGCTCCTCTTCAAATGTTTGTTTCTTTTTGAGTTATTATTTGTTTAATTAGTGTGCCTTTTATACTGTTTGTTTAATTGTTTAAGCTATTTCATTGATTGTGTTTGCTTATTGTTTGATTGCATTGGTTGCTTTAGCATGATTCTAATTTTTTTATCAGCTACATCAATGTTTGGTAAACGCTTATTTATGTGTTGGTATATTTGTATTATATAGGATGTATTTAATATGGATAGTATATTGGATGTATTTGTTTTGATATAATAAATTATATTGTTAATTTTATTTAAATGTTTATACTATGTAAATCTGCTTTCAATATGTTTAGTGTATATTTTATAGGTGTACTGTTTTTATAGGCTTTATGTTTCATTTTTGGGTGATGTAAAATATTTGTAATTCATTATAGATGGTTATTATAATTTTAGGATATATTTATTGTTGTTTGTGTAAATATTTTGCTTTTGGTGTGTTTTAATTGGATTTAATTGTTGTGTTGATGATACATTTTTAGCCGATATTGTTGTAATCAATATTTTTGACATGGTAGATGTTTATTTCTAAGCCACAATATTTGTATTTCTGATATTCTTGTACTTGATGTATGTAAAAGTCTATGTTTTTGTCAGCGTATATTTATGTGTTCGATATAATTGACTTTTATGGTTAAGTATAGGGACTCAATATTTTTGTTATTGATATTTAATTTTCGATAATTGTGTGATTCTATATTTGTTGTCTCATCAGGAACAATCTAATCTTGAGAAGTAATCAAATACTCATCCTCAGATCATCAGGAATGCTCATATCTTATGAAATAATCAGAAACTCATTTTCAAGTCATTTTCAAATCATCAGGCAGAAATTTCTAAACTCTGCTGATGACTTCAGGAGGTTGATGTTGTCTGATGATGTGAAAATGACTTCCACAGTAGTTGGGTGATCATTCAATGAGATGGCTTCTAAAGTAATCCTCTTTGATCTGGGTTAAATAAAATGTTAAAAAGTACCCTTAAAATTGTTGTGCCCAGTGGAAGTACAGGGATGGAAGAAGTACTTGGTCCATGCTAGAGAGGACCGGCTTCAAAAACAATGAGATAGTAAAACCTGTGCCGGTGCCCAATAAGAAGCAGGGGAATCAGAGTAAATTGGGGGCCAACCAATTGTAAGTGATGGGTAGGCCCTAAGATCTTTTTATTACGTTTTTTGTTTGTAATAAATCTTGCCACAGTGCAAGCGCTGTGCTGGCGAAACCTAAAAAGTTGGATTCTGCTCCAGCCCCCGAGAGGGCAGTCATCAGGATGCAACTATAGAGCCATTCTCCAGATGCTGCCAAACTGGCTTCCAACCATCGTTGGTCCAGGTTTTATCATTCACCAGACAGAGCTAAAGATTAATGTTAACTATGATATCCTCTGTGAATTGCCTGGGTCACTAAAAATAGAGTCAATATTTTTAATACTATCTTACAGCCCTCTCATACCTTCCTCATCACCACGTTCTACAGCATATAGTGATTAAAATGTGAGGCGCCCAGGGAATAATGGCTAAGGAGATTGCTGGTAAATGTCTTTCTTGACCTGAAGGCTAATAGGAATGTTGCCTTCCATTCTCCTAGCAAAAGAGAAATATTAAATGCCTGAAGGTGGCACCAGAGGCGGGAGCCTAATGTTCACTCATTTGGAAACTGCCAAAGAGGGCTACACCCTGGGACTCAAGGAGAAACGTTTTATTCTCAGCTAAACTCATGGGAATGTTGAGTAGAGCAAGAGGAAACAGATGATATTTTAGGCAGCAGGCCTTTTACATCTATGCACCTAGGATCTGGAACAACATCCCCATTTCCATCAAGACTGCCCTAACACTGCTCCAATTTAGGAAAGAGTTGAAGACACTCCTCTTTAAAGAACACTACATCACAATGCATTCACCATCTACAAAACAGCTATCCCTCTTGACTTTATGCTTGTATTTGACCCTGTACAGTGCTTCACTACCTTTTGGCTGGGTTTGTACCATAGAAGTAACCTCTACATAGATACATGAATATACACTTTAAGATAACATAATACAATAACAGTAATTGCGGCATGTTACATCTAGTCTTGGCCTTATTACACATACAACAATAACATGTTTCAAACAGTTCATATCTGAAGCCATACTGAACAGTGAGCTAAAGCTTAGAGCACAAAAGTATTCTGGTGATTTAAGGCTTATAAAATCAGAGTTACAATCTGGGGAAAGTGGAGATCCGAAGGGATAAATCTGAGTTGTGTGCAAGATTGATATAAGTAGAGGTGGATGATAGGGTCACCCCTGACAATCTACTGTAATAAGATGTAGTTAACGGGTTGGATGCATGGAAATTGGCAATATCTATAACAGTATTCCTCTATGGGAGTTATCTCTAATTGCTGCCAAAGGGTGTCCCAGTCACCAGTAATTTGCCAACTACAGAGGTCTCTGACTTCTTTGTTTAAAGGTCTGTACTTTCAGCTTTTACCCAGAATAGTAGGTGTTAGACATGACAGCCTTTGGTCTGGTGTTCCCCCACACTTTTTGCCTTCTCCCCATCTGTTTCTCTAAATTCATTTTTGTTGGCTTTACCTCTGCTAACCAGTGCTAACCAGTGCTAAAGTGCTCGTGCTCACGCCTTAAGACATGGTAAAGTTAGCCTACTCCTGATTGGCACATTTAATTTTCTTGTAATTCCCTACTAAAGTGATACACCATGAACCCATGGCCTGTAAAGCAAATGCTACTAGTGGGCCTGTAGCACTTATGGTGCCATCCATTTAAGTAACCCTTTAAAAGATTTCTCAGGCCTGCTATTGCAAACTTTGTGCAGTTTTAAAATGCCATTTCAACCTGGCAAA
This sequence comes from Calotriton arnoldi, assembly GCA_963921515.1. Taxonomy (NCBI): domain Eukaryota; kingdom Metazoa; phylum Chordata; class Amphibia; order Caudata; family Salamandridae; genus Calotriton; species Calotriton arnoldi. Next base: position 2,518,332 of record CAWUFW010001718.1, read on the forward strand.
ATAAAGCCTTTGCTAATCTGAAACCTTCATTTTTAGTACATATAAGTCATCCATTAGGTAAGCACTAAACAGTCCAAAGGACAGGGTGCAGTGTATTTAAACAGTTGGACATGTACATTTAAGTTTTACATGTCTTGGTAATGAAAAACTCTTAAATTTATTTTTTACTACTGCAAGGCCTACCTCTCCCATAGGATAGCATTGGGTTACCTTATAATATTTATTAAGAGCTAACTTTTGATTGGGCACAGGTAGAAATATGTCTCGGGTCTAGTTCGCGCTATATAAAACTATAAAAAAATATCATGTTTTGTCTCAGAAGGACTGTAATTTAAAATCTTCTTTAATGGTAAAGTCGGATTTTAAGTCACAATTCTGAGAATGTCACTTTTAGAAAGTTGGTATTTTCGTGTCCGAACTATTTGGTGCCTGCAGCCTGTGTCTCAGGTCACATGACTGAATAGTTGCTATTTGTGTATTTTGTATTTGATCTTTGTGTACAAATGAGGAATAGGAGTTGTCAGGATGGGCTATCCTGCCAGGGTGGGTCGAGCGGAGCTGTTTCAAGCTCCACTTACAATTCAAAGGGTTGCCTCTAGCACACGCATTAAGGAACTTGATTCCAGTCTTTTGTCACCCCAGCCATCTTGGAGCCTTGGCAGGATAAGAACTTTCTAGATTCAGATGTGGGGATGGCATAGAAGTATCCCCCAATTCAAAGGGTGGCACCGGGAAGAAATATTGGCCCCTCAGACCAACTCTTTATTATGCTTCTGAACCTGTGGAAGATCCCTTGAAGGACTGCCTTGTACTTTAGAGGGCTGCCCTGCTGCTTGAGGCCTGCTTTGTACCTCAGAAAACTGCCCTTCTGCTACTGGAGGACTGCCCTGCCACTTGAAGCTTGACTTGCACTATCATAGTACTGCCCTGATGTTTAAGGCCTGCCTTGCTACGTGAACCCAGGACTACCAGAGGTATTCCAAGGGCTAGCTGCTGGCCTCCTCTATGAGCTACCAAGCTCCAGATACCTTGAGCCCTGGTGCTAAAAGTGCTTCTCCTGCCAAAACCCCAAAACTGGGATTGAAAACAAATTAACCAAAAAGTGGCCTGAGAACCAACAGGAGACAGGGACCTACTTGCTTGCTGATCCGCCTTAGGTGCATCACCGGTCTGCCTAATTTTGTGTTAGCTCCCACTACATTCTTCTCTTCAGCAGCAAATTCTGTGCAGCGGGACCTCTCGACAAAGGTCAAAGGCGCCCGGCCTCCAGTACTTAATTTGTGCTCAAAGTTTTATATCAGAATCTCGTTACAAGCGCTGCAGAATGCATGGTTGACATTTGATTAATCTACCACCTGACAGTCCCTGCCCCTTTATCTCACTTTTGCAAGTTCTTTTCTCTCCTACTTTTTCCCTATGTCTCTATTTTCCAGTTGTTCCCTTCTTGCATCTTTACCCATTTTTTCCTTTCTATCTCTTTCTGGCCCAGTCGCTAAAAATTTGTGCTGCTGGCCACCACCTGCAAGCACCAGCTCAAATTAAGTATTGGAAATGGGAGTCCTGATGATCCTCGGGACCAAGACTTTGGATCTCCATGCCTTGCTTTTTTTTAAATGTAAGCAGCCCTCGAGATAGCTACTGTCTGCAATTATGAAATCAAAAGACACACATATTTGTTACCTGAGCTAAGTTGATATTAGTTAGTTACCAGGCACCAGGCACACAGGGGAGCGTAAAGTCTGCACTTTCATCTGCTCGTCATGTTTCTTCACTGCAATCAACGTCTTGGGCCTGCTGTTTCCAGGCTTGCCTCTCCCCAGCTGAGCCATGAGCTATGCCCTAGATATAATTATCAAGTGGGAGGCTCAGGCAGGATGCAGGTTTTATGACAAAATGGGTGAAAGTAAAAACAGCTCGGAAGATGATTTGGAAAAAATACAGCTGCCCTGTGGCGCCTACCTTACCAGCAGAGGGTGTTGGACCACTTTACATCACACACACATACAGAGACAATGAATCATATGTGTGTAAATCCGTTTATAGAAAATGAAACATAAGACAAAGGGAACTACAAGGTGTAGGATCCACATGTCATTCATACTGGTAGGCATTTTATAAGAGTTCTTGGGCTGGGGAAGCATAAACTCAGGATTAAGAACTTAACACAGTGGTTAGGGTTGACATTACTAACAACAATTTATTTCTGCACAAACAAACCCAATTTAGTAAAATTAGGATAGTTGAAGAATGGGTAAAAACATAACTTTCTATCCTGTTATATGATGTTTGCATGCAGCGCTTTAATGGCATTTCATTCACTATGCTAGATTATGATTGTAATTTATGAACGGTTCTTTAATCTGCATAGTGCATGTTCTTTGCAGCAGGTATATTAAAACTCTGCGCTACCTTAGATAAGTCAAAACTGTCACTAGACAAAACTCTGATCTCTCTCCAGCAGGTACATTAATCACCGGAGTTATCTTGGCACATTTATTGAAAACTGTTGAACATACAAGGAACTTTGCAGTGCTTTTAAAACTGTTGCACTGCTACAAAAGCGGCCCCCACCCTCCCAGCCTCCCGGTATGGCCAGTCTGGCCTTGATGTAGATGTAGTTTTCATTTCTGCAGCATGCCACTCTTTCACTAAAGTCATTTTTCACATTGAAGGGATGGGATGTGAGCAAAGTTATAATACAAATATAACCTCAGAAACACTTATGCAGAATTTAATCATTCTGTGCCTTTGCTGCAATTCTGTTATGCTGCACTTTGTACACAAAATGTCGTTTTAATGGGCCTAGACATGCCAGCACTTGGGGGGGACTTAGGATGATCATATTTGCAGATGGTGCATCTGTCTTTATCAGAAAACTGCCTTGATCCTTAATGATGCAACAATCTCTGCCTGTCGCAGTGCAGAGGTTGGGAATAAAACGTACCTTTTTGTTCTCTGCCCGTCCCTTGCTTGGGGTGATTGATAAGTGAAATCTGCTTTATCAAGTCACCTGTTTGGCTGTAGCATTTCTGGGTCCCTAAATACAGCAACCCCCTAGCACAGGTTAATTTAGTGAGTTTTGTGGTTCACCCTCACAAGGATTGTGGTTGTTGCTTGAGGAGGGTTTCACCCCCTTCAACCAGTAACCCATTTTCTTACACTTTGTGGCCGTGGCAGAAATTAGCCTTAGCGCAGGGCATGCAAAACAGGCAGAGCTCACCCTGCTGAAGAAGTGGGAGCCGGGCTGATCCTCTATGAGTCGTCCATTCGGGTCAGCTCACCCCACAGGGACTCCTCAGGGAGTGGCCTTGAGACAAACCATCTTGATCAGTTGCAAAGTTGATCACTGAAAACCAGTTATGGGAATCCCACCATCCATGAAATATTTTCTGTGAGGCTCTGCACTGAAGCCAGTGGTTTGTGAGTAGATGCTGAAGATAACTATTAGGTAGAAGGGAACTCCAGTATGGGACCACTCTGCTTGCACTTCTGCCTAGATGGTCTCCTTGGCCATTCCATTAACTGCTTCCTGAGGGTGCTCCATTCTGCAGCAAGAAAAATGGTAAGAAGGTACCGTGGGCCAAATGAAATAGAGCATCATCCATGAATCAGCATGACAAGTTATCAATTTGAGTAATCAGTGAGAGCAAGTTTTTTGGTGGTGAAATAAAGTCTGATAGCTCCTTTCCTCTACAAAAATAAAGTACATTTAAGAAAAATAGTGAGTCAATTTCTGTATGCTTCTGGAGCAGAAGAAACAGTAAGCACCCTTACCAGCATGCTTTGCTCTATAATATATATTGATATTGTAGACATGGCTATGGTATTGGAGCTAGAAATTATTTCAACAATGGCCTTTTCTTTGGTAATTTGGCATTTCATAACTGCTGAATATATGACATGCAAGTAAACACATGCCTCTGCATATTCCAGGTTTGGACTCCATTATTACCAGATGGTGCAGTCTATGCTGTTTGCCATTGAAGAGATTAACAACAACCCGAACCTTTTACCCAACATTACCCTGGGATTCCAGATCTATGACACTTGTGCGATGCTCCAGCGATCACTAAAGGGGACTCTATGGATTCTATCAGGACATGAGGAGCCGATTCCAAACTTTCGGTGCCGGAGGAGTTCACCACCAGCAGTTATAATTGGGGAGCCCAGTTCCACATACTCAATTAGTGTTGCTCACATAATGGGTCTATACAGATATCCACAGGTAAGACATTGAAATTATTGCACATTATTTAAACTGATTCATTAAGAAGTGCAACTATGTCACAACAATAAACAGTGCCTCTGTGGAAAAAAACAGTCTTTATGAAACACTCGTGTTCAAGATATGATAGTGTTAAACAACCAGATTCTGAGCTCTAGGTGGCTCAAAGGTTTAATCCTGGAAGATGTAGAGCAGAGAGATACAAGACATATATTCTGTTTGTGCTTGTTCCACCCTCTGGGTCCTGAAGCAGAAACACTAATTCTATACATCATGGAGCAGACAGAGACAAACTACATGCTTTGAGTGCTAGAGCAAACACACAAATGCAGTAGCAGCCCTGCCTAATGGCGCACATTGAGGGTTAGTCTAATGTATTTTAGTGCGTGTCCTGTATCACTGAACTAAAATACATGCATAATCAGCTGCTCCTCTTCATTGCTTGAGGTGCTTTGCTCTCACTGCAGCATGTGTAAAGCCAGTATTGCAGGATGTAATGAGCATGCTCTATCTTGTCCAGACAGAATGGCACTGCGCAAAACCAGAAACATCGCAGTGGCTTACGAGCATCACACAGCTGGTCCTCTGAGCAGCATGGAGGACTCAGAAAGCCAGCTTGCTAAGAGGGCCAGTTTAGAGGTGAGTGCTGCACCCGGGACCAACATTCTGCCAAGTATCAAGTGAGGCCCGGGCAAGTTCGAGGCACTCTGAGCTCTGCTCAGCCCTCTCTCCAGGTCAGGTGAAACTTTCTGAAGAGCAATCATACAGTGGAAGTTTGGCTGGGACTCCCAAACAGCAGCAGGGACTGAGTTAGCCAGCACAGCTTAAATCAAGTTCTCAACAATAACTGTAAACATTTAAGGTAATCCATTTGAGAAATGCAGTCTGAGTATCTGTTTACATTGCACGTTTTGATGCTGTGTTTCTGTAGCTTTTTCCCAGGTTTTCTTCAAAATAGGCGAACCAGGAGCATTTTTATCCAGGTCCTGCACACGTGCTCCCAAACGTCAACTGATTTTAACAAATTAGTGTGCAGTTCCTAAGTGTAAGTGGGAATGTTCAAGTCTTTGATAAAGTGCCCTCATACACCCCGAGGGATGGGCTTCCAAGATTGTCCAGTGTAGGTCGTTAGTGGTGTGGTTCATTTCAGTGAAGTGGGCCCATCCCCAAATACGAAAGGAAGCCCTGTTTAGAAAGGAGCAGTTTTGGGTCTTTAGACTCTCCTCACACACTACAGGGTTAAACGACGACATTCCCTGGGGGGAATTGAACCAACCTATGTAACTACCTAAGGGAGTTTTTTGCCAAAGCAGGATTCATGCATAGAGGTGTGACATGGCACTGTGCAAGTACCTGTTTAGACCACACACTCACGCATACGGTATAGATGCCACTGAGCAAGTAGAATCATAATACCAGTAACACATCCTTGATGCGTGCCCTTGTCTACCTTCACTGCTACCAACAAGTGAACACATAGGATTAAGAGACCTATGCCAGCAAGCCCTTATAGTGGGGTCCTCACTACGTCTATAGGGAACACAATACTTAGCTTACCCTATCACCTAATATGCGAGAGGGAACCTGCTTTTTGAATAAAAAGATCAAATTTGACATGATCATTCACCCTAGCTGCCCTTAGCAGGGGTCGCTCCTCTAATCCAATACACAGAGTGGTTTATGGCCGTTTAAAATAAACATTTTTGTTCAGGGCCCACATTCGAGAACCCTTTAATAATGGCAAAATCGAGCATCCAATGTGTCACCACAATTTTTTAATAAAATTAACTCCCAAGATGGCCACCTCCTCCAACGCACTAGTGCCATCACGCTGACGTGCATTCCTAAATACCCCGCCCCCAGAAACACACCTCACGGGAAGCAGAGAACGGGAACACGACTAGTTGCCGCGCCACCCGCCGTGAGTATGAACACTGTTGGATCCTTTCAAGAGCCCCTGGTAAGATGAATAGAATGTATGGCTATTTACGCGATGTTCTCCGTGTATCACCTTTTATTTTAGATCACGAGCAACGAGGTGCTCTGTTATATTGCTCCCGTCAGCCTAGACCTTCCAACTAAGGGGTGAGTGATCTGTCCACAGTCCGTTGGGACATCGCCAATAACGCGCATATGTTTATATCTTCACTACCTTGGTTCCACTATCACGCCAATCTGCTGGTAATTCAGCGCTGATGTCACAAAACAGTGTGCATATTTATATGTGTACCTTTGCTCACTGCAAAAATGACAGGTCAAGTGGCTACCCCCGTTTATTGCACTGAGACAAGGCTGTACATATATTGCAACGATTTAGTTGCCTTCACCCAACGTCGATGTTTGTTTTTCTTGTTTCATATATATCTGTGTGATTACTCCACGAATGAACGATCTGAGTTTTTGCACACACAGCGTCTCTGGGACTCACTCCCTAATGAGTTCTCAATTCGAGCAGCTTGAGCACTGTCAAATGACATGGACAACAGTAGTAGATACCGCTATGAGCACAACGGACTACTTACTCATACCAATATTTAATTAATTTATAGCTATACTTCAATAGAAAAAAACACGTCATTTTGGAGATAGTATCATAAGATGACACAACACATGGGATAGAAATGATTCCCCCCCCCCTGGGAAATAAGGATGCCACCACAGCTTGACCCATATTGGGTTCACCTTTCTGATACTATTTGGCGCCGCGAGGCTCAGCCTCATGTTTTAAAACTCTTTTTTATTATCACTTTCTTTCAGGTCTCACCACACCAGGTCAATCGGACCTGATGTTTACTTGCAAAGCTGGTTACTACTCCATTGCATCCAAACCTGCATTGTGGTAGTGTCAGAGTTGAAAAATTCTCTAAAATTACACTTTGTCCTGATGAATTGCCACTAGACCCGTTAGGGGCTGCCCAAGGCAAGAAACTTGTCGACCTCCCACACCACATACGCCCTCTAGGACCATTGCATCCAATTAGGGCTGTTAGTTTTTAGTTATGTTAGTGCACCCCTGGAATAAAGTTTAGACCATAGGGATGCCCTAAACCTATTTTAACATCACCTACACTCACTGCACTACCTAGTCCACACACCCGCATGCATCCTATGGCTTCATCACCAAAAGAGCCCCTTCGCGGGTGCCCGTCGGCATTGCAGCGCAGGCCCGACGAGGAGCGAGCCCAATGATGAAGCATGACATCCCTCTGGGTTTTTTCCCAGGTAACATGTGACTCTTGTATAGGGCATATTGTGAACTAAGTCACCTCTAAGGGCCTGATTATGAGTTTGGTAGTCTGTGGACCACCAAACTCATGGTGGCGCAGTGGTGGCAGTCCGACCACTGCCGCACCGGCAGTCCGACTGCTGTATTACAATTTTGGCAGTCAGACCGCCATTGGACCGCCACAACCGACAGGAAACCACATTCCCTGGCAGTGGTGTAGTGGTCAGGAGCTCACAATATGCTGGTGGTGCCACTGCGGCACAGCCATGCTTTTTACGAGTTTCCTGACCACCAGCGGTCTCATGGAGGTTCTTACTTCATGAAATCGCTGGTGGTCAGGAAACAAAGGAGGCCCTACAGTGACCCCCTTACCCCAAACCCATGCATGTTGGTGTATGCAGGGGGAGCATATGTAATGCCCCGTGTGTGTATTCATCCCCAGTTCCAGAATGGCATGGAGTGCAGAGTTCATGCCGTGCAGGCACTGCCTTTGGCGCTACCTTTGCGGTGCCCATTTTCAGAGGCACTGCTGTAGGACCACCAAAGAAATGGCCACCAGACACAAGAAAACTCACAATCTGGCAGGTGGTGCACACACAGCTTTGGTGGTGTGGGAGCCAGGCGGCTGTGTGGCAGGCTGCTCCCACACCGCCAAAGTCATAATCGGGCCCTAAGTGTCTGAGCAAGCTGAGGTTATGGACCAGTGAGAAAGACGGGGCACAACTGTGAGCTCTGGAGTTGAGGTGGAAAGCAATGATATTTTCTTGCTGTGGCAGTGGGTGATAAAGATGTTCAGAATACATTCTCATCCAGTCCTTGGCCTCTTTGCAGAGCGTACAGATCAATGGTCATATATGCACTAATTGTAATTAACATTTTGCATTAAAGAGTGTGAAACAGTTACACATGTGTTGCATCTGCACTTTTTCAGCCACACAGGATTCTCTGTAATCAGATTAGGGAAAGAGTTGGAAAGGGAGTGTTTAGGAAAATTAGGTAGATTGGGTTAGCCTGGTCCAGCTCCTCTAGAGGGATTTTCTCCATGTTGGATTTTGAAAGAATTGTGCTTTCTTGAATAGGAATATGCCACACTTTGGAGGAAGTGTTCATACACCTGGATGGCACCCTGTATCCTATTGGTCAGGGGTGCCCCCCTGCTTGACACTCAGAAACCATGGATAAATATTGGAGACATGCATAGCTCCTCAGATCTGCTGCCTGAAAAGACAAGGAGAAAAAGGATTGCACTGCTGACTCCCCGGCCTGTGCCAAGAGGGCTGCACTCACCAGGACTGCACCTGCTGCACACTGTGGTACTCAGCACCAGAAGGACTTTGCCTGACTCTGAAATTCTAAGTAGTGGACTCCCTTCAAGCTACAGGTTAACAGAGCCCACCTGTATCATCTCCACAAATAATCCCTGTCCCGGAGTGCATCTAGTCGACTTTTAAGGATTTGGCCAGGTGCATTGTAAGAACTGTAGTCGAGACATCCCAAGGACTCTCTAGGAGATTCTAGACCCTTGGATTTGCATTTTGGACACTTTGAACCCTCCAGAGGAGCTTAAAGAAGAAGTTCCAGAAGTTTGGAGCAACTTTTGGAAAAAAGCTCCATAAGGTGACAAACCCAACGTCGAGAGTCAAGTCGGCTACCTTCAACCACAATCCTGCCTGGATTTCAGGTTCGTCCTGCTGAAAGCTCCAGAGATCCAGACTTCCAGGATTGGACCGGGGCCTCACAGAGAGTCAAGCTGGTGAGCCTGCACTGAATCCGGCCTGATAAAGTACCTTGCTCGCCGTCGAAAATGCCCCAGAAAAAAGCGTGAAGGTAACATTTTGACCGAGGCCTCCCGCTTAGTGCATCTGACAAGGGTTCCATTGTGGTCAGCCTCAAACTTTGACTTTTGTCCCTGTCAAGCACAACCAGATGTCCCAAAGTGGTGCTATATGTTTTTAAGCCCTAGAAAGTGTGTAATATTTAAAAATTCATATCTCCGTTCCCATACATTAGATTGTTGTCATTTTGATGTCTATTTGCTCCTAACATTATAGTCTAATTTTATAAATTGGAGTTGGATTTTTATTGTGTGCTCTGTATTACTTATTTAATGTAGTGGTGCTTTCTTAATGCTTTACACACCTGTCTCCTAAGTTATGCCTGCCTGCTCGTTGCCAGCTACCTAGGGTTGAGCAAGGAAATGATTTGTTGAGACCTTTACTGGCCCTTTTATTGTGTTTGGGGCCTTATTACTAGTGGTAAGTCACTACTTATCACTATTAATAATCCACTTTCCAACACAAAGTGCATAGGAAGAGGAGGGATGCAAGGAGCAAAGCCAACTGTGTGTACATGCTGGTCCTCTGGGATACTGGCAACTTCCGCCTACAACTTGAACTGCAGCGTATGTGACCTCATTGTGCGCATCTTTAGGTCTGACTAGATCCATTCGTAGTAAATAAAGGCAAAGAACAAAGGCATGATCATGATATATTCTGAGGTAAAATCAGAATTGCAAAAAAGAAAAACAACAAGGCAGCAAGCCAACCTTGCTCCAATTTAGATTTAGGAAAGAGCTTAAGATGCTCCTCTTTTAATAACTGTATGTCCTGATGAATGAACAGTTCCCTTTTGTTTCCTAGCAACTTCTTCAATCACACATTGAGTGTGTCTTTGCCTGTGACCCTGTATAGGACAGGGCTCCGCTGCCTTTGAACAGTCTACAAAAGCACGCTATAACAACATTCCCTAGGATACTGTGCTGGGCAGCTCATATTGGGGCTCTAGATGTTAGTCCTGGGGATAATTTTTTGTGATGTTTGCTTCCAGCATCTAACTTGCAGAACTTGTTATAAGAATGATTAGCTCTCGGCAACCCTTCAAACAATGCCATTGTTGTTTTCCTAATGTTTCATTACAATCTGTTTGAGAAGCATGTTTTATTGCACTCAGAGTAGACTATTGTTCTGTTATTACCCATGTCTAGGTAACCTTGTGGCTCTTTTTACTATATGCTTATCTTGTAATTAGGTTCTTCAACCCGAGAACATGCAGCGCAAAATGGTATCCTTGCTCAATGAAATTCCATGCAGCAATAAAAATAGATACTTCACATGGCTAATTATTAGTTTAAAATTTCATATGCAATTTATGAGTAAAAATGTTTAGGTGTTGTAATTACAGAATGTACAGCCACACTATATGACAGTCCATCCGTCTGTTTAGACTCAAACAATGGGGAACCAAAATTATGATAATTTAAAGTACATTTGGAGAATAAGAACTTGTAAACTAGTTTTAGGAAACCAAAGACAAATCTGCTCTGCATTTATTTTCATGATATTGTACACATTGTATCTATATTCTTTGCATTATTATGCCCATTTGCAAATCAAACATCAACGAATAAAGTAACTGAAAATGAGTTATTCTGTCTGGTAGTTAGCTTATTTCAACATAAAATGCCATACAATTCATACAATTATCTATTTAGGACATATATACATTACATATTACAGAGTGGCGGTAGCCACTTTGTAGTTATAGTTAGGGTTACCAGAGATAGGGATTTCTTGGAATTTTGTCTCTTAATAACTTTAAACACATTTGATGAATCTCTGTGAAACCTTGCAAACCTTGCAAACCTGTGGCACCTGTTACATTGTCAGAGGATTGAAAGCTTTGCAGCATTTAATGAATGGGGTGCAGAGGAAAAAGAGTGGTCCCAAAACATGCTTGAGATCCAATATATTGTACATAAAAATGTGTATTTTATGTAGTGGCAAAACGGTGATGAACATTAGATAATGTAGATGATTATTTTTGCTATTGTGATGTTATGAAGTGGTTATGAAGTTATAAGGACCAACAACTTAGTGATGCCATCAAGCACAATACTACTTAATGTAGCAAGGAAGCCCAAAAAATAAACTAGAGCGCATATGTAAAGTTTTAGATTTTCTGTTTTCTTTGAATGCTCTCTGGCTCACAAAATAAAACTGGCCAACAAGCCAAACAAAAACATCTTTCTTATGGACCCATGTGCAGAAAAAGAAATGCCCTAGCACTGAGCCACGGAAACTATTATTTGGAGGACATGATAATTGGCCACTAGGAAAAAAATAATAATCTCGATTTTTACAACAATAACAATTGTTGCCATTCATTCACTTTAGTCTTCATGTGCAGCACAATACTACTAAAATTAGCTAGGTAGCCCAAATAATAAACTAGACTGCATGTGTAAAGTTTCATGAACAACTGAAAGACCCACCTATGGTCACATGCTAATGAAAACCTAATAAAAAATACATAACATATGGAATACCTCTTAATCTACATAAGTTTTCATTGAATGCTCTTTGGCTCACAAAATAAAACTGTGCCCAAAAAGTCAAACAAAAATCATCTTCCTTTTGTACTCCTGTGAAACAAAATGCAAAAGTGACCAAGCAGTGAGCTACACAAACTACTATATGGAGGTTGTTTTCACCCCAAACATTTTGCCTTCCTCCTCCTCTTTTTCTGACCTTATTTTGCTGTTGTTGGCATTAGGACTCTGAGCACTTTTTCACTGCTATCTAGTGCTAAAGAGCATATGCTCTCGTTTCTAAACATGGTAACATTGGCTCGTACCCAATTAGCATACTTAATGTACTTATCAGTCCCTAGTAGGTGCACTATATGATAGGGATGGGCAGAACTCATGGAGGTTTACTCCGCAAAACTCCATGAGTTATATAAAAAATCCATGAGATTCCACAGAGTTTTTCCCATCCCTATAAAGTACAACACTCCTAATAAACAACTAAAACAACCATTGTCCCTGCCCTCGGCGACTTGTGGACGCTCAGACGTGTCCTGGGCACCACTTGTTATCATGTTGTGCGGGATCCAATGCTCATAACAGCTGTGACCCTGAGACTGCTTGGTTGAGGAGCTTTCCCACAGTGAAAGTCCCTGGAGATTGTGTTACAGGCAGCAACAGACGTGAGCATAGTTCAAACCACAGAACTTGAACAAGCTCAATGCAAAGTATGTACTCAAGAGCAGGCAGAGCATAGTGTATGTACACAAGAGGCCCGGCGTGCAAGCTGTGTGCACAAAAGCAGGCAGAGCAAAGTGTATGTACACAAGAGGTCTGGTGTACAAGCTGTGTGCACAGAAAGAGGAGCACACTCAAACAAGCCAAGAGTACAGAAGCAGATTCAAAATGGCAGTCTGTACACATGATAAGGCAGGACATGGGCTATGCACACCAGAGGCCTGGCGTGCCAGTAGTGGCCACAGAAACAGGCACACATGCAAAGAAGACAGGAGTACACAAACAGGCACAGAAAGACAGTGTGTGCATATAATCTGCATAAGGAACTATGGCAGTCCAGTCCTGGTTCACCTACTGACACCAAGAAAATTCATTTATAGCTCATTGAAGCCAACACATTCACCAAACAAAAAAAAAGTGATACAGACCCATTCACCCTACTGATAGCATATCTTCACAAGCCAAACCAGACAAAACATTTAAGCGAACAAAAATTATCGAATGTCAAGCTGTAGATTATAGTATAGAGAGTTGTTGTGGAGAAGACAGCTCATTGTTGCAATTTCAGCTTCTAGTTTCAAAAAGGAATTCCTATCATTCGGTCAACTGAAAAACTGCTAAGAGAACCTTTGCAGAACACAACACTCTCTTTTATGTTGGCCACTGCTTCATATACTTATATAACCTGTGTTTTGAGTACCCTGTGGATGTTTGACCTGCGGGAGAGGAACAAATATCACCTTTCTCTTGAGTAGCACTAGGATGTTTGACCTGAGAGAGAGAAATGAATGTCACCTGCCATTTGAGAAGCACTTGGATGGTTGACCTGCATTAAAGAATCCATCACATTCAAACACTAGAAAAATGGAAACAGCAAGAATCCACCGATGGTTGTGGTAATCCTCGTTTTTGGCAAAGTGTTTTGATGAGCATGTACACTTACTGTTAAAGTTAAGTTGCTCGTCTGGCACTCTATTTTGGATCCATATATCTCCATAGTGATCTTTGTTATGCCACAGTGGAAGGTAATGCTTCATACCCTTGGTAAGAGGCACATTGGGGTCTTTTTTCTTTTCAGGTTTACTTCAGGGTAATGTCTTGGGACTTAAACCATTCCTTCCACAAACAAGTTCTTCAATTCACAAAAAACCCCAACCTATTTGTCTATCGTCATATATTTAGGAACACTTTGAAATGTTTACTTCAGTGGCACATTTTAATATATTTCTATGCACTAGAAAGTTCAACCCAGTGTCCAGGTGTCACTTTTCTGGATAAACCCCATCGGAGAAGGTTAGATCATAGCAGAAGTCATCTGGGGGAGGCATGGAGACTGCCAGCGTCATATTATCACTGGTATATATCGTTGCCAAGTACCATCCTATTAAAATAATGGCATCAGACTGGTGATCGTTGATGGTTATGCTCAGGGTGGCAGAAGTGGTTACTTTACGAAATATACTTTCTAGCCAGGAATGCGGCCTACACGCTGTGACCTTAGAATGAATATCATCATGTGCTGCCTTCCTGACTCTTTCAGGCACCGCAGACCCCATATTCATGCCGGTCACACTTTTCAGCAATTGCAAAGGACCTCACCAGTTGAGGGAAAACGCAGTCTTGCAGGCGAGGACGCATAACAACTTCCACATCTAATCCGCTTCAATCAGTCTTTTCTTGTTGACTGTGAGGAAACTATTTGAAACTAGCATTCTCGATCTCACTAAGGGCCAATATTGGTTGGTGCTCTGAGGCAGTACTACCGCCTCACAAGCCCTGTGATTGGTTAACAAAATTACTAGTCCATAGCCCCCAGAAGTAATGGGCCAGCCACTCTTGGGCCACTACTGTCAACCAGAAGTAGTGGCCATGGCCCAAGTGTGGCTGGCCCATTACTCCATGGGGCCATGGAATAATAGACGTGTGAGGTGGTTGTACTGCCTCTGAGCGCCAATGAATATCGGCCCTTATCGAGATTGAGAATGCTAGTTTCAAATAGGTTTCCGACGGTTGACAAGAATGGGCTAAGTGAAGTGGGTTGGATGTGGGAGTTGTTATTATGGGTCTTCACCCACAAGTCTGTATTTTCACTCTAGGGGTGGGTGGTAAAGCCTGCCACTTGGCATTTTGCAGAGTTTTTGCCGAACTCCGTCCTTCAAGTGAAACACGGAGTGGGCAAAACTCTGTGAACTCCACCGGCAGAGTGGAGTTTATCCCCACCCTTACTATATGTGCCCAGGACCTGTAAATTAAATGCTACTAGTGGGCCTGCAGCAATGCTTGTGCCACCCACTTAAGTAGCCCTTTAAATATGTCTCAGTCCTGCCACTGCAGAGCCTGTGCGAGCAGTTTTACTGCCATGTGAACTTGGTATTTAAAACCCCTTGCCAAGCCATAAACTCCTCTTTTATTACCTATACGTCACCCCTAAGGTAGTCTCTAGGTAGCTTGTAGGGCAGGGTGCTGTGTAGTTAAAAGGTAGGACATGTACTTTTAAGTTTTATATGTATTGGTAGTAAGAAACTGTTGAAATTTTTGATTGAGAAGGAGCAGATCAGTCATGTTTGGTACTTATAGACTTGCAATAATAAATCCTCCTTGATGGCAAAGTTGGATTTATGAATACAGCTGAAAAAAATGGCACATTTAGAAAGTTGCCTTTTTTCTGCCCTTGTCTGCTGCCTGCCTCCAATATAAGGCAACCACAAGGAGATGATGGACGGAGCGCAAAAGATTTTGAGACACTCACCCCCAGTCACAGATCTGGGTTGAATCCACCATCGTTCTTTAGCTCACTTTGTCACCCCAGTTCAGACCCAGCTGTATGTAAATCAGTCTTGACCCTGCTCCTCATGGGACCAATCCAGCCTGAACTGCCAAGACAGGTCTACCCTGGACCGAAAACAGGGATCCTGGGACCGGTTTGGGGGTAACAGCCCTCATCAGCAGGGTACCTTGAATCCAGTGGCAAAGTGAGCAAGGGACCCACATCTGGGCATGCCATACCAACTTAGGGTGAACAAAGCAAACACAAGTAGATTATGGATGGAGCGTTGAAGCTTTTCAGACACTCAACCCCTTCCTCCAGCCCTGGTCTTGTGTATACGTGGGACAGTGGCCAAGGCCAGATGGGCGGAGCAGAGGTCTCACTGGTCAGTGCGAACACACAGCCAATGTGTAGTAAAAGTAATACAGCTGCCTTTTCATTCTCTAAAACCAATTTGTACCCAATTATATAGAGGTTTGTCATCTCCATGCACCATGGTATACTGCAAAGATATCAAAGTATACCATGACACAAAATATAATAAGGCCTAGCTGTATTATTGGATTGCAGTACTCTTATGTCACGCATGGTGTAGCATGGGTATTGCTATGCTTAAGTCAGATATACAAAGCAGCACAACAACACCATGTGTTGCCCTGTGTTGATTTGTAAATCTGGAGAAATGCAAGACCGTGCAATTGGCTGTTATGAGATACTCTGCATACCATAATCTACATTGCTGCTAACTATCACATACATCTACATTCCACGCCACTGTAGCCACTCCACAATATGCTATTCCACTCTATGCTGCTCCACTGTATGAGACTCCACTCTAAGCCACTCCACTCTACGGTATTAAACGGTACACAATGCCACTGTTCGCCACTACACTCTACGTTCCTACACTGTGCTGTGCAAACCTATACTCTACGCCACTCGAGTCTATGTCCCTCCACTTTACACCACTCCAATGGACGCTACTCCACTATACACTGTTCTATTCTATGCCATTCTGCTGTACACTACTGCACTCTACTCTATCCAACTGCATGCCACTCCATTCTATAACACTTCGCTGTATGCTATTCTACAGTATGCCACTCCACTGTATGCAACTCCAGTGTATGGCACTCCACTCTATGCCACTTCATTCTACGCTATTCAATTAGATGCCACTCCAATGTACACCACTCCACTGTATGCTATTACACTCTACCCCATGCCATTGTACGCCACTCCAGTCTACACATCTCCATTAAATGCTCTACTGTCCAACAATCTGCTCAATGCCACTCCACTCTACACTATAACACTGTGCATTTCTTCCTCTCTTTTTCAATTCTATTCCTCTCTACTTCAATAATCCGGCTCTAGATAAACTCCAGCAGGCCATAAACTCTTTTATCTGGGTTTATAGATCTACCAGAATAGCCTGGAAAAAGCTGAGGCGTAGGAGAGAAAAAGGGGGTCTTGCTTTGCCAGACTTGCAATACTATGCATGGGCCTTTCAGCTTTCACATTCACGGATGTTGTTAAAAATGCCAGTAAGCACCGGGGCGGGGGATATGTTCTTAGCTATGTTAAAAGGTGCCAGCTTACCTGAGGAGGGTTTTCTGTTTAAATATGGAGAGCCACATTTTTTTTAAAAGGTTAGGCTTAGAGTTCTCCAGGCAATGGCCAGAACATGATCCAGTCTTAAGCGACTCGCAGGCCTTAACTACTTCTCAAGTTTAGCCCCTCTCTGGGACTCACCGGGTATACCGGAGTGTTTAAGGGACAGGCTGGCTTTACCTCTTAGAGAAGCTGGTTTGATGGTTTGGGGGGACCTCGCCTATGAGGGTACACTCTTGTCATGGGCACAACTCAGTGAAAGAGTCGGAGCTGGTCTTTCAAGGTTTAAGTACATTCAGCTGCGGAGTTGGGCCCAAACTCAGCAAACTCTTAGAATTACCAAAGGCGAGGGTAACATCTTGGAACACCAGTTAGTGGCCAGGCCAGTGGGAAAGAGGGAGGTTTCTTGCTGGTATTGGGCCATGGAGGATGCCGTGGTTGGTGACTTTAAACTGGCTGATGAACTGTGGGGAGAATCTCTACCGAACGAACAGTGTGAGCAGTTGTTGCAAAATTCTTTTAAGATCCTCTTTGATATCGTAAAACCAGCCTGGCTGAAGAGAAACCACCCGTTCACTACACACAGGGCCTATCTCTCTCCTTTGAGGTTGACTAAAATCTCGAGGGGGTCTCCAGTCAGCTGTAGAAAGTGTGGCCTGCTTGAAGCTTCGGACGTACATATGTTTAAGGACTGTCCAGCCATTGCAGTTTTTTGGGAAGGAGTGGAGAAATCTCTGGTGGACATCTTGGGCCTCCCAATTCAAATAAATTTGGCCTTGATTATTTTTGGCTTTTCTAACCAAGTTACAGGAACTGCCAGACTCTTTCTATTTTATGCCATTCTATTAGCCAGGAGGCAAATATGTAAACGATGGATATATATATATATATATATATATATATATATATATATATATATATATATATATTATCTACTGGCGGTCGCCAGTAGATAGTTATAGTTACAACCTATTATCCATAGGAAATCCGCGACATTCTATTTGAAATAACTCTCTTGCCGGTTGACGTATCTTCGCAAAATTTTCAAACTTTGTGGGGCGCTCCGGTCCGCTCCTACCCTGAAAGTCTCGGGGGATTCGTCAAGCGGGGGCCGAGAAAAAAGGGGTGTCCCAAAACGCGTTTTCCCCATGCAATTTTCCATAGGAAACTTTAGACACGGCTACAGCCCGAACTGCTGAATGGAATTACACCAAATTTGGCAAAGTGGTAGTTCTTGGTTCAGAAAGAACCCTTTTTGTTAAATGGTGTAAATCCGTTCAGTAGTTGCTGAGAAAATCAAAAGTAAAAAGATAGATATATCTGGGTGGAGCCTAACCACACATGTCATCGTGAGATCTGATTGGCTGTCAGCACTTCATCCTGGAATTGCTGGCAGCCATCTTGGGACCAATATAAATGATAGTACTCCATTGAAATGCATTGTAGTGAATCAAAGATTTTGAGGGTTACCAAAAGGAGAACTATAAAGGGTGATAACAGACTCTAGTTACATTAGAATTCATTTGTTGATGGTACCATACTAATTTCAGGAATTGTGGTGTGTTCTAAGGTGATTTTACCCTGTGAAAAACCTTCTGCTGGGATATCATGAATCATGTTTGAGAGAAAACTATTTTCACATGCTTGTCCCATATAGTTTTGGAAGGTTCTCCAGAAGGTAAAATGAGAGCATATTTTCTGTAAATTCACATTATCTTTCTCAGTCATGTGAGAATGAAGTCTGACATTCTCAGTAAAACATGTACATCCAACAAGGGCAGAGACTGTCAGTTGATTCCTTTGTGTTCTACTGCAGCTTCCCAGAGTGTTCTAAAGAACAACTAGAGTGCTAACAGCCTTACTTATGACAAAAGTATGGCACACCTGAAGCCATCTTGATTGGAATAAACTGGTAACACTTAAAACATTTAATTTAAAAAGGAACAAAATGATGGGGTTCATTTTGTCATAGAAATTATGGTTAGTGCTGTAGAAAGAAAAATTAGGATTTCAAGTGTGATCTCAAATATCTTCCTGTTATATTTCAACAGGAGCAGCCTGCCAGTTGATGCCTTTGTGTTCTACTGCAGCTTCCCAGAGTGTTCTAAAGAACAACTAGAGTGCTAACAGCCTTACTTATGACAAAAGTATGGCACACCTGAAGCCATCTTGATTGGAATAAACTGGTAACACTTAAAACATTTAATTTAAAAAGGAACAAAATGATGGGGTTCATTTTGTCATAGAAATTATGGTTAGTGCTATAGAAAGAAAAATTAGGACATGTTTCAAGTGAGATCTCAAATATCTTCCTGTTATATTTCAACAGGAGCAGCCTGTCAGTTGATGCCTTTGTGTTCTACAGCAGCTTCCCAGAGAGTTCTAAAGAACAACTAGAGCGCTAACAGCCTTACTTATGACAAAAGTATGGCACACCTGAAGCCATCTTGATTGGAATAAACCGTTAATACTTAAAACATTTAATTTAAAAAGGAACAAAATGAGGGGGTTCTTTTGAAATAGAAATTATGGTTAGTGCTGCAGAAAGAAAAATGAGGGCATGTTTTAAGTGAGATCTCAAATCCTCTTCTACTTCATTAGAAAATTCTGACATGCAGACTGAAACAATCACTTTCAATACCAGCAGCAGACTTCCAGTTAACTCCCTAGTGAGCAGTAGCTTTACTACAGTGATCTAATGAGCAACTAGAGTGCTAACATTCTGAATTTATGGCAAATGTGAGACACATCTGAATGCCTTCTTGATGGAATCAAAGTAAAAAACTGAAAGCATTTCCTACTGAGGAGACTGCAGTAAATGAGGAAATTAGGAAACTTCATAACAAAGGTCTTCCAAGATGGCCACCAGAGAAAAAAGAGCCCAAATGTAGCACAAATATTACCCAGATGTAGCCCACATATAGCCCAATGACAAAAGTGTGCAAAACACTTTTTATTTTTAGTTTTTTGCAGTTTTATGTAGTGCAAACTGGTCAGGTATTGGAGTGTTGCATCTTAAAACATGACCTCCTACACTACAAAAACACCACTGCACTACCCTAAACGCTAAAACACTACCCCCAGCACGACCCCCTACACTACACAAGCACCACTGCACTATCCTAAACACTAAAACACTACCCCCAGCATGACCCCCTACACTACACAAACACCACTGCACTACCCTAAACCCTAAAACACTACCCCCAGCACGACCCCCTACACTACCCAAACACCACTGCACTAACCTAAATCCTAAAACACTACCCCCAGCACGACCCCCTACATTACCCAAACATCACTGCACTACCCTAAAACATGACCCACTACACTACACAAACACCACTGCACTACCCTAAACCCTAAAACACTACCCCCAACACGACCCCCTACACTACACAAGCACCACTGCACTACCCTAAACCCTAAAACACTACCCCCAGCACGACCCCCTACACTACACAAACACCACTGCACTACCCTAAACCCTAAAACACTACCCCCAGCACGATCCCCTACACTAACCAAACACCACTGCACTAACCTAAATCCTAAAACAATACCCCCAGCACGACCCCCTACACTACCCAAACACCACTGCACTAACCTAAAACATGACCCCTACACTGCACAAACACCACTGCACTACCCTAAACCCTAAAACACTACCCCCAGCACGACCCCCTACACTACACAAGCACCAATGCACTACCCTAAACCCTAAAACACTACCCCCAGCACAACCCCCTACACTGCCCGAACACCACTGCACTGCCCTAAACCTTGAAACACCAGCCCCTGCACGACCCCCTACACTGTTCGAACACCACTGCAGTGCCCTAAACCCTGAAACACCACCCCCAGCACGACCCCCTACACTGCCCGAACACCACTGCACTGCCCTAAACCCTGAAACATCACCCCCAGCAAGACCCCCTACACTGCCCGAACACCACTGCCCTAAACCCTGAAACACCACCCCTAGCACGACCCCCTACACTGCCCGAGCACCACTGCACTGCCCTAAACCCTGAAACACCAGCCCCAGCATGACCCCCTACACTGCCTGAACACCACTGCACTACCCTAAACCCAGAAACACCACCCCAGCACGACCCCCTACACTGCCCGAGCACCACTGCACTGCCCTAAACCCTGAAACACCAGCCCCAGCACGACCCCCTACAATGCCCGAACACCACTGCACTGCCCTAAACCCTGAAACACCAGCCCCAGCACGACCACCTACACTGCCCGAACACCACTGCACTGCCCTAAACCCTGAAACACCAGCCCCAGCACGACCCCCTACACTGCCCGAACACCACTGCACTGCCCTAAACCATGAAACACCAGCCCCAGCACGACCCCCTACACTGCCCGAACACAACTGCACTGCCCTAAACCCTGAAACACCAGCCCCAGCACGACCCCCTACACTGCCCGAACACCACCGCACTGCCCTAAACCCTGAAACACCAGCCCCAGCACGACCCACTACACTGCCTGAACACCACTGCACTGCCCTAAACCCTGAAACACCACCCTGTGCACAACCCCTACACTGCCCGAACACCCCTGCACTGCCCTAAACCCTGAAACACCACCCCCAGCACGACACCCTACACTGCCCGAACACCACTGCACTGCCCTAAACCCTGAAACACCACCCCCTGCACGACCCCCAACACTGCCCCAAACTACTGCACTGCCCTAAACCCTGAAACACCATCCCCAGCACGACCCCCTACATTGCACGAACACCACTGCACTGCCCTAAACCCTGAAATACTACCCCCAGCAAGACACCCTACACTGCCCAAACACCACTGCACTGCCCTAAACCCTGAAACTTCACCCCCAGCAAGACCCCCTACACTGCCTGAAAACCACTGCACTGCCCTAAACCCTGAAACACCAGCCCCAGCATGACCCCCTACACTGCCCGAACACCACTGCACTGCCCTAAACCCTGAAACACCACCCCCAGCACGACACCCTACACTGCCCGAACACCACTGCACTGCACTGCCCTAAACCCTGAAACACCACCCCCTGCACGACCCCCTACACTGCCCGAAACTACTACACTGCCCTAAACCCTGAAACACCATCCCCAGCACGACCCCCTACATTGCACGAACACCACTGCACTGCCCTAAACCTGAAACACTACCCCCAGCAAGACCCCCTACACTGCCCAAACACCACTGCACTGCCCTAAACCCTAAAACACCACCCCCAGCACGACGGCCTACACTGCCTGAAAACCACTGCACTGCCCTAAACCTTGAAACACCAGCCCCAGCATGACCCCCTACACTGCCCGAACACCACTGCACTGCCCTAAACCCTGAAACTCAACCCCCAGCACGACCCCCTACACTACCCGAACACCACTGCACTACCCTAAACCCTAAAATACTCCCCCAGCACGACCCCCTACACTACCCGAACACAACTGCACTGCCCTAAACCCTCAAACACTCCCCCCAGCATGACCCCCTACACTACCCAAACACTACTGCACTGCCCTAAACCCAGAAACACTACCCCCGGATGACCCCCTTCACTACCCGAACACCACTGCCCTAAACCCTGAAACACCACCCCCAGCAAGACCCCCTACACTGCCCGAACACCACTGCACTGCCCTAAACCCTGAAACACCATCCCCAGCATGACCCCCTACACTGCCCGAACACCACTGCACTACCCTAAACCCTAAAACACGACCTCCTACACTACACAAACACCACTGCACTACCCTAAACCCTAAAACACTACCCCCAGCACGACCCCCTACACTACACAAACACCACTGCACTACCATAAACCCTAAAACACTACCCCCTACACTACACAAACACCACTGCACTACCCTAAACCCTAAAACAATACCCCCAGCAGTACCCCCTACACTACCCAAACACCACTGCACTACCCTAAACCCTAAAACACTACCCCCAGCAGTACCCCCTGCACTATCCAAACACCATTGCACTACCCTAAACCCTAAAACACTACCCCCAGCAGTACCCCCTACACTACCCAAACAACACTGCACTACCCTAAACCCTAAAACACTACCCCCAGCATGACCCCCTACACTACACAAACACCACTGCACTACCCTAAACCCTAAAACACTACCCCCAGCACGACCCCCTACACTATCTAAACACAACTGCACAATTTGTTACAGGCATTGCAACGCAGGCCTGTGGTGCTTACTGGAAGTACCTGGTGGGCTAGTTGGGCCCCAGGGACCCTCAGGATTCAAGGTGACCTAATCCCCCAACTTAAAACGCGCCACGGGGCGCGTTTGCACAGTGGTGAAAGGAGGGGCGGGGCCTCAGGTGACATGTGCGCAAACAAGTGTGGAGTTTTGGAACTTTAAAATATTCCTCTAAAATCAGCCGAAATACGAATTCCGATTTACTCACCTGTTATCAGGAGAGACCTCAGTGCTGCATCTTTCAGCCCAGTACTGATCCTCAAAAGTAATTTTAACCGTACTTACCGGTAACTTGAATTTCCTTCATAGGCTAACATTGACTGGTTTCACTTGGAAATTCTTCTAAGTGTGGAGTTTTGGAACTTTATAATATTCCTCTAAAATCAACCAAAGTACGAATTCCACTTTACTCACCTGTTATCAGGAGAGAACCCAGTGCTGCATCTTTTAGCCCAGCACTGACCCTGAAAAGTAATTTTAACCGTACTTACCAGTAACTTATATTTTCTTCCATAGGAATCCATTGTCTGGTTTTCAGCAGAAAACTTTGTGTCGATTTTCACAAACTACAAATATTCCTTAAAAATCGCCTGTATGACTTAAACGCATTCTTTCAACTGTTTACAGGAGATGCACCAATGCTGGATCCAGGATCCAACACTGAGTAAGAAAAAGTAACGATAACAGTTTTTACCTGCTAAGTGAATTTCCTTCCATAGGATAACATTGGTGATTCTATGAGAAAAAGTTTCTAAGTGTCAACTTTTAAAATACAATAATATTCCTTAAAAATCACTACTGTAACCAAAACGCTTTTACTCAACTGTTTACAGGAGATGTCCCAGGACTGAATCTAGGATCCAGTCCTGTGGTTAGAAAAGTAATCCATAAAGTAACTAATTGCATTTAACTAGAAATTCACATTGAGCTGAATGTTGCATTGTGTTTGAAAATGTGTTGCCCATTGCAACAACTGTAACTACTGTACTTAAAAGTCTATTGCCTATGTGCAAAGTATTTAAACTAAAGTAATTAATTCTGAGAAAGTATTTTTTGTAATGTAATGTATAATGTAATTACAATGTAATTTAAAAATAAAATATGTAAAAAAAAATTGTTTCTAAAAAATTTGGAAATCAGTATGAAAAAAATTTATATAACAATTAATACATTTAAAAATTGTCATTTACAAAACCTTTGAAATTCACTGAAAAAACTGTAGGTTTCAGACATGTTATAGTTACAAATTAGCATTTAAAAACCTTTGAAATTCACTGAAAAAACCATAGGTTTCAGGGACGTTATAGTTACAAATTAGCATTTAAAAAACCTTTGAAATTCACTGAAAAAACCATAGGTTTTAGGGACAGTTATAGTTAGTTGGACATTGCACTCGTACAAAACCCGTAAAATTCCCCCGTTATAGTTAGTTCAGCTAACTATAACTCGCGCCCCGCAATGCACTGCTGATGACGTCACATATTACATCACTCATGACATGGTCAGTGACATCACTGATGACATCACTGATGACATCTCAAATGACATCACTGATGACATCATCCATGTGATAATTTCATGCATCTTCTCACACCCTAATATAACTTTTGATACACCCACTCTAAATTACAGACTGCCATTCTCAAAACCATAGACACTCCAACACCAAAAACTACATACCCACTCACTGATTCTTAGGTCTACACACACATCCACTCACTCACCCGTACAGTCACTCATACTTAGTCACTCAGTACAGGACTATCATATGCACTCATACACCTATATAAACACTCACACACCGCCACTCATCCATAGAGGTACTCACACACCTAGTCAGTCATGCAAAAAACTTAATCAATCACCCATTTACTCACCTATACAGTTATACACACACCAGCTCACTTACTCATACAAATACTAGCACATTCTTACGCTCTTATACAATCACTGATACAAGTACACACTCATCCATACAGCCACTCTCACAATCACACACTCTCACTTATAGCCATTTATATACTCCAACACACATATATACTGCCTTTCACATATGTAGTTACTCACACATGTACCACTGAGATATACATTCAATCACTAACACACCCATACACACACTCAGCCACCCATACAGTCCATCACAGATGCACTCTTGAAACCATGCACCCAGTGAATCACCAACTCACACATCTATGCACAGCCACACACACCCCACCCACACAAACACTCAGGCACCCATACAGATACTCAGACAACCAATCAATAACCCATGTAGACACTCATGTAGCTATTCAGAAAGCCATGCAGCCGCTTACAAACCAACAGACAGACGGATACAGACATTCACACAGTTTAGTCACTAACCCATGCATTCAGTAAGATACATTTAATCACTCACTTGTAGAGTCAGTCACTCACGTACTAAATCATCCATTCAGACACTTATACACCCACTCATTCTTCAATATTTTTTCCCTATTTATATTAAACATATTCAAACTTTACAGAAACACACAGTCACTGGATGATGTCATCAGTGATGTCATCAGTGATGTCATTTGAGATGTCATCAGTGATGTCATCAGTGATGTCACTGACCATGTCATGAGTGATGTAATATGTGACGTCATCAGCAGTGCATTGCGGGGGCGCGAGTTATAGTTAGCTGAACTAACTATAACGGGGGAATTTTACGGGTTTTGTACGAGTGCAATGTCCAACTAACTATAACTGTCCCTAAAACCTATGGTTTTTTCAGTGAATATATATATATATATATTCACACAAGAGATTTCTTCACCCGAAGGAAAGAGACCGGAGGGACACAACGGGGAGCCAGGAAGAATCGTTTTATTCAGCAGAAATGGCATGACCGGTTTCGGCTTGTGTGCCTTAATCATATGCCTGTACCAGTATCTCACACCAGTCGCTTTTCAAATGTTCCATTTTATTTCCATTGGTGGAAACCCAGCTCAGTCGATTGATTCCTGAAAACACATGATCGCAGCCTTATCCAGCAGACTACGATTCCCAGAGAGCACCATCTTGGCTAACAGGGTAAGTGTTTTTGGGTCGACTGGTAAAACTCCAAGTGAGTGCTGGTGATCTTGACAAAACGAAATAGGTGCTGATTAAAATGTCCCGGTATTATTACTGAACACACTCTACTCCCTGGCCCCCTCACGTCTCACCGCATTGCCCAAGTCCTGTGATGCCAGAGATTCCGCTACAATGAGCTTGCCTCACCGTGAAGTCACGGCCTGAAAATAACAGCAGCATTTCACATATATATATATATATATATATATATATCCAACAGCAGAGAAAACTCATGTGGAGAGAGCCGCACAGGTAAGGTTCAGTTCCAATGCAATTCACATAATGCTTAGAGGCCTGGGGGCGGGGCTTATCAAGAATAAAGTAGTTGACTGCTCTTTCATGAGTGCGAATTCTGATTGCCAGTGATCAAGGGCGGGAGCCCGAAACGCGTTTGGCAGCCGATTTTAGCTGAGTGTGCCTACAGCGTGCGCTGCACATGAGTTTTCTCTGTTGTTGGATTTATAGTGGCTGGCTCGGTCACGGAGATTGCCTGCCACGGAATGGCAGATCATGGGGCACCAAACTGTTCGGTGTTCGAGATAGGCTTTGTGTTCCCTGTGGGGGGGTCTAGTAATGGCAGTTCATCGTGATTGCAGACAAGGCAGCCAACCCACAGGGGAGTTTGAAATTTGTTTTTTTAAAAGATACGCCACATGAAAACCCACTGGGGTGTGATATGCAGGACTACAATTCACATAATGCCTACAGGCCTGGGGACGGGGCTTATCAAGAATAAAGTAGTTGACTGCTCTTTCATGTGTGCGAATTCTGATTGCCAGTCATCAAGGGCGGGAGCCCGAAACGCGTTTGGCAGCCGATTTTAGCTGAGTGTGCCTACAGAGTGTGCTGCACCCCTGCATTGGAACTGAACCTTACCTGTGCGGCTCTCTCCACATGAGTTTTCTCTGTTGTTGGATTTATAGTGGCTGGCTCGGTCACGGAGATTGCCCGCTGCGGAATGGCGGATCATGGGGCACCAAACTGTTGGGTGTTCGAGACAGGCTTTGTGTTCCCTGTGGGGGGTCTAGTAATGGCAGTGCATCGTGATTGCAGACAACGCAGCCAACCCACTGGGGAGTTTGAAATTTCTTTTTTTTAAAAGATACGCCACATGAAAACCCACTGGGGTGTGATATGCAGGACTACAGTTCACATAATGCCTAGAGGCCTGGGGGCGGGGCTTATCAAGAATAAAATAGTTGACTGCTCTTTCATGTGTGCGAATTCTGATTGCCAGTGATCAAGGGCGGGAGTCCGAAACGCGTTTGGCAGCCGATTTTAGCTGAGTGTGCCTACAGCGTGCGCTGCACCCCTGCATTGGAACTGAACCTTACCTGTGCGGCTCTCTCCACATGAGTTTTCTCTGTTGTTGGATATATATATATATATATATATATATATATATATATATATATATATATATATATATATATATATATTACCTACTGGTGGTCTCCAGTAGGGAGTTATAGTTAGGACCTTGTTTCTATTCAAAAAGCGTTTTTTCTTTTGTCAATATCTTTGACACCAGTTGACGAATCTTCGCAAAATTTTCAAAACTAATGGCCCTTAGGTCAGCTCCTGTCTTAAAAGTTTTGGGGAGATTCGTCAAGCAAGGGCCGAGAAAGAAGGGGGTCCCAAAACGCGTTTTCTCCATGTTAATTTCCATAGGAAAAGTTTGTCGCAGCTACAGCCCAAACTGCTGAATGGAATTACACCAAATTTGGCAGAGAGGTAGCTCTTTGTCTAGAGTACACTCTTGGCTTTGAATGGTGTAAATCCGTTCAGCAGTTCCTGAGAAATTCATATTAAAAAAATATGGATATCTGGTAACCGCTGTGGATCCGTGAACCCTCCTGAGCACAAGCTTGGCTCTGATTGGCTTGACTTCAAATCAGGAAGTGTTAGCAGCCACCGAGTCACAAGCAAAAAGGTAAAAAATCATTAAAAAAAAAAGAAAAGGGGGCAGGGTAGAAACACCCTGACCCCCTAGGCCTGGTTGCCCAAAAAAAGCATTTTTTAAAATGTTGGCAGGATACGTGTAGTGTGCGCAAATCATCAATTTACAACAGTGTCAGAGACACTGTTTGCGATTCTCAGGGATGGTGGCCTGCTTGGGTCAACTGACCACCATGTCTGGGACAGCTTTGTGAATAAAACAGTTTTTTTAACAGGATGCATTTAAAAAAAAAGAAATTAAACGTTTTTGTTTCATTTTTTAAAGGCAGGTAGTTGTCCCTGGGACCACGGCATGCTCATAAAAAATGTGTGTGCACCCATTCACAAAGGGGAAGGGGTCCCTTGGGGACCCCTTCCAGTTTGCAAATGGTTTACCACCCTCTTCCAGAGGGTGGTAAACTGTGAGGGGCAGATTTACAAGCCCCTTGCGCCTTCTTGCGCCGCCATTGCGTCACTTTTTTTGACGCAACGGCGGCGCAAAAAATGCGGCCTATTTACAACGTGACGCATCTAGGGAGATGCGTCACGTTGTAAAGCCCTGCATCACATTACACCTGCGTCAGGTATAATGTATGCAGGGTGGGCGTTCCCACGCAGGAAGGACTCGTAAGAATGACGCAGTGAAATTCACAAGATTTCACTGCGCCACTTTTAGGACGCCACTGCGTCAAAACCTTACGCCTGTTTGAAGCAGGCGTAAGTAGTGATGCAGTGTAGTGGGAATAGGCCTCAAAACGCATTGCTGGAGTTGAGTCGTGCTTGTGAGATGACTCCAGCAATGCATGACTTTTCCGCCAACAGATGCGTCAGAATTTCTGACACATCTGTCAATCCTTGCGCCATAGTGCGCCGTATTGTAAATACGGCGCATCTATGGTGGCGCAAGGGTTTCTAAGGGTGGTGCAGGGAAAGTGACGCATCTATACAGATGCGTCACTTTCTTGTAAATCTGCCCCTGAGTGTTTTGCAACCGCAATTGTGGTCGCAAAACATTCTTACATAGGTGTTGGACTCGCTATTAGGAAGGAACGCCCTTGGAACGCCCCTTCCTAATAGCGAGTCGCTAACCCTATTTTGTGAATCGCTATTTAATTAGCGACACGCAAAATAGGGTTAGTACATTGGCCACAGGTTTTTTGCGTGCGCAAACGGGTCTAAAACCCATTTGCACACGCAAAAAAACATTGTATATCTGGCCTTAAGTGTCACTCTATAACCACTTTATTCATACCACTTTCTAATTACAAGTGCACCACTTATGAAATTTACAACAGCAGTACAGGTAACAATAGAATCCAACAGGTACAAATATCTAAAAGCATCTCTATAAGAGTTGGGGCGTTGCGGTCTCAGCAATGGGAGCAAAAATCTTGCTCTCACTGTTTTATAAAGTGCACAAAATAAAGCAAAGTGCTTCCTTTAGACAAATTATCACAAGGACATGGTGCAATATTATTCGACCAGCCGCCTTGATGTGGAAAGGCTACCAAAAAGTGCACTGTGCCTAATTGAAACGTAGTAAGGTAAAATCAATATTGCGGATTCATAATAAAAAAATTAAGCAAAATTGTTGTTGACTAGCCATAGGACTAGCCTCACAAAGACTCAGCATTCTATGTCATGTCTGAGACTGCCGGTGATGCAAACTAGCCCTTGAGAAAAATGCCGATTTAATAATATATTTTGCTTTTGGGGGGCATATTTTGAGGGTTATCAAAAAATCGCATAAATCCACCTCACGAAACTTATGCTTCAAGTAGCTAAGCCAAGGGATCGTCTCAGCATTAGACATAGCAAGACAATCCACAATAATAGCTCTGGAAAAATCTAAATCCACTGAGAGCCAAATCTTTGCCCATAGCAGCAAAGGTTCGAGGCCAATGCGGTCCTCGATGTGTTCCAAACCCATTTCAGAATGACAGAATGTTTAAGATGTACTTTTGGAGACTATCAGGAGCCTTCTAATAAAGTTATTCTCTACAACTTGAAGATTGTTACTCCTGCTGTACCCCCATACTCCTGCCCCATAAGTGGTAATATAAAGGCATTTTCTTTATAGAGAACTAACATTTCTTTTACTGGTTTCTGTCCCAATTTAGCTGCAAACAAAAAGAAAGCATCCATTGCTCTAGTTGTCTGCTTTGCTTTTAGAGTCAATAAAGTGTCCCATGACAGCTGTTTGTTATATAGGTTATTCAAATGAGAGAAGCTCTTGAAGTTCTCAATCTCAATTCATTGCACCACAAAAGTTCTAGGTTTTATCAACTTGGGGCCACATACCATAATAAATGATATTTTTAAAATGTACTTTTAGACTAAGGGATGTCATAAAATCTATAAAAGCATCAAGGGATTTCTGAAGACTTATTGCTCCCATTGCCAGAGGGACAGTGTAGTCTGCATAACAGAGTAATGGGACAAAGTCGATGGCAATCCTCGGGAAACCTAACTTCTTTTTCAATAAATATGCCTCTAACCCATTTGTATAAGTAAGAAATAAAAAAGGGGCTAAGATACAATCTTGAAGAACCCCCTCGGTCAAAAATATTGGCTGTGTTTTCTCGCCCCGAATGCCGTATTATATCTTAAATGCGGTGATTGAGTGTAAACTACCTAGCATGACTACTAGCGATTCCCCCACTGCCATGTCTCCCATCATAGCCAGCAATCTGTCACAATTGACAGTATCAAAATCACTCAATAAGTCCATGAAGTTCAGATGTAAAGAGCTCTTCATGGACTTAAAGTACTTACTGACAATCAATAGACTACTCAATTAATGTATTGTAATATGTATTTTAGGTACAAGACTACCCATCTAATCCCCCAGTAAATCCATATCACAAAAATAAAAATAAATGCTTATTGTAAAATTATAAAATACGTAAACAATTAAAAAGGCAATTTATTACAATTTATTGTATTTTTTAAATGTTTACAATGTTTTAAATATTAACCAGTTAACAGAGATTAATATACATTTAAAATGATGCTACCCACCCAAACCGCAATGCAACGCAGAACCCATGACAAAGATTTCTAAAAATATATACACAAATAGTTTTCTAATTTAAAATAATTAAGATTTTAACAATAATTTCCAGTTTCAAAATCTTCATGACAATGCAGTAATCAATTAATACAAATGTATATACATTTTATTGACAAAATGTCACCAACAATTCCCCACATTAATTCAAACAAACTGAAATTTAAATGTATTATATAATTAAAAGATGTATTAAAGGTGCAGAAAGAGGCAAGAGGGGTGCAGAAAGAATAGAGGTGCAGAACGAAGCAAGAGAAGTGCAGAAAGAAGCAAGAGATGTGTAGAAAGAGGAAGAAATGTGCAGAAAGAGGCCAGAGAGGTATAGGAAGAGGCAAGAGAAGTGCAGAAAGAGGCAAGAGAGGTGCAGAAAGAATCAAGAGAGGTACAGGAAGGGGAAGAAATGTACAGAAAGAGGCAAGAGAGGTGCAGATAGATGCAAGAGAGGTGCAGAAAGAGGAAAGAGCGGTACAGATAGAGGTAAGAGAGGTTCAGAAAGAAGCAAGAGAGCTGCAGAAAGAAGCAAGAGAACTGCAGAAAGAAGCAAGAGAGGTGCAGAAAGAGGCAAGAGAGGTGCAGAAAGAAGCAAGAGAGGTGCAGAAAGAGGAAATAGAAGTGCAGAAAGAAGCAAGAGAGGTTCAGAAAGAGGCAAGATAGGTGCAGAAAGAGGGAAAAGAGGTGCAGAAAGAGGCAAGAGTGGTGTAGAAAAAAGTAAGAGAGGTGCAAAAAAAGGAAGAAAAGAGCAGAACGAGGCAAGAGAGGAGTGGAAAGAAGGAAGTGAGGTGCAGAAAGAGGCAAGAGAGATGCAGAAAGAGCTAAGAGAGTTGCAGAAAGAGGCAAGAGGGGTGCATAAAGAAGCAAGAGAGATGCATATAGAGGCTAGAGAAGTGCAAGAGAAGTGCAGAAAGAGGCAAGAGAAGCACAGAAGGAGGCAAGAGAGGTACATAAAGAGGCAAGAGGGGTGCAGAAAGAAGTAAGAGAGGTGCAGAAAGAAGCAAGAAAAGTACAGAAAGAAGCAAGAGAGGAGCAGAAAGAAGCAAGTGAGGTGCAGAAAGAGGCAAGCGAGGTGCAGAAAGAGGAGGAAATGTGCAGAAAGAGGCATGAGAGGAGCAGAAAGAAGCAAGTGA
This sequence comes from Calotriton arnoldi, assembly GCA_963921515.1. Taxonomy (NCBI): domain Eukaryota; kingdom Metazoa; phylum Chordata; class Amphibia; order Caudata; family Salamandridae; genus Calotriton; species Calotriton arnoldi. The sequence continues at coordinate 2,550,674 of CAWUFW010001718.1, forward strand.
GGTGCAGAAAGAGGCAAGATAGGTGCAGAGAGAGCAAAGAGAGGTGCAGAAAGAGGCAAGAGGGGTGCATAAAGAAGCAAGAGAGATGTAGAAAGAAGCAAGAGAAGTGCAGAAAGAAGCAAGAGAGGTGCAGAAAGAGGCAAGAGTGGTGCACAAAGAAGCAAGAGAGATGCAGATAGAGGCAAGAGAAGTGCAGAAAGAGGCAAGAGAGGTGCAGAAATAGACAAGAGAAGCATAGAAAGAGGCAAGAGAGGTACAGAAAGAGGCAAGAGGGGTGCAGAAAGAGGCAAGAGAGGTACATAAAGTGGCAAAGGGGCTGTAGAAAGAAGCAAGAGAGGTGCAGAAAGAAGCAAGAGAAGTGCAGAAAGAAGTGTGTGAGGTGCAGAAAGAGGCCAGAGAGGTGCAGAAAGAGAGAAGAAATGTACAGAAAGAAGCAAGAGAGGTGCAGAAAGTGCCAAGAGAATTGCAGAAGGAGGCAAGAGAAGTGCAGAAAGAGGCAAAAGAGTTGCAGAAAGAAGCAAGAGAGTTGCAGAAAGAGGCAAGAGAGGTGCAGAAAGAAGCAAGAGAAGTACAGAAAGAAGCAAGAGAGGTGCAGAAAGAAGAGAGTGAGGTACAGAAAGACGGAACAGAGGTGCAGAAAGAAGCAAAAGAGGTGCAGAAAGAGGAAGAAATGTGCAGAAAGAGGCAAGAGAGGTGTAGAAAGAGGCAAGAGAAGTGCAGAAAGAGGCAAGAGATGTGCAGAAAGAGGCAAGAGAAGTGCAGAAAGAGGCAAGAGATGTGCAGAAAGAGACAAGAAAGGTGCAGAAAGAGGCAAGAGGGATGCAGAAAGAAGCAAGAGAGGTACAGAAAGAAGCAAAAGAAGTGCAGAAAGAAGCAAGAGCGGTGCAGAAAGAGGCAGGTGGGGAGCAGAAAGAAACAAGAGAGATGCAGAAAGAGGCAAGAGAAGAGAAGAAAGAGGCAAGAGAGGCGCAGAAAGAAGCAAGAGATGTGAAGAAATAAGCAAGCGAGGTGCAGAAAGAAGCTAGAGTAGTGCAGAACGAAGCAAGAGAGGTGTCGATAGATGCAAAAGAAGTGCAGAAAGAATCAAGAGAACTGCAGAAAGAGTAAGATAGGTGCAGAAAGAGGAAGAAAGGTACAGAAAGAGGAAGATGAAGCAAGAAAAGTGCAGAAAGAGGTAAGAGAAGTGCAGAAAGAGGCAAGAGAAGTGCAGAAAGAGGCAAAAGAGTTGCAGAAAGAGGCAAGAGAGGTGCAGAAAGAAGCAAGAGAAGTACAGAAAGAAGCAAGAGAGGTGCAGAAAGAAGAGAGTGAGGTACAGAAAGACGGAAGAGAGATGCAGAAAGAGGCAAGAGAGGTGTAGAAAGAGGCAAGAGAAGTGCAGAAAGAGGCAAGAGATGTGCAGAAAGAGGCAAGAGAAGTGCAGAAAGAGGCAAGAGATGTGCAGAAAGAGACAAGAAAGGTGCAGAAAGAGGCAAGAGGGGTGCAGAAAGAGGCAAGAGAGGTGCATAAAGTGGCAAAGGGGCTGTAGAAAGAAGCAAGAGAGGTGCCGAAAGAAGCAAGAGAAGTGCAGAAAGAAGTGTGTGAAGTGCAGAAAGAGGCCAGAGAGGTGCAGAAAGAGGCCAGAGAGGTGCAGAAAGAGAGAAGAACTGTACAGAAAGAAGCAAGAGAGGTGCAGAAAGAGCCAAGAGAATTGCAGAAGGAGGCAAGAGAAGTGCAGAAAGAGGCAAAAGAGTTGCAGAAAGAAGCAAGAGAGTTGCAGAAAGAGGCAAGAGAGGTGCAGAAAGAAGCAAGAGAAGTACAGAAAGAAGCAAGAGAGGTGCAGAAAGAAGAGAGTGAGGTACAGAAAGACGGAAGAGAGGTGCAGAAAGAAGCAAAAGAGGTGCAGAAAGAGGAAGAAATGTGCAGAAAGAGGCAAGAGAGGTGTAGAAAGAGGCAAGAGAAGTGCAGAAAGAGGCAAGAGATGTGCAGAAAGAGGCAAGAGAAGTAAAGAAAGAGGCAAGAGATGTGCAGAAAGAGACAAGAAAGGTGCAGAAAGAGGCAAGCGGGATGCAGAAAGAAGCAAGAGAGGTACAGAAAGAAGCAAAAGAAGTGCAGAAAGAAGCAAGAGCGGTGCAGAAAGAGGCAAGTGGGGAGCAGAAAGAAACAAGAGCAATGCAGAAAGAGGCAAGAGAAGAGAAGAAAGAGGCAAGAGAGGCGCAGAAAGAAGCAAGAGATGTGAAGAAATAAGCAAGCGAGGTGCAGAAAGAAGCTAGAGCAGTGCAGAAAGAAGAGAGTGAGGTGCAGAAAGAGACATGAGAGGTGCAGAACGAAGTAAGAGAGATGCAGAACAAACCAAGAGAGGTGTCGATAGATGCAAAAGAAGTGCAGAAAGAATCAAGAGAACTGCAGAAAGAGTAAGAAAGGTGCAGAAAGAGGAAGAAAGGTACAGAAAGAGGAAGAAAGAAGCAAGAAAAGTGCAGAAAGAAGAAAAGGAAAGTGTAGAAAGAAGCAAGAGAAGTACAAAAAGAAGAGAGTGAGGTGCAGAAAGAGGCAAGAGAGGTGCAGAAACAGGCAAGAGGGTTACAGAAAGAAACAAGAGAGGTACAGCAAGAAGCAAGAGAGGAGCAGAAAAAAGCAAGTAAGGTGCAGAAAGGGCCAAGAGAGGTGCAGAAAGAGGAAAGAGGGGTGCAGAAAGAAGCAAGAGAGGTGCAGAAGGAAGTAATAGAGGAGCAGAAAGAAGCAAGTGAGGTACAGAAATATGCGTGAGAGGTGCAAAAAGAAGCAAGAGAGGTGCAGAAATAAGCAAGTGGGGTGCAGAAAGAGGCAAGAGAGAAGCAGAAAGAAGCAAGTGAGGTACATAAATATGCGTGAGAGGTGCAGAAAGAAGCAAGAGAGGTGCAGAAAGAAGCAAGAGAGGTGCAGAAAGAGGAAAGAGGGGTGCAGAAAGAAGTAAGAGAGATGCAGAAAGAAGCAAGTGAGGTACAGAAAGAGACATGAGAGGTGCAGAAAGAAGCAAGAGAGGTGTAGAAAGAAGCACAAGAGGTGTAGAAAGAAGCACAAGAGGTGCAGAAAGAAGCGAGAGGTGCCGAAAGAGGCAAAAGAAGTGCAGAAAGAAGCAAGAGAACTTCAGAAAGAGAAAGAAAGTTACAGAAAGAAGAAGAAAGGTACTGAAAGAAATAATGAAGTGCAGAAAGAGGCAAGAGAAGTGTAGAAAGAAGCAAGAGAAGTGCAGAAAGAAGCAAGAGATGTGCAGAAAGTAGCAAGAGAGGTGCAGAAAGAGGCAATAGAAGTGTAGAAAGAATCAAGAAAAGTGCAGAAAGAAGAGAGTGAGGTGCAGAAAGAGGCAAGAGAGGGGCAGAAAGAGGCAAGAGAGGTGCAGAAAGAGGCAAGAGGGTTGAAGAAAGAAGCAAGAGAGGTGCAGAAATAAGCAAGAGAGGAGCAGAAAGTAGCAAATGAGGTGCAGAAAGAGGTAAGAGGTGTGCAGAAAGAGGAAGAAAGGTACAGAAAGAGGAAGAAAGAAGCAAGAAAAGTGCAGAAAGAGGTAAGAGAAGTGCAGAAAGAAGCAAGAGATGTGCAGAAAGTGGCAAGAGAGGTGCAGAAAGAGAGAAGTGAGGTGCAGAACGAAGCAAGAGAGGTGACGATAGATGCAAAAGAAGTGCAGAAAGAATCAAGAGAACTGCAGAAAGAGTAAGAAAGGTGCAGAAAGAGGAAGAAAGGTACAGAAAGAGGAAGAAAGAAGCAAGAAAAGTACAGAAAGAGGAAAAGGAAAGTGTAGAAAGAAGCAAGAGAAGTACAAAAAGAAGAGAGTGAGGTGCAGAAAGAGGCAAGAGAGGTGCAGAAACAGGCAAGAGGGTTACAGAAAGAAACAAGAGAGGTACAGCAAGAAGCAAGAGAGGAGCAGAAAAAAGCAAGTAAGGTGCAGAAAGGGCCAAGAGAGGTGCAGAAAGAGGAAAGAGGGGTGCAGAAAGAAGCAAGAGAGGTGCAGAAGGAAGTAATAGAGGAGCAGAAAGAAGCAAGTGAGGTACAGAAATATGCGTGAGAGGTGCAAAAAGAAGCAAGAGAGGTGCAGAAATAAGCAAGTGGGGTGCAGAAAGAGGCAAGAGAGAAGCTGAAAGAAGCAAGTGAGGTACATAAATATGCGTGAGAGGTGCAGAAAGAAGCAAGAGAGGTGCAGAAAGAAGCAAGAGAGGTGCAGAAAGAGGAAAGAGGGGTGCAGAAAGAAGTAAGAGAGATGCAGAAAGAAGCAAGTGAGGTACAGAAAGAGACATGAGAGGTGCAGAAAGAAGCAAGAGAGGTGTAGAAAGAAGCACAAGAGGTGCAGAAAGAAGCGAAAGGTGCCGAAAGAGGCAAAAGAAGTGCAGAAAGAAGCAAGAGAACTTCAGAAAGAGAAAGAAAGTTACAGAAAGAAGAAGAAAGGTACTGAAAGAAATAATGAAGTGCAGAAAGAGGCAAGAGAAGTGTAGAAAGAAGCAAGAGAAGTGCAGAAAGAAGCAAGAGATGTGCAGAAAGTAGCAAGAGAGGTGCAGAAAGAGGCAATAGAAGTGTAGAAAGAATCAAGAAAAGTGCAGAAAGAAGAGAGTGAGGTGCAGAAAGAGGCAAGAGAGGGGCAGAAAGAGGCAAGAGAGGTGCAGAAAGAGGCAAGAGGGTTGAAGAAAGAAGCAAGAGAGGTGCAGAAAGAAGCAAGAGAGGAGCAGAAAGTAGCAAATGAGGTGCAGAAAGAGGTAAGAGGTGCACAGAAAGAGCCAAGAGAGGTGCAGAGGTAGGCAAGAGGGGTGCAGAAAGAAGCAAGAGAGATACAGAAAGAAGCAAGAGAGGTTATGTTATGTTATATAATCTTATAGCATGCACAGCTACTCCGAAGAGTGTCCCGGCGCGAGCCAGAGGAGGAGAAGCGTGGTGAGTTTACACAAACAGTTGAGTCTTCAGGTTTTTCTTGAATAGGCAGAGGTCTTGAGTACTACGGAGAGCGAAGGGAAGTGAGTTCCAGGCAGAGGCAGCTCTAACAGTAAGGGAACAATCCCCCACTCTTGAAAGCCGAAAGTGAGGTATATGGGCCAAGAGCTGGGAGGAAGACCGGGGATGCCTGGTAGGGGTGTAAAACAGGAAGTGCTTCTGTAGATAAGGGGGCCCACAGGCATGAAGAGCCCGGCGGGCCAGGGTCAGGGTTTTAAACTTCACTCGGTGGGCTACCGGCAGCCAATGGAGTGAGCGTAAATGCTGTCTAATGCTGGTTCTCATTGGAATATTAAAAAACAAGCCATGCAGCAGCATTCTGGACAACCTGCAGTTTGTTGAGAAGGTAACTCGGAATACCAACAGACAAGGCATTCACATAGTCGATCCGAGAAAGAATCAAGGCCTGGCTCACCGTTTCTTTGGCAGTTCTGGGAAGTAGTGGGAAGAATTTCCTCAGGGTTTTAAGTATTCCAAAGCAGTTCCCCACTAACTTCTTTATCTGGGTAGGGAAAGGAAGGTTATCCTCAAACCAGACTCCAAGATTTTTAGCGGGGAGCCCCGTCGAGGCTGGCGAGGGAGAATCAGCTGGCCATAAGGATTCCCTGAACTGGGGGGTGGAAAGTCCCATAGAGAAGGATTTCTGACTTGTCCTCATTACACTTGAGTTGTGCTGAGGGCAGCCATTGAAAAACAGCTGATAAACATGTTCTGGCTTGAGATGGAGAGCACTCTGATTTACCCCAGGTAAACGAGAGCAGGGTATCATCAGCGTATGCTATAATTTTGACTCCTAAATCTTCAGCCAAATAAGTCAGGGGGGTGATGTAAAGATTAAAAAGAAGGGGACTCAGGGAGGACCCCTGAGGCACCCCTGTGGATACCTCCTGAGAGGACGAGGAGAATGGGGGAAGCTACACCTGTTGAGTACGCCCTTCTAAAAAGGATTTGAGCTAGCTCAGGGCAGCACCATCAATCCCCATGTCTGCCAGGTGGGTAAGCAGCAATGAGTGGGGGACCGTATCAAATGCTGCCGAGAGGTCCAGCATAACAAGAGCAGCCCTACCCCCCGAATCCAGGCACTTCCGAATAGCCTCCGAGACTTCCACCAAGGCCGACTCGGTACTATAGGAGCCTCTGAAACCGGATTGAGCTGGGTGAAGAAGACCTGCACCTTTGACATAGTCGGTAAGCTGCTTATCAATAACCTTTTCACAGGCTTTCTCCATAGCAGGGAGAAGGGAAATGGGGTGGTAATTGACTGGAATCAGTGGATCCAACAACAGTTTTTTTAGGAGCGGCAATATTTTTGCCTGTTTCCAAGCTGTAGGAACATAGGCCTCTTGAAGAGACAGATTAATCAATCTGTTAACTTCAGGATTTACAGTCTTAGCGACCGAGGCTAAAAGTCTGGCAGCACAGGGATCGGTCGGAGAGCCTGATTTTAAGGCCTTAAGAACTCTCAATGATTCCGGAAGATCAATGGGAGAGAAAGCCATCAAGGAAGGTGATACAGTATGTAACTCCTCCTGGGGCAAGGGCCTGATCAATGCATAATTGCCTAGTGTAAAGGGCGCCTGGATGGAGCGAATTTTGTCAACAAAAAAATTTGACAATTCCTCACACCAAGCATTGGAAGAGTGAATAGGAATGGATTCTGCACGAGGGGTCATAAAGCTCCGGACAATCGAGAAAATATCTTTAGCATTATTTCTAGGTAAATCAATCCGATCAGCAAAGTAAAGGCTCTTGGCCTGGGATATAGAGGAGTAATACAGCTTCTGTGCTATCCTGAGGTTCCTCTTTGCCAGGGGGCAGTAATCCAGCCACCACCGGCGTTCCAGTTTTTTGCAGAGTTGTTTCTGCATCTTAAGCTCCTGCGTGAACCACGGCTTCGAATTGGAATCCCTAGAGAGTTTAGGAAGGGAGGTAGGGCAGAGGTGCAGAAAGAAGCAAGAGAGGTGCAGAAATAAGCAAGAGAGGTACAGAAAGAGGCAAGAGAGGTCCAGAAAGAAGCAAGATAGGTATAGAAAGAAGCAAGAGAGGTGCAGAAACATGGTGAAACTTACAACAGTGACATGGGAAGGGTTGCTGTTTTATATTTGGCTAGGCCCAACATTCTGAGCAGTCGGTGAATAGTGAAGCTGCACAGAAAAGTGAGTGTAAGGATAGGGTTTGAATGATTGCATGAGTGCATGGGTTGTGCCTCAGTGATTGCATGAGTGCAAAGGTAGTGCCTGGGTCATTGCATAATTGCATGAGTAGTTCCAGAGACTCATATGAAGTAGCCTAATCCCTAATCCCTCTGCCAACTTGTCTTGAACCTCACTTTTCTCTGGCAGCTTTGCTATTCACTGACTGCTCAGAATGTTGGGCCTAGCCAAATATAAAACAGCAACCCTTTCCATGTCACTGTGTACACACAAAAGAAGCTACTCTGAATGAATATCTGATTCTATATGTGCGCTTAGTTAAGTGGGGTGCCAGGCATCTCAAAAATTGTGAAGGACTGTCCTCACACACCACCAGGTGTCATGCTTCATCATTGCAGTTCTCGCTCTCTAGAAACCGTGTTTGGTAGAGAGTGGGCCTACACCTGAAGACAGGGAGGCACTTCTAAGAACTAAGTGGGGGGCCCGTGGTAAAGTGAGAGGTTAAAAAATAATGCAAACACGAAATACAATTTATTTGTTAGGTGTTTGCTTAATATTAAAAGTAAAGTGTGGGGAATTGGGGGTCTAGTACCCCATCCCCATCTGTGTCATCAACATGTTTCTGCCGTGTAGGCCCGGAGGGTCCATGGCATTCATCAGGACGAGATATAAGGGCTCCTATCTAATCACTTCAGATGAAGATATGACCACCAGGTAGGATGACCTTTGTCAATCTCTACCTAAGTTTTGAAATTTCCTTGAAACCCCAAGTTAGGGGTTGGAATGCCCCATGGGAAGGGGGGATTTGAGGGATCCCTGTAGTCACACTTGCCTCAATGTGTGCCCTCGTTGATCTCCTAAAGTGTTCTTTCCTCTTCCCCGCTGTTCTTCCATATTCTTTTCAGTGGTTTCCACATAACCCTCCTCAAAAAGACATTTTTCCAATTTCTTTATATATGGTTCCTTTAACAACCCATTTTTTGAAACTATAATATTTTTTGCCAAATACGAGTCAACAATTTTCGAAATATCGCTATCAATCTAGACTGCACCTTTTTGTTCTTTCAGCCTTATTTTATTTTTTATTTTTATTTATTGCATTTCTACAATCCAATGAAACAAATTGCGATCGATGTATAGCAGATATTGTGAGCAGTGGACCAATTACACAGTAAAAACTGCTGTATTACAACTATACAGCAAACAAATGATGGACGGAATGCTGACAATGCAATGGCTGGGTTCAAACTGGAATGGCATGGTGAGCAAAAAAAACCGATGAATTTAGGCCCAGATCTCTGTACTGGGGTGAATGTATGACATTGTTCTGCATTCTGTCCATCAACTTGTTTTTGCATTTGCCACCCCGAGTGGGACGGGTATGTCCAGACGTGGGTCCCGTGCTCTCCATGCCACTGGAATCAAGCTATCCTGGCTGAAGAGGGGTGAAACCCCGAAACCGGTCCTATGATGCTTGTTTCCAGTCCAGGGAGGACCTGGCTTGGCAGTTCGGGCTGGACTGTTCCCATGAGGCACAGGGTCAAGACTGATTTGCTTATGGCTGGGTTCAAACTGGAATGGCATGGTGAGCAAAAAAACGATGGATTTAGGCCCAGATCTCTGTACTGGGGTGAATGTATGACATTGTTCTGCATTCTGTCCATCAACTTGTTTTTGCATTTGTATTACAACTATACATCACAGCTTATGACCGCAGTGTGTGAGAACAATTGCGCATAAAAACAGCAAGGACTCATAGGGGCATATTAGCAAGGAATAGCGATATTTATCGCTAAACGCGCTTAGCGCGAATCCTTTTAACGCCGCCTATCACTGGAAAATATCGCTGAGATAACACCCTATTAGTAAGGTTTATCTCCATAGCGATAATATTTCCAGCGATAGCGGCAAAATGCGAGAATATCGCTGGAAAACCAGCGATATTCTTGCATTAACGCTAAGGTGGATTCAGCATTAGAATCCACCTCCTATACCTTAAACAGGTAAGTCATAGTCAGTAGCAGGTGTTAAAATCTAGCGATAAACGCGCTTAGCGCGATTTATTTTATCGCTTCGCCTGCCTTGATAATAGGGGTTAGTGGTGTTAGCGACTGTTTACAGTCGCTTTTAGTGGGGAACGCCTACCTTGCATGTCATTAGCGATAAATATCGCTGACATGCAAGGCGATGTAATTCCCGGCCTCTAACGCCTGAAAGCTGTCGCTAACGCCAGTTAGCGACAGCTTGCTAATAGGGCGTTAAAAATATCGCCGATTTACCGGCAAAAAGTGCCGCTAAATCGGCGATAAAGCCCTTGATAATATGCCCCACAATTCCCGCAAAAGAACGTTGCAGAAACAAATAAGAGCAAACTAAGCGAAAAGAAGAAGAAAAGAACTAGGCAGTGCAGAGTTAGTGCATCACATCAGCACAGTCTGGAAGTATAGACAGGCGTCAAAAATATACATTAGCATTTGGATAAGTGGACATATACTTCATTGTTGTTCATATGAAAATATTGGGGATCTATGTCATATTAGGATTAGTCAGTAGATAGCACGTGAGCGGGGCCCTAAAGTCTTTTGTCCTTGAGGCCTCATGTATTTCTCCTGCATATGTGGCTAACTGCTCTTTGAAATAAATGAGTTCTTTCAACCACTGTATCTTTTTTGGCGCAGTTCTCCCACCCCAATGCTTCGCAACTAGACGTTTTGCCAATAACATGGTGTTAGTAACAATACGCCGATTACAGGGCATTAATTTTTTTACTAAGCCTAGTAGACAAATTTCAGGTGCGCAATTCATAGTTTAGCCTATAATCTCTGTAAGTACACAGGTGACATTTAACCAGAAATTATGGATAGGACCACATGTCCAAGCAAGGTGAACAACGTCCACTTCATTCAGCCCACATCTAGCACACTTACCGTCCACACGCAGCCCATATCTCTTAAGCCTCGCAGGTGGGTAGTACATCTGGTGCAAAAATTTAAAATGTATTATACGCAAATTAGAGATCGCCGTAAGGCGTCCAGTCAACGCTCAACACTCCATCCATTCATCCCGATTCAATGGCCTGTCTGATTGCTCACAAGGGAGGTGGAGTCCTGTATCTCGTTCTCATGTTGAGAAGCATTGTATAGCTTAATAATAAGACCAGTGGAATCCCCCACCGATACTGCTTTTTGTAAGGCCTTCAAAATTTTTGGCTCTGCTGGGAATCTTGAATCAAGCGCTTTTACGGCCATACGCAGCCTAGTATAGACAAAACCCTGCATAGCAGTATATTGGTTTCCAGATTTTGGTAATACCTGCACTAGACAGTAAAGAGTCACCGAGATGTCCGGGTGCACAGCGATCAGCATAGCTGGTGCGTACAAGTTCTCAGCTCCAGCACGAGCCCCCAAAGCTTTCCACGCAGTGATGGTGCTAGCCACTGTAGCAAACCCATTTTTGTTTCTCAGTATTTTGTAGTGCAATACTTTGGCCGTTAGCGGGGTGGGATATGCATTGTCAGCTTCTACCACAAGATGGGGAAGATAACGCTGGGGGAAATACCAATAGTGCATAAATTGAGCCTGTGCCCACAAATAATACAGGCGCATGTCCGGGGCTTCAAACCCCCGTGCTCAAATGGGAGTGCTAGCGTCTCCCCACTACATATGTTTTTTTTGCCTGCCCATACCAGCTCAAGTAAGCAAGTCTGAATAACTTGGAAAGTATCCTTGTTAAGTGTCAGGGGGATGTTCACAAAGAGGTATAACAATTTGGGAAGAATGGTCATCTTAGTGATGGCTATTCTATCTGCCAATGATAGGGGGAGACGAGTCCATTTAGTGACCTGATCCTTCAATTTGGCAATTACCCGGCCATAATTCATATTGAACACAGTGTCAGGATCTCTGTGTATCCACACACCCAGGTAGAGCACAGGGTCATGTGACCAACTAAGTGGGAACTCCAGCTCCATCTGCCCAGTGCTATCCATGAGGGGGAAAACCGTGGATTTACTCCAATTGATACCCAGTACGGATAACCTTTCATAGCACACATATTCCCTTAATAGTAGTGCGAGATACCGATCAGGCTCCCTGACGTACAGCAGCATGTCGTCTGCGTACAATGATATCACTAATGGACGTTTCCGAAATCTCAGCGCCGCTCGGCATGTTTCTGACGTATCTTGCACACCAAAGGTTCCAGCACCAAAGAAAACAACATCGGGGACAAAGGGCACCCCTATCTGGTGCCTCTGTGGATATTTATTGGTTCAGAGACCTCGCCATTGATACGTATTCTGGCGACTGGACCACTGTATAAGACCTGCACCCATTTTAAAAAGAATGGCGGCATTCCCATGCGCCGCAGCACTGTAAACATTAAATCCCAATGCAGGGAATCAAAGGCTTTTGCCACGTCCAGGAGTACAGCTGCCACTGGAAGCCCAGAATCTAGGTGATTTAGCACAGCAAAAATCATGCATAGGTTATGAGTTGTAGATCTTTTGGGTACAAATCCTGACTGATCCGGTAGTATCAAATTTGGGAGTAGAGGTTGCAATCTATTAGCGATAATTTTTGCAAGGATTTTAGTATCTATGTTTATCATAGAAAGGGGCCGATAAGATTCACATCTGTTGGCTTCCTTATCAGGTTTCAGCAATGTGACTATTAGGGCTTCCCGGAGAGAAGGGGGCAGAGCACCCATTTCGTAAGCCTCTGTATATATACATCTAGCAGCCGAGGGGCCAGCAGATCCACATAGTTTTTATAAAATTCACTTGGCAAGCCATCCAAGCAAGATGACTTGCCATTGGGTAACGCCATTATAGCTGCTTTAACATCCTCAACAGCTATAGGTTGCGTGAGATACTCACGCTGCCCAGAAGACAACCATGCCAACGCGATATCGTCAAGATAGCGTGTGATGTCAGATTCCTCCACTGGTATTACGGGGCCATAAAAGGTCCGAGTAGAACCTTGTGAACACTTGACAGATATCCTGAGTGGTATATTGCATTACAGAGGTGCTATCAAGTATCTCTACAATGTGGTTTGAATCTGATAATGGGTGGATCTTGCCCGCCAGACATCGGCCAGGTCGCCCAGCCTCTCCATATCTCCTCACTACCCATTGTCTAGATCTATGCTGCAACTCCTGGACCGCAGTGTCATCATATTCTGAAATAAGATCTCTAGTTTGGGCCAACAGTGCAGAGTCTAGCGTTCGTGCGTATTCACACTCCAGCACTTTAATTTTATTCTCTAGAATGCTCAACCTGGACCTAAGTGACTTTAGGACACCGGCCAGGGCCCCAATACATTCCCCGCGAATTGTAACTTTGAAGGCCACAACATCCCAGGGCTCTCAACAGTGCCCTCATTTTCTGAGAAAAAATGAGTGATGGCCTCCCCCACTCTAACACAAAACACTTGATCCAGCAACTCAGACGGCTGCAGACGCCACTGAAAGGCTCGGCGTGAATAGGATGGCACCCTCAATCCCAGCAGCACAGGGGAGTGATCCGAGAGCGTCCTGGTGAGGGGTCTAACTGTTGTGATCCATGCGCTGACTTCCTTATATACTAACCAGTAATCCAGTCTGGACCATGAGCCGTGCACAGTGGACACAAATGTCCCCTCCTTACTAATAGGATTACGGCTCCGCCATGAATCCACTAGACCCTCCACCTCCTTGATCTCAGTGATCATCTTTGCGGCCAGTTTGCCATGCCGTGCAGTGCTTGCAGACCTATCCAGCTGCAGGTCTAAGAGACATTCAGATCACCACCCCAGATTACCGCAGCCGAAGGCACCGCCGCCACTCGCCGCCAGATGTCATTATAAAAAGAGGGGTCGTCAACGTTAGGTCCATAAACATTCACAAATAAAAGCCTCGTATCCCCCAATACAGCCATGCAGAATGAGCACCCTCCCTTGATCGTCGGTTTCAGAACGAATTAGCTTAAAAGTGGTCCCCCTTCTAATCAATATTAACACTCCTCTTGAGTATGCAGAATACGAGGAGGCAACTCTGATTGCTGCCCAGCGGGTACCTACCCTCTCTCTGTTCTGTGTGCTTAGTGGGGTGCGTTTCCTGTATGAGAGCCACCTGAATATCATGTCGATCTAAATAGGCAAACACCTTGCGAATTTTGTTAGGATTATTTTACACCCGCGCATTCCAAGTTAACAAATTAATAGAACCTACAAAGCGTAAATATATCAGTTCGTAGACATCTCTTGTAACACCTGTGTATCAATTTCATATCTCTGCACAACAGAGTCACTAACGCGTGCGTTGCACATCGCACCTGCTGTAAAATAAAAACAAATAAACCACCCCCACCCACTTCAGCACCCACAACTTGCCAAAGCCATCCCAAGAACAGAGAAACAAAACCCATAGTAGGAACATTAAATTGGAACAGGTATGGGGTACTCCCTTGTGGGGACACAAGAGTGCAAACAGCCTTCCTGATGTGAAGGGAGGTGGGCAAACGATATAGAGAAAATGCTCATCAAAATCATAGGCAGGCACAGGAGGATTGCAATATATTCATTAAACGTTGGCTATAGTGTAGAGAACTTGCACAGCAATGCACTGTTTGGTGTTGTGAATCAAACCAAGCAAACCCTTGCTTGTGTCGACAAAGTACAGCCACTCCACTCTTCACGCAGGTCACAGTTTGTAGTAGGCGCCTCCAATGGATACACGGGACCAGCCACAGACCTCATTGTAAGTTCTGGGTAGTAGGATATCAGTCCTCCTCTTCATTCGGATTGTCTGAGGCCCCGCGCCGGTTCAGCTTTAATGATTTGGCGTAATACATAGCTGATTTGGGGTTGGTGTATATTTTGGCTTTTCCCGCAGCACCAATGCACAGACGAGCCGGGTACAGCATGGCGTACGGGACGTTCTCCGCCATCAGCATTTTCTTGATGGGTTGAAATTCCCTCCTGGCCACCTGAACCATCGCAGTAAAGTCCGGATAAAAAGCCAAACTGTTGCCCTGGTAAGTGATGGCTTCTTTCTCATGAGACATCCGCAGTATCGAATCTCGGTCCCTATAATTGAGAAGACGGGCGATGATGGGTCTCGGTGGGGCCCCAGGGGGTGGCCGGGCTGCCAGGGTTCTATGTGCTCGCTCAACGATCAGTACTGCAGATAAGTGCTCAGGGGCAAAGATCTCACGGAGCATGTCCTCAACATATGACTCCAGCCGCCCAGTGTTGGTTGATTCCGGCAGGCCAGTAATGCGTAGATTGTTGCGTCGTGATCTAGCTTTGAGATCTTAATTTTTAGCTTGAATCACTGCGAGCACTTTTTCCATATCAAGGGTTTTTGATGTCACATTTTGTATACTGTCCTCTGCATCAGATATGCGTTTCTCAGCGTCCCCCAGTCTGGCACCCTGCTTGTCCAGCTTGGTAGACATATGGTCGATTCTGAGCTTCAGGGCATCAATTTTACAGTCTATGGAGTGCAGGCTCCCCTGCATAGCGAGAAGAGTGGCCTCCAGTGTTCAGGGGCTCTCCGAGGGGGCATCGAGCTCAGAGTTCGAAGTGGCCCTTTGTTGTACCTTGCCCGACTTGCGTGACTCAAAGGTAAGACAGGGCTGCGTTTAATCTATTTTGCCCATTATGCGTCCTATTGTGTGTCTCAAGGATTCACGTGTCAGCAGCTGACCTGAGCTCGTGGTGTGGCAAGTAAGTGAGGCCAGAAACACAGCAGAATAGCACACTCAGGCCAGCATTCATGTCACACTGTGGGTACGTGCTCCTCTCTCCATCCATGCCTAGGTCCGTGAAAGTCGCTATCACGGGGCAACTGTAGCATTCACCAGGGGGATTACCCCTCCAGTGCTGCGTGTAAATTAGGGCTTGTCTCCGGTGATTAAAATCACTGTACACAGCCTGATCAGCAAGGCCCAAGCCACCGACCCACAGAATAACATTAGGGTCTCTACAGCACCCAGCACACTGTGTACCGTTTGCCCAGTATTGGGCAGGACCAATCTTCAGGGGCCGGTCTCTGTAACGTGTGAGTCAGTCATCCATACCAGGCGACAGTCAATAAATCGAGGCCCCGGCTGCCAGTGAAGGGCAAAGCCGCACAGCCCAGCCGCTCACAGAGCAATAGGCCCGCTCATCCTCGCTACCAAAGCCCCACACACTTATCTGGTGCCCTTGAGATCTGGGGCAAATCTTTGACTCCTCCGAAGGCTGCGCCGGTCACTTGCCAGTAAGGACGATCGCAGAGGTCAGCAGCCACCGCTCCCGATCCGGAGACATGCGTGGCCCGCTCCTCCGCATTCGCCTCTTAGCCTTTTCAGGATGTTAGGCTCAGCACCCGTCAGGCACCAGGTCAAGGGGACAGCAGTCTGGACGGCCACTTCAGGATCGTTCGGACCTGGCAGCACAGTGCCCACAAGTATTCCGTCCCGACAAGGCCTCCGCTAATTCAGAGCACCGCAATGTTGCCAGCCAGTCCGCGGCGGGAGCAAGAGCAAACCACAGCCTCCCAGGCAGGGCTTCGGCTCAGCGTCTTCACAATATCGCTCCTGGGATTGTGACAGTGTACCCCCACAAATATGGAGCGACAGATGGCAAGTTTAGACTAGAGCTGGATAATGGACGGATTTTGCGTTTGGCCAGCGGAGCCGCACTAAGGTGCAGCCATCTTGCCTTGCGCCCTCTAGCGCCCCCTTGTCCTTTAAGCCTTGCAAACTTAGCTAGCGTACTTCACAGATTCCATTAATTTTATGGGAACTCCCCTCAGCATAAAGTGCAAAAACATGCAAACATTCATAATGGATATTAACATCCCTCATTATGTGCGAATTCGCAGTCAGTTGTCTCAGCAGCATTTAACATCATAAGGTGCAAAATATACGTAACCATTCATCATGAAGTACATCTTGTATCCAAGAAAGTGCAAATTGGCAATGTAATATCTAATATTAGTCATTCTACATTCAAACGTTGATAATATCAATAATTCCTTACCACTTTGAACTTAACAATGCAAGAAATAAGTAACTTTAAAGGAGGGATAGTGTTCAACCTACTGAAATTCCATAGTGTATATGACCTAAATGTCTCACATCTAAAAAATTCATAGCGGAATCCCTTACAAAATATTATTTAGACAGATTTGACAGAAACATTTTTGGGAGATAATTTTTTGAGAGAGAAGTTGATTGAAAAGAATTCTTTTTATGAGAATTTTTTAGAAAATAATTTTTGCAGAGATTTTTTTTAAAAGGAGATTTTGACTTCCAGATAGACAATATAACCACATATCTTAAACAGTTCATCTCTTTATAGATGAACGTGAAGCTCAGGATCTGCATTTAAACCGCATGGAATTTCACTTCCAATCATGAATATTAATTTTGATTCTGCTCTCCTCAAAGTCAGTTCACAATCGCCTCCTCTGGGGTTTGCCTGTACTTGTTGGATTCCATAAAAACAGAGACCGCTTCTGTCCCCTCTATGTGCAAAGACATATGTTTGGCAATAACATAGGAAAAGTCTTTATTTGACATTGTGCACAGGTGTTGGAGTATTCGCAGCTTCAATTTATTTATTGTGCTCCCTATATATTTCTTGCCATAGGAGCATTCTAAAATATACACTACAAAGGTGCTCTCACACTGTATATACTCTTTGATGTCTCTGGTACGTCCATCCGAGAGTCTATATGTAGTTCTATTTTCACCTGGGGTACACGCTCTACATCTTTGACATTTATGAAAGCCAGATCTTCTATTTGATGTGAGCCAAGTTGTTGTGTTGTTTGAACTCACCATGAAACTGCACACTAAAATATCATCCAAAGATGACGTTTTTCTATAAGTTATATTTGGGTGACTTAATACAAACGGTCTTAACTCTCCATCTTTTTCCAAAATACTCCAACTAGTCTTAAGCAATGTTTAATTTCCTTTCCGAATTATTGAAATCCATAATGTACCTTATTCTTTTATCTTCCTTAGACTCTTTTGTATTTTTGGGTATCAATAGATCCTGCCTGTCCCTCTTTTTTGCTCTCACTAGTGCATCTTCAAGTACTGATCCAAGACATACTCTTTTTCGAAATCTCTGAAACATTTCAGTGGCTTGGTTGCTGAAATCTTCTTCTTCCGAACAATTCCTTTTTACTCTCAAAAACTGTCCATACGGAACACTCCATTTTAAAGCATTCGGGTGAGCACTGTTTGCAAATAAAATGCTGTTGCCGCTGGTGGGCTTCCTATATATTTTTCTACATATTTTATCATTTTGGATATAAAGGCCAATGTCCAGAAAATTGATGTTGGTGGTACTCATTTCATATGCAAATTTTAGTTCTTGGGGATTCTTATTCAGTGATTTTAAGAATGTTTCAAGCTCATTTTGCTCTCCCTCCCATATTAATAACAAATTATCAATAAAATGTAGCCATAAAATCTCTTTCTTCAAAATATCTGCATTAGCCTCTTTCCAAACAGTTTCAGACTCCCAGAATCCCATGGTCAGATTAGCATATGTTGGGGGTGAAAGACGTGCCCATGGCAGTCCCTTGTCTTTGTACAAAAAACTTTCCATCAAAAATAAAAAGATTATTTTTCAAGTAGAACTCCATCATCTCAAGTAGCATTTCTGAATGTTCCATTAAATTAAGAGCTCTTGATCTTAAATAATATTTGGTGGCTCTCAAGCCATCCACATGCTTTAAGGATATATATAGTGACGCAGCGTCCACTGTTGCCATTATGTGCTGCTTTTTCCAAGGAATGCCATTAATTCTGTTTACAAAATTAGTGGAATCTGGAATATTAGATGGAAGGTCTAAAACATATGGGAATAAGAAGATGTCCACAAACCTTGAGGTATTTTCCAGTAATGAATCACATGAGCTAACAATCAGGCGTCCCGGGGGATTGTCTATGTTTTTGTGGATTTTGGGCAAAAAGCATATGGCTGGTAATATTGGATGAATTCTTTTTAAATACCCATATTCTTCATCGTCCAACAGATTCTGGTCATGCCAAAGCAATTTGATTTATACTCATTCACAGCTATACCTCTTAGGCCTTCAGAGACCAGCTCTTGAAACAGATCTACTCTATTTCCCAATGGCAATGGTGGACAAAATCTTGATTTCCTCTTGCACCCACTTGTCATTGATTTGCCTGTGTCAATGCCCACCCTCATGCAGATTTCTTGATCTGATAGTGTCTGCTGGTCAGCTCCTCCCTCTGTTGTGTTTAAATCTTCCTCTAGGGTCGATAAAGTGCGTAAATGTGGTAGATCTTGTTCCGTTAAATTAAGTAAAGTTGACGACCCAGTGGTTTTGAATTTGTTTTTTCTTGATGCAAAATATTTCTTCAATTTTAGCTTCCAGCAAAATGTATATAGGTCAATCCTTGCTGATGCTAAATCAATGACCACATTCAGACAAAATGATAAATCTTTATTGTGTTTGTCTTTTAGTTCTTTGCTTGAGAAATTTATCACAATGTCATCTTCCAATGATGTCAATCCTTCTGTTGTAATATTTTTCTTCCTTTGCCACATTTTCTTCTTCCTACCTCTTCTGGTTCTTTTTCCTTTTGATTCTCTTGATTTGTTGTACTTCTGTCCTTCCCTCATGTTGTCATCTGAAGGAGGCGCATTTCCATGGAAAAATCCAGTCTTGGACAAGTCGACGACATCCCTTTGTTTCCCGAACTGGCTTCTGAGCTTTCAATGCTCGAGGGGGGCTCAGTTCTTTCCTAAATATAATCCATTGTTTGCCTTTTATGAAATGAGACAAAGCATCTGGCAAAGGTAAAAGCTCTTCCCATAGCATAGTCAATTCTATCCCTGTTAAATTTCTTAAGTTTCTTCATTTGTACTTCTTTTTCATGTTTGTCCAACTTCTTTTCCAACTCTTTTAAAGCCTTTTTGCCTTCTTGACTATGACTGTATTCTTCCATGGCTTTCTCAAGTTCTTTGATTTTCTCTGCGGCAATTGACAGCTTTCTTACAGCATGAATGATTAGTGTCTCCGTCAGCTTCATGGAGCATTCAGTGGTATCATTCTGCCATCTCTTTAAAAGATCTGCATCCATATTGTTTAAGTTGGTAAGACGAAAATTTGTAACCCTCTCAGAATGCGTTGGCATTCGATGTATCTCCTCAAGGTTTTTCTTTCCCACCATTTGTTAACTTCCAAAATTAGCTTTTTTTCTAAATCCTTGTGTAGTCTTTTAGCATTTCCTTCATGTCCCATCTGTTGTCCTACCACAGTTAGGCTCTTTTTACTACTTCCACTGTCATCAGCAAACATTTCATTTTCTATTAATTCCCATTTTGCAGATCTGTCCGTCATGGTTCTCAATATTTTTATTTTTGTTCCAGCGATAAAATGAGCATTTTTTGTAGTAACCTGATTATTTATTGCAGCTAGTGTTTATTGATGTTTAATTCGTTCCTAATATTTGTTATTCTTCCTTTTTTCATTTTATATATAACAGTATGTCGATGATTCATTACTCCATCTAATGAACGAACGATGCACTCAATCAATCAATCAATCACGGCATTTATAGAGCGCGCTACTCACCCGGGAGGGTCTCAAGGCGCTGGGGGAGGGGGTAAGTTACTGCTCGAACAGCCAGGTCTTGAGCTGCTTCCTGAAGGAGAGATGGTCCTGGGTTCGCCGAAGGTGAGTGGGGAGGGAGTTCCAGGTCTTGGCTGCCAGGTAGGAGAAGGATCTTCCTCCGGCGGTGGTTCTGCGGATGCGTGGTACGGTGGCGAGGGCGTGGCTGGTTGATCGTAGCTGGCGTGTGGGCGTGTAGAAGGTCATGCGGTCGTTGAGGTACTTTGGGCCCAGGTCGTGGAGGGCCTTGTGTGCGTGGGTGAGGAGTCTGAACGTGATTCTCTTGCTGACGGGGAGCCAGTGCAGGTCTTTCAGGTGCACGGTGATGTGGCTGTGTCGGGGGATGTCCAGGATGAGTCGTGCGGAGGCGTTCTGGATGCGCTGGAGTCTCTTTGAAGTTTGGCTGTGGTTCCGGCGTAGAGGGTGTTCCCATAGTCCAGTCGGCTGGTGACGAGTGCCTGGGTGACGGTCTTCCTGGTTTCAGTGGGGATCCATCTGAAGATCTTGCGGAGCATGCGCAGGGTGTTGAAGCATGAAGATGAGACGGCGTTGACTTGTCTGGTCATCGACAGGGAGGAGTCCAGGATGAAGCCCAGGTTGCGTGCGTGGTCCGTTGGCTTGGGCGCGGTGCCCAGGGCCGGGGGCCACCAGGAGTCGTCCCAGGCGGAGGGTGATGAGCCCAGGATGAGGACTTCCGTCTTATCTGAGTTCAGTTTAAGGTGGCTCCTTTTCTCCTTTCTACTATTCAGAACCCCGGGTAAAGGATTATGGGACTCCGACTCCTTGATGCACGGAACTCGAGATTAACTCTCTTATTTTAACTTTTACCACTAGTGCGATTCGTTATAGTTGCTGTGCAAATATCTCCACCGAAATTATACCTAGAAGCAGCTAGACATTTTCGCATTTAGGATTGTTTGCTCTGACAGTCTGCAGCACATCCGAGCAATATGGGAGAGAGAGAGAGCAATTGCTGCGTCCCCTTCGAGGCACAACTTCCAACCCCGCACAAACCCCCGTCTCCCTGAGGACTCAGTGCCCGACTTACTGGTTCAAACGCCACTGCTCCCATCAATTTCACAGGGAACCCCTTCAAATGATCAGCTTGTTTCACAGGTAGAGTCTCCAAGTGTTGCACAAAAACTTGATATATATATATATATATATATATACATATATACACACATATTTGCATATATATATGTGTGTGTGGTGGTGTGTATATATGTATATACATTTACTGAAGAAACCAAAGGTTACAGGGAAGTAACTCAACTCATAGGCTCAGATTTCACTCGTACAAAACCAGTGAAATTCAGCAGTTATAGTTAGCAGATCTAACTATAACTTGCCGCCCCCGCAATGCACTGCTTATGACCTCATATATTAATTCAGTCATGACATGGTCAGTGACATCACTGATGACATCACTGATGACATCTCAAATGACATGGAGTGAAATCTGTGCCTAACTATAACGTTCCTATAAGCTTTGGTTTTTTCAGAGAATTTCTATGTTTTTTTTAAGAAGTAGTGGAGAAAGGGTGCTGAGCCTCCGAAAAGGGGCTGCGCCTCCGACCAGCTCTCGGACTTACATGCTTCTTGGCCCCCAAAGTCCCTCAGGAGTATAGTGGACTTCATCCCCCAACCAGTAGTGCTCCAGGAGACACCTTTGCAGAGTGGTGGAGAAAGGGGGCGTGGCCTCTGAAGACCTCTTAGCAATCCCACTGTGTGGGACTTACTGGAGGTAACAGGAGGGTTAGTTGGCCCCCAAGGAAGCCAATATTCTTGTACTTTGTATGTATGTAGAGTTGATAATTTGGTATTCATCATTTTTGTTTTGCTTTATTTTTTAGGTCAATATTCTGTCATACATTCATAGATGTGTCGTGGTCAGAGCTCTGATTCCTTCCTTTCCTTTCCTTCCACTTTCTAATAGCCATTGAACCCATGCTATCATTTTAGCACTACATCTGTTTGATTTAGCCAGCAGTGCGTGTTTACATGCTTTGACATATTTGACTGTCTATTGTATCATTTCTCTCTACAAGTATATTTAAATTAAAGTCATTTGGGCATGACAGACAAAAGAATTTGCTGAGCAAAACAAGCCAAAAGTAAACCAAGTGTCATGACAAGGGCTAAGAAGAGGCATGAAACGTAAGACCAGACAAGAAATGAGAACAGTATGGGTACACAATTAAAGATCAAGATAAGAGAGACTCCAGCCCCTGGTGCCAGCTTTAGTGTTGCCAGATCAATCGTGGTTTTTTCAGGAGCGTTCCACAACGCATAATCTTAGAACACTGCTCGCTGTTTTACATTATTTGGATCCCGAGATGAAGGCGGCGGCGGTATTCTTGGATGCCGCCAAAGCCTTCGACTCTATAAATTGGGGATACATGTTCATGGTCCTGAGTAGGATGGGGCTCCCTCCTGAGTTTGTGCAGTGGATCAGGTTACTGTATAATGAGCTGTCGGCTAGGGTTAAAGCTAATGTCTGGGTGTCCAACTCTATTTAGATAGAACGGGGTACTAGGCAAGGGTGCCCACTGTCACCTATGCTGTTCTCCCTTGTCCTTGAGCCTTTAGCATGTAAAATTAGGCAGCAGCATAAGTATGCAACGCTGGGGTTCAGGCAGAGACCGTTGGCCATGTCATTGTATGCCAATGATATGCTATTATTTGTCCGTGAACCAGAGGTACATCTCGAGCCATTGCTTAGGGAGTACGTTAAGTTAGGGGGCTTCTCAGGATTAACTATAAACTGAAGTAAGTCTATCATAATGCCCCTGACTCAGGGCACCGTAGCGCATGAGTTGGAATTCCCCTTGCAGTGGGCTCAGGACGCTGTTAAATGTCTTGGCGTATGGGTACACAGGGACCCAGATGCAGTGCTTCAGATGAATTATGGATGGGCATTGTCGACACTGACGGAAAGGGTGGCCGGTTGGATAAGGTTACCGCTATCCTTGGCGGATCGTATCGCTGTGATTAAGATGAATATCCTGCCAAAATTCTTGTATTTCTTTGTCAATATTCCCATTGTTTTAAACAAAACATTTTTAAAAGCTTTACAGTCGTGTATACTGACTATGACCTGGGCTGGTAAGCAGCCTCGCTGCAGTTGGGATGTCATGATGCAACCATATGAGAGGGGGGGTTTCGAAGCACCAGATTTGAGATTATATTACCTGTGTGCACAGGCTCAGTTTGCACACTACTGGCAATTTCCACAGAGTTTCTTGCCGCACTTAGCGGTAGAGGCGGATGATGCCCACCCAATTCCACTGACAGCTGTGTTGCATCACGCTTGGCCACTAAATTCTAAAGTGCATATAAATACAGTGACCTGCAGCACTCGTGCATGGAGGGGGTTGCACAGCAGGTAGGGCGCATCTGTATGCACCAGCATTATCTATTAACCGGCACCCAGGTATCTCTGTCACCCAGGAGCAGAGGGCGATAGCTCTTTTGGAAGAGGCTGGAATAAACACGCTGGGGGATATGTATTGTGGTGGATCTTTTGTGCCTATGGAAGATCTTACGGTCAAGATAGCCTATACTGCCATGCTTGGATTTACATATGTTAGGTTACGGGTGGCTGTGAGGGCTGAATACCCTGAATTTCCTGAGGAACCGCAGATGTTGAAGGCCCTTCAGATGCTCCTGACTAGTAAAAGCTGAAGGGGTTTGATAACTAGGCTATATAGGGTCTCTCTAGTGGAGAATCAGATGTACACCTCTAAGGCGTATGAAAAATGGGTCACGCAATTGGACGACCCATTATCATGGGAGGACTGGACAGCTTGCTGCGCGCTGACGGGGCGACTCACAGCGAATTGCAATCTATGGATTATTCACTTCAAGTTCTTGCATCAAATGTACAATAAACCTGTACGATTGCATAGCTATGGGCTACGGGAGGCCTCGCAATGTGCGAGATGTGGGATGGAAGGTGCGTACTTCCGACACTTAGCCTGGGAATGTGCCCATGTGTCAGGGTTTTGGTGCAGTGCTAAACAACACCTCACAAAGTGGTTAATGGAACCGGTGGCTTGTACCCCGCAGGTGTGCCTGTTGGGTAGTTGTACAGCACTAAAGGTATGTAATCATAGATTGGGGGCTGTCTCTCTACTGCTTGCAAAAAGGGTGGCGGCCAAATGCTGGGGTGGGAGGGCCGCACCTACAGTTGCCTCCTGGTTAAAAGATATTGCATATTGTAAGGAGCAATTAAGCATATATGCCGAGGATCTGCCTGTTGCTTCAAGACCTAAGGATATCTGGAGTCCTGTTGCGGCGTATCTTACAGTGCACCCTGATGTGTTGAAATGAAGTTGTCAGATAGTTATATGTGTAGAGATGGAACCTACAGCGATCAAAGTATTGTAGCCATAATGATTTAAACGTTCTAATGGTACTAGCTACTACGAGCGGCCATGTATGATATGTACTGGGGTATGGTTACTGTGTTGTAATGTTATGACTGTTATCGAAGATGATGCGTTGGAAACATATGTACTGAGGTTTTGCTCAGCTGCAAATTAGTATAAGTTGTCAAAGTATGGAAAAACGTAATAAACAAATAAAAAAAATAAAAAAAAATATCAAGATAAGAGACCTGGAAACTATGGAAGACCAGAATATGGTGGGTGGACTGATATGTATGGCTGCAACCTTGAGGTCAGTTAGAGAAGAAAGACCAACCTAACAATAGAAGAAAAACATTAAGGACAATTTAAGCAACAGTATAGGGGGAACAAGCCCACTCACCTAGATGTATGGGAATAGATCTTGCTTGTTCAGTGTTTTATATATACACACTAATTTTCATACTCAAACTGTGTGTGCTTATCATTATTTAGACTTCCTTTTCCTCTGGCATGTGCAGTACCTTGTTGTACACTCATTGAGATAGTAAGAGAGAGAGAGGGAGAGAAAGAAATAGAGAGAGAGAGAGAGAGAGAGAATGAGAGAGCGAGAGAAACAAATACAACACTAAACTCTTGGAGGCGAACGTTCAATCTCCCAGTTCCTCCTTTGCTCCCTTGCAGATTTGAGTTCATTCAAGTCTTGGGCACAGCTCCTATTTGGTGGATGGTGTGGGTTAGCACCAGGGCCTGTTCATCTAAACCAAAGAAACATGTAAGTTAAAGATGAGGAATATTCCAGACATTAAGTAAAGATTGTAAAATATCGGAAGATATTAGACCTTGACCCACATTTGAAAGATTGTATACCAGCCTTTCTGGGTATTTTTTACGAGAGATCTTAGTCTATTGGAGACATTGTAACACACAGTCACTTTTCAAATGAAATAAATAAGGATAGGTTGAAAGATAGAACACCAACGTCTGTCAGAAGTAGGTGTAAAATTAAGCCTTTTCAGAATCAATAAATTTAGGATAGTTCAAAATGCTGTGAAACCCTTTGAGATTATACATTTTAATAATTGCCGGAATGAATAGGATGTGTGTGTTATGATTTGTCTTTTTGGATAGATGTATATTGGGAGAGCCATTTGTCCAATGAAAGTTCAGATACATTAACACATGTGAGCAATAAGAAATGTGGCACTAGCCACCCAGGTGTCATAAACTTTATTGAAAGACTGGATAGTAGAATTGAATCTTTGAATGTGGTGAGGCTTTATAAAGAAGAAGTAAATTCAAAAAGAGGTAACAAACAGATTAGTACACAAAAGATATTTCTTCTATACCTGATCATACCAAAATGACTCAAAACAGAAGAAGAGATCAATTTCACTCTTCAGTCTTGTACTACAAGACTGAAGAGTGAAGAAGATCTCTACAATATCACATTTGTGAACATATTAAAACTGAACAATTGCTCAGGATAAAACTTTATTTGTTTGAATATTTTTGGAGACCGCTGTCTCCAAATCTGGAGACGTTGGGTGGCAGTTTCCTATTATCCTTTGAGCAGCTGGAAACACGTCATTGTGTTACTTTGTACCGATTCAGTGCAAAATGTAACCCTTCCACTATTTGCTTTGAACTCAACACAGAAGAAGGTCTTCATGAATTTTTCTGAACTATGAAGATAAAAAGTAACCACTGCATTTTGTTGCTTGACTTTAAGATAGTGAATGGTATTGATTTACTATTTTGAAAAGAAGAAATATACAATCCATGCAATATTGATTGCCTATCGAGGTTTACTTGATCTCAAATTGTTTTAGGGGTTATTGCTTTATATGTATCTGTTTGGGATGAAAAGTTAGGATGAATTCCTGTCTGGGTTTTCCATTATATTGTAGTGCTGCACTACATGTTAAAGGGGTTATATAAATGTTTTTGAAAAAATGGCTGCTGTTATGCTCTTTAGAAGAGCCGAATAAAACGGGTCAGATGATATGTTACACTTTGCACTGTTGCACTATCCGCAGTTTGTCATTTTTCTTTGCCGCTGACTTTTGATAATACATTCAGAATAAATATCAATTTGTACCAAATCTGGAGTTCCTCCGCTGCTTTAATCAAAACGCCTGCCCCACCTTTATTGATTTTACCATTTGCTGGTCCTTTAAAATTATTGTTCTCAATGTTTCTTGTGTTTGTGTTTTATGTAAGGTATCTAGTTCAAGTATATGTTTAGAATACAGCTCATTTCTGAGAATATGTGCATTTTAAGTAACCTCATGCTAAAAGGTTTTTTTCTATTTTGGGAAAGGTCAGTTATTTTTCAACAAGTCCTCTACTAAGTGACCGGAACCAATTCCCTTCCTTTTTCCGCACCATCCCCAGTGATGACTTCCAGTCCAGAGGACTCGCCCAGTTACTAACACATTTTGGATGGACTTGGGTGGGCATTGTAGCTACAGATGACAGCTATGGACAGCTGGGGAGTCAAATAGTGCAACAAGAGATAACCAAGAATGGGGCTTGTGTGGCCTTCACCGAGAACATTCTTTTAGGCCGAGTGGGCAAAAATGCATTTCATATTGCCCAAGTTATCAAAAACTCAGCAGCCACTGCCATTGTCATCTTTTCCTCTCTTGCATACCTGATTCCTCTCTTAGATGAGTTGGTGAAGCAAAATGTAACTGGGAAGACCTGGATTGGCAGCGAAGGCTGGTCAACATCTATCCTCTTCCCATTTGAGAAATACTCAGAAATCCTGGCCAGCACCATAGGATTTGCAATATCCAGTGGCGATTTGGTGGGCTTTCAAGAGTACTTCATGAGAATCCACCCTTCTAAAGCTCCAGAGGATATCTTTGTGAAAAGGTTCTGGGAAGAAGCATTTGGCTGTCAGTGGTCGGATGAGGACACACTCCTGATGAAGGACAATAAAACCAAAAAATGCACTGGGGGTGAGAAACTAGAAAGCCTTCCAATCAGCAGCACCATGGACTTTAGAATCACCTACAATATCTACAAAGCAGTTTATGCCACAGCATTGGCTTTAAAGGATCTGACTATGTGCCTAGAGGGTGATGGGCCTTTTATTCAAGAGACCTGTGCAAATATCTCAGACTTCCACCCATGGCAGGTATGTTTTCACTTCGAGCATATAAAAAGGAAATCTCATTTTATGTGACGAAGAGAAGCGGGAATAGCACAGATAGTTCCAACACAGATATGTAACCTTGTATTAGTTACCAGGCCCAGTTCTCTCCATGTGCTGCATCACTCTTGCTCCTGTCTTCTCCTTACTTTTTCCATTTGTGTGTGCCTTCTCCTTGCTTTTACCTTATTTTAACTGCTTTCTCCTTGTTTTTCCCTCTTTTACTGCTTTCTACTTGCTTTTCCCAAATCTTTTGGGTTCCTTCTCCTTCCTTTTCCCTTGTTTTCACTGCTTTCATCTTGCTTTTCCCCCATCTTTGAGTACTTTCTCCTTGCTTTGCCCTCATTTTCACTGCTTTCTCCTTGCTTTCCCCCCTGTTTTTTGAGTACCTTCTCCTTGCTTTCCCCTTGTTTTCATAGCTCTCTCCTTGCTTTTCCCCATGTTTTTAAGTGCCTTCTCCTTGCTTTCCCCTAGTTTTCCATGCTTTCTCTTTGTTTTTTCCCTCATTGCCACTCCCACCTGCCATCCATATTTCCTGCCTACCGTCTAGCCCTGCCCACCATCTCCCAACGACCCTCCCTTCTTCCAGGACCTACTTAGTGGAGGACACAGCACGACCGCATTGAACAGGTCCCAAGCCCAGCTTTTACCGTGCTGCTGCATCCCTCCTGCTGCTGTCTCCTCCTTTATTTTTCCCCTGTTTTTTGTGTGTGCCTTCTCTTTGCTGCTCCTTCATTTTTCACTGCATTCTCATTGCTTTTCCCTCATTTTCACTGCTTTCTCCTTGCTTTTTCACTTGCCTTTTGAGTGCCTTCTCCTTGCTTTTCCCTTTGCTTTCACTGCTTTCTCCTTGCTTTTCCCTCATTTTCACAGCTTTCTCCTTACTTATCCCTCATCTTTTGAGTGCCTTCTCCTTGCTTTCCCCTCATTTTCATTGCTTTATCCTTGTTTTTTTTCCCTCATTGCCATGCCAGCCTGATGCCCATTTTTCCAGCCTCCCGCGTAGCTCCACCAACTTCTTCCATCGCCCCTCCCTCCTCCCAGTGCCTTGTAAACGAGGCTGCAGCGCGACCCCATTAAGCAGGTCCCAGGAGCACTGTCCCAGTGCTGCTACACCACTCTTGCTCCTTTCTTCTTCTTGCTTTCCCCCTGTTTTTTCAGTGCCTTCTTCTTGCTTTTGTATTATCCTCTCTGCTCAGCTGTTTTTTAATTGTAATTATATTCTGCCACAGCGCCTGGAGACCCTCACTGCAGAAATCGTGTTTGTTACAAATAAGAGAACACAGTTCTTTCTGTGTTTGCTTACCATGGCCCCAATGAGTGCCCATACATTAAGATCAAAGAGGAGCAGGAAACATCTCCACAATGACACTGAACCATCAGGATAAAACCTTTAAGTACCGCGCCTTTACATTCAGAGGGTGGGTTTACATTTACTGCACTCAGAAGAAATCTTTTGTAATCATTACTTTTACTAACTGCATGTTTCAGCATTTTAGCTTGACTACTGATGAGGCCCAGGAAGGGTACTCACTGCACTGCTTGATCGTAAACTGATTTTATGTGACTAAGGATCATTGGCAGGTGCTGATTCCGAAGCTCAGCCACTGGAAATGATGGCCTGCTGAATTCACTTCTATGGTTACTCTTGTCAGTGCATACTGTCTGTAGGAGTTAAGTAAGTTGTGAGGCTTTTTCACCCAGTCTTGGATAGTCTCATGGCCATAGCATATCTGGTCACTATAACATATCACTGTAAATACACTAAAAGCAATTACTAGTCTCTTGACTGGTTAGTTCTCTGTCTGCAATACTGCTACGCAATTAGCACAGCAGTATCTTATGTAGTGTAGCTTCTTCTCTCCATTTTGTTGTGTTTCTCAATGTCCCCCATATTAGTTTTTGGATGATGCTGCTCTGTGTTTCCTTTTTATATGCTTTAATATTTGTATTCTATGTTAATTATATATTTTACTGTAATTAGGAATTAAAGTCGCACAATAATATGATCTGACTTTTATTGCTGATGTTTAATGATAATACTCGAACCGTCTAACTACAAATAATGTCCGTATGCTGCAATATTATGGCTCTCATACGTGAAGGTTCGAAGATGTTTTATCAGTTGATGGAGTGTTTATCAACTATATGTATTTTCTTTTCTCTATGCTTTTATGGCCGTAAAGCTGAAATAAAGCTATTAGGATGGACGGCAATTAGCACAGGGTAACTCATCTATTAGCAGTTTATTGCTCCTGTCAAAGATGCTTACCACCATATATCCATTACCTGTGAAGAGAACATGTGGCTTGGTTAGTCTTGAATCAGGCAGCCAGAAATAGCATAGACCTTAATTAATAGTACAAGTATCGAATTCATTCAATTGGCATGGCTTGATTCAGATGACATAGCCATCTCTCCTACAACTCTGACCTGAGTGGCTTTTCACCTGAGCTAGGTTAAAGACTCTATTTTCCTCAGCATTTTAAATAGTTCAAATGGTGACAGCCAGCAGCAAATCTATTATAATTGCCCCAGTGTCTCAGTAAATTTCAATATAAAAACAGACTTTGTATGTTAGAATACTGTGGATATAAATATCTCACTACAATAATGTGGTGGCCAAAATATCCACTACTAAAATATAAATGTAAGTATATACAGAGAAGTATAGATTTGCTATGATTAACTTTACATCTGTCTACCTTGAAGGTGTATATATTGACAAGGTACATGTCTGGAGCAGGTTATCAAATATAAGCAGTAGGGGGTATCTGGTGCTTTCAAGGGGAGTCTCTTTTAATGTTTTTATAGGCTGGTTCATTTTCGGGTGCTGAGTAGGAGTTACATTCTCTGATTCTGTTACGTATGATTAGTCCAAGTAAAAACTCTATGCTGCACGGTAATTCACAAACCATGCTTGCCATCTAATATGGGAATGACACAATATTCTGAATTTCCTACAGAGTACATTAGAGTAGATCAGCATTATGCTGGGAAAACCATCTGTGACAGGTTTTGAATCATTGTATACGTTAGGGCATATTTGCCAATGTATAATTCTGACTAACATTTGTCTGACGACTAAGGGCTTGATTCAGATCTTGGTGAATGTGGTGCCACCACCACTTTTCATTCGGTTTCTCCGTCCGCCTACTAGGTGGTCTGCCCGCTCAATTTAGATGCTGGCTGGTCCATGGACAACAGGCCTTCCGAATGTGTCACCAGAATGTTCCTCCTGTGTTGACAGTGACATAGGCAAAGGCAGCTGACCGAGGGAGTTCAGCCAATATTTCCACCGGGTCAATTACAATGTGCCTTCCCATCGACATAACTGTGGTGATGGAGCAAGGTCTCGTAGAAAAGAGATTTGCTCGGAAGCAATCCGCTCGTTTAACTCACTAACAAAGTTATTAATAAGTTTCGTGAAAACTAATACGCGCTACATGAACACACGGGTTAGTGAAGCTTGCGTATGTGTGTACTAACGCGGATAACAATGAAGAAGGACTAAAACCGCTTTAAATAGGGAAACTGTTGTGCGAATGCGTCAACTACATCTACGTAGGATGACAAACTAATGCTTGGAGGTTAAATTCTGGCGCATGAGCAGAAGATACTAAAATGAAGTCTTGAAGACTCGCGTGCATGGCATCTGCTTATTTGAACTGAATCGAGCTATTTAACTAATGCTAAAGCGGGGAAAAGATATTAATAAATAAACTGGGATAGAGTAGAGGTGGGTGGTATACAGTGCAAACACTTTATTTTAGAAAGTAACATTTGTCTTCTGACTTTTATTACTAGTGCGTATTTGGGCCTCTCGTGCATAGCCGAATTGAATGGAGTGACGCGAAGTCTGCGCATGCCTACTGAAGTGAACCATGAACAATGACTGCGCAGTTGAATGGGAGCCAAAGGACAAATGCTACATCCTGGGAACCGGATGGTGAAGAGTTCAACAATGAAGAGACACATTCATGACAGTTTTAAAATGTTTCCATGTTGATACTCTTAGTATATGGGAATAAAATTTATGAATAAAGAATAAGGGGATGGGTTTGTGAACAATAGTTGAACTGATTTTAGTGACATGTAAGCATGGTGTGATGAAGAACCCCCCTTGCCTGACCAATCAGATTTTGTATTTTACGATATTGAAACTATAGTGGGTGGAACATGGAGAAACGAAAGATATAATTAAGATAGCTTTAGTTAGTTAGTTAGAATTGCTGGGAGAGCTGCTGAAGCTGGAAGCTGGGGGAGATGCTGTGAGATGCTGGAGTTGCTGATGAAGAGCTGACTGCAGAACTTGAAGAGGAACTTTCTATCCTAATTAATTGGGTTAGATCTGAAGATTGCGGAAGAATCTCGAGGAGGAAGAGAGTGTCAGAGAGGGGTGCGACGCAGTCGTCGGTATTCTAGAGAGGTTAAGTGTCCTGTCCTGATTCCTGTCCTGAAGTCTTTGTCTCCTGACCTATCCCAGGGGACCCTTACCAGCCCTTTGGCCAGGGGGTCAGTCTTCCACAACATCCTTGGTAACTATAATTTTTCGTATTTGCTAAATTATCTTTTCTCTCTGTCCTCTTTTTCTCTCTCTCTGAGTATTGATTATTGCATGAGTCCGAGGCATATGTATGGTGATTATTAATTGAATTTGTCTCTCCAATGAATAAAGGTGACTGCACTGTACTGAGTTGGTCACATGCATTTAATTTAGATAACGATTTAAACATTCCTGAGTTTGTGGTTATTTAATTCAAAGAAATGAAAGTTAAAGTTATGTTAATTATCACCATCAACTAGTTCAACTAATAGTCCATCGACCAGAGGAAAGAACTTGTTGATCTGTGAAGGGTTAGTTAGAGATGAACAAAAGGTATTGAATGAACTAATCCTAAATTTAAACGGAAACCCCTTAACCGACCAGCGGTTTTAACCACCGTGAGTTTATGGGCCCAGGCGAGTATATGGTAGTAGAGTATCTGTTGTTGCTGAACCGCTGGATCAGTGGCGAGTAAACCTCCACACCTCAGTTGGTGGTTTTGAAGAGATACAAGGTAGAAACTTACTTTTTTTTCTTTTTTTCACTTGCCTTTCCATCATGAACCCAATCGTCCAAGTTTTTCCTTTGGTGCTGCTACATCACCATGAAGCAAATCAGCCCCGTTGTCGCCAGACTCAAAGGTAAGCTTCTTTTTCACGTTTCCTTTTGAATTGTCTGTTTACATTAGCTCTGGAGTCATGCATTTCTTAATCTCTCTTACAAGCAGTATTTTGTCTAAAGTGTAATGCATATATGTGCAATGTTGTCCTTTAAGAAATTTAAAGAAACACACCTGTATTCATTTTTTTTTCAAATTTGGTGCAAGCTGCTTTCATGATAAATGGACACTTGCGCAAAAATATTTAAGGTGTAATGCATATATTTTTTTCACTTATTAAGTTAAAATAAACACTACTGTTTTAACACTTTTAAAAAACTTTAATTGGTTTTTGGTGTCCATTATCATGAGGAATGCTTGCACCAAATTTTAATGTCCACTACAATTTTTTTATCACTAAAGTTTGGACTTTACAAATATGTAATTTAAAACACTTTATATTTTCTGTCATAAATGTAAGTAAGCGTATATATTTCATATTTTTATCATTAACATTTTCAATAATCAATGAATTACAAATTAATAATAATGTTAGGACAAACTTTGTCAAATGAAAATATTGTTATTTATTAATGAGACACTTCTCTCATAAACTATTATTCAAATAAAAAGACAAAAGGAGAACAGGCTGTGGCTTCTTTGCCCTTAACCTGCCTCCTAAACAGACTCCGAAGGGTAACCTCTTCAGGAAAGGACATATATGAGGCACAAAGTAGGCACCTAAAGGATTTCACTTGGGAGGGGTGGTTTTAGGTTTGGTAGGGGTTAAGGACAGATAAGAGGTGAATTCAGAAGGAGGAGTAAGGGTAAGAGGGGTGATAGATGATTAGCTTTTGGAGGTAGAGGGAGCTGGAGTGGGTTATATGGCTGTGTCAGTATGTTTGCCATTGAATGTCTGTTTGATATTCTGGTGAGTATGTGTGTTTGCTTTCTGTTGGTGTTGTTTTGTGTTTAAGTGTGTTTGTGTCAGGGGGCGTGGCTTGGCATCGGCCAAGATGGCGGCATAGTTTGTGTGCTCCGCCCGGGCCCGGGATAAAAGCCTAAATATCCGTACATGCTCCTGCGGCTGGAGGACTGAAACTACCGGCAGTGTCCCCTTAGCGATGTCCCGGGGCTGGGGGTATGTTTTTGTCCCCCGATGAGGCAGCGGTCTGAGTGTAGCGGAGAAGGGCCTGCACGATGACGAGAGCGGAGGCGATGTGGGGCGGAGTCGCATAATCACACGGCCTGGATCCGAAGCGCATGGCCCGGGATCACAGACATCGAGATCCGCTGCGCTGCTAGTTGGCGCTCCACAACGATCCTGTATTGCTGTCCCATAGGGGCAGCGCCTCTGGGGGTCGTCAGCGGAGAGCGCCCTAGTGCCGGAGGAGACCGCTCAGACACTTTGCGAGGCGAGCCTGCCTGCGACTAGAGAAGCATGCCAGTGCGGCCCTGGGAGGGGAGGCCAAGATCGAATTTGTTGGCGGGGGCAGTATCCCTAGCCGGCCTGAAGGTGTACACAAGAGAAGCTACGGACTGTGTCCTCCCACGGCGCTGGCCCAGGGACCAGGCCTGCCGAAGATCTGCGTAGGCCCGCATCATTAGCAGAGGTGTGAAGTACTGCGTCTGCGGGGCCTACATCGTCAACAGCAAGCAAAGGGGGCGCTGTACCTGGGATCTGCGGCACCCATGGATGAGATACTTGGCGCTCCACCCTGCTCAGCCCTCTCCCGGGTAACATCCTGCAAGTGGACTGACCTGTTGTCCAGGTGGGTCACGAGCAAGTGGGTCCTGGTAGGTCCTGATCTTGGCTGCTCCGAGGGCCAATTAGAGGGATCCCTTCCCAGTGGCGCCCGTGGGACCTGGATGTCAGGGGGCTCCGGCACTCGTTGATGCACGAGGCAGAGTGCGACAATAGTCTTGGTGTGCTACTGCATATTCTCGGAGTTCTCAGCAGGCCATAGCGGTGGTGCGGAGTTGGCCGTCCCCACAGCACGCAGCAGGTTGGAGGTACCTTGGTCCTTGATGAGAGAGCCCCTAAGAACGGACATGCAACCAGTGACTGAATTTGTGGAAACTTTAGGAAGGGGGCTGGCTGGGGGAGAAGTGAAATTGCTACTATAAACAGTGTGAACCCGATCATGACTAAGCCAAAGGGGGCCAATGCAGCGGTGCAATCAAATAAATTGGACAAATATGCGGGCCCGCACCAGCTGGCGTATGAGGAGGGGGCGTCTGGAGACAAAGAGGCCTGGGAAGAGCCATTTCTGGGAGCAATTATGTCGGCCATCCAATCCCTAGGTACGACCGTGGAGACAAAGATTGATAAGGTCATAATCTAAATGAACCCGATGAGAGCGGACATGCGCAAGACCTCGGACTGGGTGACAGCGGCTGAAGGGAACATAGGGGCGCTCCTGTCTACGACGCGCAAATTCTAAGAACGTGTACAAAAGTTGGCACACCAACATAATCTGATGGCCCTGAGGCTGGACGACCAGGAAGGGAGGGCCCGCCGCAAAAACCATCAGGGTGGTCGGGGTCCCGGAGGGGGCAGAGAGCCCAAGCATGGACCTCTTCATTGTAGACCTCATCTTGAACCATCTTAAGCCGAAGAGGCTATCCACCTTCTTTACGGTGGAAAGAGCCCACGGGGCTCCGATCCCCATGCCAAAGCTGGGGGCCCCTCCTCGTACAATTATAGTCCGGATCCTGAATTTCAGAGACCGCGATGCCATCTTGCAGGCGGCTAGGGTGTTCAGTGATCTCCCTTATGAGAACTCGATCATACTTTTCTTCCCGGATTTTACTCTGAAGGTGCAGCAGGAGAGGCGCACATTCGATGGAGTGAAACGCACTCTTAGAGAGAAAGGGTTAAAATATATGATGCTCTTCCTAGCCAAGCTTAAGGTCATTGACGACGACAAATCCTTGTTTTTTACTACGCCTGCAAAGGTCCAGCAATAGTTGGAGGGGGGGGCGCCCCCGAACACACAGTTGCCGCAAAGATGTGGAATGGCGTGGGAGTAGATACCGCAATCTCGAGTCACCAACCCAACATGGAGAGGAAGAGAGGTCGGAGTCTCGTTCTAGAAGCTCCCGCTCTGGGAGCCCCACGGGCAGAGAGCCGAATCCTGGAAAGTAGGGGACATGGTATTTCTTATGAAGATGAACATACGATCTATGAGGGACTTAAGGTACAGATTTGAATCTACTGAAGGGGTGATGTGACTAGATACAAGGAACAATCAAGTTTGGGACACTGTCAAATGGGACATGGTCACGAATATTCCAGCCGCTATACATGCTGTTGGGTGGAATTGTGGGCCCGGGGGAAGGCGCTTCTGAGTGGTAGTGCCAGTCAGCCCTACACTAGTTAGATGTCTTACTGGGTGACAGGTGCTCTGCTATTTGGGATGTGGGTAGTTCTAGACCTACAATGCAGGGTTGCAGGGAGGGGAGTGTTATTGGGGGTTTTTGCATTTATTATGTTTTTTGTTTGATTGCTGTTGCTTCAGGACATGTGCTCCAACAAACTTGGTTTGAGATTTGCGACTATGGGGTGGGTACTGCTGCACGTAACGGGAAGGGTCCTGGTTGCAGGGCAGGGATGGTTTGGGGGGTAGGACAACACAAGCTCGATATATGGCTACACGACACGTTAGAAAGTTGACGATGCTCTCTTTGAATGTGAATGGTCTGGGGGATAAAATCAAACGCACTATGGTACTACAGTATTTACATAGACACTCACCAGACGTTGTGCTCCTCCAAGAGACACACCTTAAAGGCAACAACTACTTAGCCCTGAATCGATACGGCTATACACTCCAGGCACACGCCGGCTTCACATCGGGATCCAGGGGCATGGCCATACTCATTAAAAACACTATACCCTTGGTGATACAGCGTACATGGTGTGACCACATGGGACGATACTCGGCTCTGTCAGGAACCTGGGAGGGACAAATCTTGAATCTGTGTTCTGTGTATATTCCCCCACGACTGCATGAGCTTACTTTTCTGGACCTTAGCAAACTAATACTGGAATTCCCACGTAGAACTCTGATTTTGGGGGGAGACATGAATGACACGATGGCTCCAGGCGTGGAAAGGGAAGTTCTCCCTCCCACGTCACAGGGGTCCCGACCACTGTACACATTTGCGAGGGCATTGGGACTGGTGGACCTTTGGAGGTCCCACAACCCCAGGACGAGACACTATACTCATATCTCAGCAGCTCATGGAAGTGGTGCACGACTGGATTATATTTTTACACACACTACCTCCTCGGGGGATATCAGACCACTCACCGGTTGAAATACAGTTGCAGGGGCCGGAGCGGGATGGGTCTCTACCTCCGCGACTGGATCCTTTCCTATTCCGGGATCAGGAGTTTTGAGAGCGCTTCGAGGAGCGCACTGACCAATATTTCACCAAAAATGTTGGCTCGGTGAGATCCGCCCACACTCTCTGGGAAGCGTATAAGGTGGTGGCTAGGGGTTTCGTAGAGCGGCAAGTGGTGCCCAACGTAAGGAAAAATGTGCTCAGTGCTAAGAGGTTCAGCAAGAGATACTACATTTGGAACAAACTCTGAGCGCCGATCTTGGGGGAGTCGCGGACTCGAAACACTCTCAAACTCAAGCAAAAAACCCTCTGGGATATACAATGAAACACTGCTCGGGCACACGCAACCGCCACAAAAAGAAAGGTATTTGATCTGGGCGATAAGGCCAACAAACTGATCACATGGCTGGAGAAGAGGGACAGGAGCCGTAATGGGTCTCCGCGATCAGGACCGCGGAGGGTGTACAGGGTGGCACAGGTACGGAACTGACAGAAATCTTTGCCAAATATTATGAGAATATTTATCAGTCCCAATCTACGCGGGGGAGACAGACTGTGTTGAGTTCCTAAGGGACAGCTCCTTGCCGACTCTTGGATCGGAGGACAGAGAGGCGCTGGACTCTAATTTTAATGTGGAAGAAGTAGAAAATGCCATGCGAGACCTCCAATAAGGGAAAGCGGAGGGCCCGAATGGGCTCCCCACAGAGATGTTCAAATGTGTGGCCGGCAAGTTTGCCCCACACATGTTCGATATGTTCCTAGAAGCATTTGACAAGGGTAAACTCCCTGAGGACACGAGAATGGCAACCATAGTGGTCCTCCTCAAAAAAGATAAACCTCATGACCTCTGTAGCTCCTACAGGCCTGTCTCCCTTTTGAATTATGAAGTCAAAGTTCTGGCCAAGATCATTGCGAATCATTTGAGCCCTGTCATACAATTCCTGATTCATCCAGATCAATCTGGCTTTATGCCGCATAGAAGCACCAGGCTCAACCTGCGGCGTCTATACGGAGTCATGCATATGACCCAAAAGCGGCCAGACGTACCAGCAGCCCTCCTCTCACTTGATGTGAGGATGGCATTCAACAGCATCGAGTGGTCCTACCTCTTTGCTGTCTTGCAGAAGGTGGGCATTGGTCCGAATCTGCGAAAGTGGATTTGGTTGCTATACACCGATCCGATGGCACGGTCAGGGTCAACGGAACGGCTTCCAGAGCTTTTGCACTCCACAGGGGGACGTGACAAGGGTGCCCACTGTCACCGATGTTATTCGCGTTGGCATTGGAACCACTGGCAGCCTGGAAAAGAGGAGACCCGGCAGTAAAGGGTATTAATGTGGGGGGGCTGGGAATAGTGCATATCCTTATATGCGGATGATATCCTTCTTTATGCTCATTGGCCCCGCAAACATTTCATAGGCTCATTCACATAATACAGTTCTTTGGCTCCTACTCTGGATACTGCATCAATTGTGACAAATCCTTAGTATTCTCTCTGGTGAGTGATCCTCCAGTATTAACTTCGGCATGCTCAGAGCTGATACAGAAAGACAAGTTTAAGTACTTGAGCATCTGGGTAACAAAGTCAGTGGAGGAGTTCACGCAACTAAACCTGCTGGTGCAGCTCAACAGATTACGGGATGATGCGGCGCACTGGAGGGGGCTCCGGTCTCCCTTATGGGCAGAGCTGTCCTCTTTAAAATGATGGCTCTCCCACGTTTACTGTATGCTGTCCAGAATACCCCATATCGGATACAGGAAACGTTCTTCCACGCAGTTGAATCCGAACAGCGCAAGTTGTTATGGGGGGGCAGTCCTAGAATTGCACTCAAGAAACTCCAGAAGGGTGTATATGAGGGGGGGCTTGCAGTTCCGGACATTAGAAGATATTACTGGGCCTCTCAACTCATTAACATCAATGGATGGGTTTTTTCCTTGCTTGAGGAACCAGCATATAGGGTGGACAGATTGGTGTTAAACAACCGAAGCTAGCTAGCTTAACTATACCGGGGGGTGGGGTAATGCACATCTCCTGACACATACAAGGACAGTTACTGTGGTCTGACATAAGGCAACTAAAATGACAGGCTGGGAGAAGAAACTCACAGAGCAGACTCCACTATGGGAGGGAGATTTTCTGAAAGAATTACGATGGCTTCAGGGCTTCCGGAAATGGAGGCTCACTGGGATTGACGTGCTAGGGGACATCTGGAAGGGAGGCAACATGGTGACATTTGATACCCTACGGGAGGACTTTCAATTGGGGGGCGGTGAATTCCTCAGATACTGACAATTGCGTCTTGCGCTTCATTGCCATCTGACAGAAGGGTCTGTGCTACCCGAATATTCTCCCTTGGAGGATAGGCTCCGCTTAGACCCCATGATTGACAAAGCTGTGTCCCTTACTTATAAAAAACTGATGAACAACTCCCCAGATTGTGTGGGTTCCTTACGGGAGGCCTGGGAATCCAACGTGGGGCTACTGGAGGATGACGACTGGGCGAAGGCCCTTCAGAGTCCCAGAGAAGTAGCCATTCGAGCACGCTTTAGGCTTGTTCAACTCCACATTTTCCACAGATCATATGCCTCACGGGTGGTACAGTTTCGTTTTGGGGGTTGTGTGTCCGAGCTGTGTGCTAGGGGGTGTGGTGAGAAAGGGTCCTTCTTCCATATGTTATGGTCTTGCCCCAGAATTCAGAGGGATTGGAGGGGTCTGACTCGCATAATGGAGGAGGTGGTGGGAGAGGAGGTCCCATTGGAGTCCAGAGGGCACATCCTGGGCATCACGGGAGAGATCACATGGCCACAATGGGCCAAGACCTGGCTAGCCTTAGCAGGAGGGGTGGCCAAGCGGAATATTGCCCGGGCATGGGGGGCAGCAGAGCCCCCGACAGTGGAAGCATGGATGTGCGATATGGACTGTGTTATAGCGTGGAACACGTGGTCTATCAAAGCCGGGGATGCCCCCAAAAGTGGGAAAAAATATGGGGGGCATGGGCTCAGCATAGAGACCTGGGATTGGGACCTTGAGGTGTGTCCAATATGTCATTCTATGAGAGTTAAGCGATGAGTTCAGTCTAGTTCTACGATGAAGTACGCAACATGTAATCGGGTGTGATATTTGAAGCTTGTTCTTTTGTTTAATAAAAATAATTTTTTTTAAAGTGTGTTTGTGTCAGTGTGTTGGTTTTGATGAGTGGTTTGTGGTGGTTGGTTTTGTTGTTGTGCTTGTGTCTGTATGTTTGGCAGTTGCATGTGGATCTGGTGTTTGTTGTGTATGTTTGGATGTGTGTTGATTGACTGGTGTTTCATATTCTGGTGAGTGTTGTGTTTGCTTTTTGTTGGTGTTTTTTTCATGTGTAGGTGTGCTTTTATGTGAGTGTGTTGGCATTGAAGAGTGTGTTGTGGTGGTTGGTGTGGTTGTGGTGCATGTAGGTGTGGGTGTGGTGGTGGTTGTGGGTGTGGTGTTGGTTTTGGTACGTGTGTTTGTGCTAGTGGATGTGGTGGTGGTTGTGGTGCTTATGGTGGTTGTGGGTGTGGTGGTGGTACCTGTGGGTATAGGTTTAATAGTGTGTGCATGTTGTTTGTGTGTTTATTTGTGTGTTTGTGTTTATGTGAGTATGTGTGTGTGTGTGTGTGTGTGTGAGATTGTACTGCTTTTGTCTGTTGGAGTGGGGGCCTGCAAAGAACTGAGTGTGCTTGGAATAGGAGTTTGGATTCGGGTTGAGGAAGGGACCTGAGTTGGGGCAAAAGGTTGGGCTGGTTGGGAGGTTGGGGGGAGTGAGGAGGCTGCTATTTTGGCAAGCAATCTCTGCTTGCCAGACATTGAGCTGTGAATGGCACCCAGAAACGCAACCATTTGCATTTGGAAGGTAAGGCCCTGGATGCATTCACTACCTCAGTCTGGCCTACAGAGATGCTGCATACGAGATCAATAGCCTCCTCACTCAGTGCAGACAGGGTGACAGGGGCAGGGGGTAAGACCCCAGGCCTTTTAGGGAGTCAAGTTTGGTCAACTGGGGGGAACAAGAGAGAGGGTGGAGATGTGTCTCTGGGTGGTGGATAAGGATGTTGATGGTACAGTTCCAGCAGGGTTCACCACTACTAGGGACTGGTCACTTGTGGAGGCCTCCAAAAAAAATTATGAGGTGGTGGGATCCATTCCAGTCCCCTCACTCTCCATGCCACTGTGTCCATCTGTGCCAGATGTTTCAGCACCCAAAACACAGTTGCCTTCTTGGCCAATTCTTCTTTACCTGCTCTTGAAGATGCTGTAAAGACATCAGGGGTGGGCTGATTTGGTGTAGTTGCACTACGTGAAATTCAGCTGAGTTGCCTAAAAACTCTGTGGAATTCCATGGAATTCCGCTCCGCTCCCAGTGGAGCTAGGAGTTGGCAAAACTCAGCAAACTCTGCTGGTGAAGCAGAGTTCGCCGCCCACCCTTAAAAGACATTTACAATAGTTTGATTGTATCTGTGTATATATAACTCATCATGAAGTCTTTTGTATACCACTGTTACTGTAATATTACTCTTCCAAAAATAAAATAGAACCCTACATAGGGGTGGGCGAGGGGGGCAAACTCTGCCACGCAGCGGAAATGGATTTTTTTGCTGAACTCCGCACTCCCAGCGGAGCGCGGAGTTGGCAAAACTCAGCAGACTCTGCTGGCGGAGCGGAGTTCGCCACCCACCCTTAAAAGACATATACAATAGTTTTATTTTATCTGTGTAAATATAACTCATCATGAAGTCTTTTGTCAACACATTTTCAAAATGTTCATATTTTATCTGCTTCAAGGCTTTTACACTTTGGTGTATTTTTATCTTTATCTCCTGCATGTAGGGAACATCTTCAAAAACCATTTGGTCAAGGTTCTGTAATTTTTTATTATTGCTTCTATCTTACTTTTGATTATTTTTCTTAACCGTGTTCAATTCTCTCAAGCAACTGTTTTATACCTCTGAAAGTTTCTGATTTGTTGTTTTGAATAGTGAACTTATATAAAAAAAATTATATAAAACAAAAATCTCTTTGTACATTGTGTGTACAATACAAAAAAGCTGATTTTATTTTTTTAAATAAAAATATGAATTAATGTATGTTAATATTTACAGTAATGTACCAATATTCCTATAAACTGGAAGCCTGCTTCGTTTATTTTGGCATTTCACAATGGTAAAACTTACTTGAAGTAACTTAAGTGTTTTTTAAATGTTACAATTAATTTTATGGATTCTGTACTTAAGTTGCTTATTAATGTATCATGCCCTATGTTTTTACATATGCTGTTCAAGAAATCCAAAAATAATTTTTGGGGTAGTTTCAAATTACTTCTACATAAGTAAATATATAGGGCTTGATGCATTTATAATCCACTTTAGTACATATATATATACTTTTTATTTTGCGCTAAAATATCTTAAGTAATTGTGAAAAAAGAGATTAAAAAAATGCCTTTTAGTTTAGTCAAAAAAATGGTACAGCATTGCAGTACATTTATGTTATGTTATGTTATGTTAGAAGTGCTTGTATAGCGCGTGGCTGCCCCAGCAACGGCGCGTCCCAGCGCTGGCAAACGGGTGACCATGGAAGGTGATTGCTTGCCATATGGAAAGACAGCCAGGAAATGTCTGTTTCTAAAAACCCAGGGAACAGGAGCGCAGCATGCACGCACATCGTGTGCTAGATGGATAAAAACAGCCAGGTTTTGATCTGTTTTCTAAATGCCCAGTGATCTTGTGT
This sequence comes from Calotriton arnoldi, assembly GCA_963921515.1. Classification (NCBI taxonomy): domain Eukaryota; kingdom Metazoa; phylum Chordata; class Amphibia; order Caudata; family Salamandridae; genus Calotriton; species Calotriton arnoldi. The sequence goes on from CAWUFW010001718.1 coordinate 2,593,156, forward strand.
GCTGCGCGCCATGATTGGAATAGAGTTATACGTTATACATTGAAACGTATATTTTTTTAAAATTAAATTCAAAACGCCATTTACAATGATAAAAAACTAAATTTTGAGGCATTTGAACTATTTCCTAATGAGTCATTTTTGTGCTTGATTTTGGGTATGTGACAGAACCTTCCATCTGCAAAAGTCCCTTTGAGTAATCTATTTTTGTTAATTATTGATTTATCATCTGGACATAAAGGACAATAAATTAATGTTTTTGGATATGTGTTAATCTGTCACCAATGCGTTCACATTCCTGTCTGTTTTTTTCCAAAAATGTATGCCTATCAAAATCATTTTTCAATAAACAGACTGGCTTACATGCACATTTGTGAATGAGCAAGACATCATGCAAATGTGTTATTTTTTTAACATAAATTACATTGTATCTTTTATTAAAAACATAATTTAATCTTATGTTTTTAGTCATGTTGGCTCACATGTTTACTATTGTTTGCTTATAATACTAACTCACAAATGTGACATTTGAAACATCCACTGGATCATTAGTGCATTTTATGCTATGTCACTTGTAAAAGGGGTAATGTAACATCCTTCACAATTGTGACGTAGCATAACACCTGACACAAGTAATAATGTTGGCCTGTTTGTACAACTGTTACTTATAACATCAAACACAAGTTAATTTTTTTTGCGGCAGGCATGTGTCTGCTCAAAACAGTCCTTTGAACATGAGCAAAAATATATTGGTAATATTTTCCACAAATTCATAAGAATAATAGTCATGATACACCTTGTGCAAAATGTACAACTTCAAGACATCTTCTTGTACAGTGGTCATGTGTAAAACTTTAAGTTGATGCCAAAATGAGTTGCTGTAACAAAAAATAGTTATTTAAAAAGAAAACTCAAAAAACAACTTACCCCCTTCATGCAGCTGTCTTGCTCTCAACTGCCATCAAGCTGGGGATGCGGGCCATTAGGGGATCAGGGTGCAGTACACATGCTGCGAATGTTGGGAGGACTGGCCGAGCTGGACTTCTCCTGACTTCTTGGTCCAGCATCGTAGATTCTCCAATCTCTTTCAGCAGTGGATGCTGCGCCACTTGTAGACCCCAGGGTCTGCCCAATTTTAGCGATGGCCTTCCATATCTCCTACTTCTGATGGGAGTTGACCTGTATGGATACATAAAATAAAAAAACAAATACTTTTTTGTGACTTTTGTTTGTTTGTATTGATGTAACACAATTTTGAGAAATCGATCACAAGCACTCTTTAAAAGTTAAAACAGCATAGCTTTTTGTTCTTTATAATAAAAAGCAATTTTTGTAGTAACCTGTTGAGTAACATTATCCCTGCTTATGTCCTTATTTTACTAATCCAGGCCAGTAACATCATCTAGGCTGAGTTCTTTGTGGATTTTTAGGTAAAGAATAAATATATATAAATTCACCGAAAAAACCAAAGGTTACAGGGATGTTATAGTTAGGCTGACATTTCACTCATATAAAACCAGTGAAATTCAGCAGTTATAGTTACCTGAGCTATCTATAACTTACGCCCTCGCCTTGCACTGCTTATAACCTCACATATTACATCACTCATGACATGGTCAGTGACATCACTCATGACATCTCAAATGACATCACTGATGACATCACTGATGGCATCATCCACAGTACCACTCACCACCTACTCACACCCCTATACAACCTCTTGTATACCCACTCACATACCCATACAACCACTGGTATACCCATTCACAGACCTATACCAGTACTCACACACCCACTCACTCTTCCATAGAGCTACTCACATGCCCACTCACTCACTCATAAAGCCACTCACACTACCATTCACTCACCCATAAAGCCACTCATACAACCAGTTGCTCACCCATACAGCTAGACACATAACCACAAACTCACCCATACAGTTACTCACACACCCATTTATTTACATACAAAGTCACACACTCACTCACCCAATCAGCCTCTCAATACAGTACTCACTCACCCATACAAGCCCTCACATATTCACTCACACACCGACTTACATATCCATTCACACATCAATACAAGCACTCACACATCATTGTACTCACCCATACAGCCATTCACACAGACACTCACTGTCCAATACAGTCACTCACACATGAAGTCACTTAACGGAACACTTACTCAAACAGGCACTCACTCACCCATACAGCCACTTACACACCTAGTCACTCAATCATACAGCCATTCAGACACCCATTCACTCACCCATACAATCACTACACACCCACTTACCCACTGATAAAGCCACTTACACAGCTTCTCACTCACCCACACAGATACTCACACAACCACTCACACACCCATACGCACAAGGATACATACAGTCACAAAGCCACTCACATGATATATATTAAAACTAGTATCCTTCATTAGTAGTACACCTAGTATAATACTTTCAATTTTGTAGTACCTTAGTCTATATGTTTAGCAATCATAAACTCTTACACAATACTTATACTCTCTGGATGGTGTTATCAGTGATATCATCAGTGATGTAATTTGAGATCTCATCCATGATGTTATCAGTGATGTCACTGACCATGTCATGAGTGATGTAATATGTGAGGTCATAAGCAGTGCATTGCGGAGGTTAGCTCAGGTAACTATAACTGCCGAATTTCACTGCTTTTATACGAGTGATGTCTGACCCTAACTATAACATCCCCGCAACCTTTGGTTTTTTCAGTGAATATCAGTGGTGGGCGGAATTTGCGTAGTCGCGCTACGCAAAGCTCTGCGAAACTGTAAAAAATCTCCACGAGCACGCAAAAGTTCCGCGAACACGCGGAATTGCTTGGTCCGCCCGTTCGCACTGCTTTTTTCCTGTTCGTGAATGCTGTTTGCGTGCTCGGGGAGAAATATCTCGCGAACACGCATTTTGAAAGGGCGAACAAGCAAAAAATTCTGCGAAGCCGCGGATCGCAGAATTTTTGGTAATTCCGCGTTCTCCGCGGAACGAGAAATTACCCAAATTCCGCAAATTCCGCGAGCGGAACGGAATTTACTGCCCAGGCCTAGTGAATATATACATGTATATATGTATATTTCTATAGTCACCAGCAGGTAGTTTTATAGTTAGGACCTAGTTTCCATAGGAAAAGCATTTTTTGACTTGGCTATAACTTTGGCGTCATTTGATCAATCTGTATAAAATGTTGCCAAAAAAGTGTCACGTGGGTACAATTGTTATAGAAAGTTTGGGGTGATCCGTGTTGTGGGGACTGAGAATTTGGGGCATGATATAAGGTTGCGTTTGTAATGTTAATTCCCATAGGAACCTTTAGCCACCTCTACAGCCTGAACTATTGAACGGACTTACACCAAATTTGGCAGGGAGGTAGATGTCATTTTACGGAAGTGCCTTTTGCTTATTTGGTATAAATCTATGTCATTTGCGATGCCATCAGTTGTGAGAAGTTGGCCTGGTATATGCTGTCCACTAATTATAGTGGGCACCTTGCACCAGTCCAAATAACCCCTTATTGGAGATAGGTTAAAGACAACCTTTATTGAAAGCTATCCTAGTGGTAGCTATGGAGAGCAGCCTTCAGGCTAAGTCTTGAAGGAATGTAAAGCAGCTTGTTTTACCAGTCTATAATCTCTTGAGTGACCAAATGAAAGAGGACCACACCAGGTATATATTCAAAATATATGTATTAATTGCTAAACACACCCCTCTAGTTTCTTTATGAGGCTAGAGTTTGAAGTACATAAGTTATAAGTTAGTTATCAACAGTAATAGCACAAATACACGTTTGAGCCCTAGGGGCGTACCAAACCATATACCAATAAAGTGGTATAAGAACCACGACTGAGCTAGACACAAGGCCTAGAGCCTGTAGAAGTGCTTGGACCACAAGGAACCACCCAAGGTAGTGACACAGGGGACCCACGGGGGACGCGTGCATTGTGAGAACACAGCCGCGAATCGCCGTTGACTTCTATGGGGAAAGTCGCGGTTGGAATTTTAAAGAAAAGGGACACTTAGAGGAGGACTTGGAGCAAACCCCTTTAGAACTGGGTTGTTCTAGAGTCTATACCCACGGGAGCACCGGAGAACTCGAGTTACCTCACCCAAGAAGGCGGGTGGATAGGTGTCTTTCGGGGTCGGGTTTCGTCGTCGTTTTCAATGGCGATCTGCTGCAAAGGGCTGCTGGCGGCCAAGTGGAAAGTGTTCGGGTGGATCCAAAGGTGGATCGAAGATCTGAAGAACCTGAAAGCAGAAGGGACAGAGTCTGGGTCACTAGCCAGTGACCAGGAAGGCGATGAGCGGATGCTCACCGATGTTGGGTGCTTCAGGTTGGTTGACGGTCATCTTGACTCTTCAGCCACGAGGTCCAGGAGGCGTCAACGACAACCAGGAGCTGGATTCGAGCTGTCACACAACGTCTGTCGATTGCAGGGGTATCGGCGACCGGATTGGACCCAACAAGCCTTGGCAACGGCAAGTCTCGTGGAAATAGAAGAAGGATGGTGGTGCAGACCAGCAAGGTCTGAGGGACTCACTCAGCAAGGGTAAGTCAGGGCACGCCTGGAGCAACCAGGGAAGCCCAAGCAGAAGAAGATTGGCCTTCGGGAGGGCCTACTAGCTAATGGACTAGTGACCGCGAAGGAGCCTTGAGTAGACGCACTTAGAGATGGCTCACGGGACACTCGTGGAGTGGAGGCCAGTGATCTTTGGTGCAGTCGGTGCTGGAGGCGGGGGCTACTCAGAGCCCAAAGCACAACTTTGTGGAAGACCAGGAAGAGGATGCACTTGCAAATGCGCTTGGTGTCCAGGGGTCACGGTTCCACGTTACCCACGACAGCTACGGGCCTCAGCTTTGATTTGGACTCAGGGCAGCCTCAGGGAAGTCTGGAAACCTACCTCTGGTGATGCAAAGACTTCAGCGTCCGGCGGGAGCTTCAGCGATGCAGACTGGACAATTGCTTCATTGGTGCCTGCCAAGCAGGGGAGTCACTCCTTGACCCCAAGGGAGATTCTTCAGTCCTCTAATCTTAAAGTAGAGCGTCGAAGGTCCAGGATTCTGTATCAGAGTTTCGTCCAGGTAAATCTAAAGTCCTAAGGACTGGGGTCCCATACTTATAGTAAGTTAGGGGGTTGGACATACTCTGGGGACCCACATATGTGAGGGTCAGGGAAGAGGGGTGGTTACACCCTTTCCCTTTGTCCAGTTTCGCACCAGAGCAGGGGCTGGAAGCCCCTGAACCAGTTTGAACTGGGGTATGCACAGGGACACCAAGTGTGCCCCCAGTGCAGGACTTCAAAGCACCAGAGAGTGCTCCCGCCCAGCCCCAATACACATTATCCTGTCTGGGGAGGTGGTTACACCTCCCTGGGACAGGAAACCTATTGTCCAGGCCTCCCCTGCCGGAGTTTCAGTCAGCAGCAGTAGGCCAGACCCGTGTCTGTGGCAGCGGCATCCATTTTGTGATGCCAGGGCTTGGAAAGAAGTTACCGGGCAGGCCGGTGTGTACATGGCTCTCCCTCTAGAAGGGTGGAATGCAACCCCCGCCGCCAGAACTGGCGGGGGGGTAGTATTCCAAGATGTTTGACACCAAACACGACATGTTTCCGTGCAGCCATCCCAAAGTTAGCATTTAACGCAAGGTTATAATGCGCTTAAGAGTATATGGTCAGGTGTGTGAGAAGTTGGCCTGGCATATGCTGTCCACTAATTATAGTGGGCACCTTGCACCAGTCCAAACAACCCCTTATTGGAGATAGGTTAAAGACAACCTTATTGAAAGCTATCCTAGTGGTAGCTATGGAGAGCAGCCTTCAGGCTAAGTCTTGAAGGAATGTAAAGCAGCTTGTTTTACCAGTCTATAATCTCTTGAGTGATCAAATGAAAGAGCACCACACCAGGTATATATTCAAAATATATGTATTTATTACTAAACACACCCCTCTAGTCTCTTTATGAGGCTAGAGTTCGAAGTACATAAGTTAGAAGTTATTTAAACACAGTAATAGCACAAATACACGTTTGGGCCCTAGGGGCGTACCAAACCATATACCAATAAAGTGGTATAAGAACCACGACTGAACTAGACACTAGGCCTAGAGCCTCTAGAAGTGCTTGGACCACAAGGAACCACCCAAGGTAGTGACACAGGGGACCCACGGGGGACGCGTGCAGTGTAAATACACAACCGCGATACGCCGTTGACTTCTATGGAGAAAGTCGTGATCGGGAAATTAGAGAAAAGGGACACTTAAAGGAGGACTTGGAGCAAACCCTTTGAGATCTAGGACTTTGAAGAGTCTCTACCCACGGGAGCACCGGAGTACTCGTGTTACCTCACCCAGGGAAGCCGGGTGCATAGGTGCCTTTCGGGGTCGGGTTTCGTCGTCGATTTGAATGGCGATCTGCTGCAAAGTGCTGCTGGCGACCAAGTGGAAAGTGTCCGGGTGGATCCAAGAGTGGATCGGAGTTCTGAAGAACCTGAAAGCAGAGGGGACAGAGTCTGGGTCACTAGCCAGTGACCAGGAAGGCGATGGACAGATACCCACCGATGTCGAGTGCTTCAGGTGCGTTGACGGTCGTCTTGACTCTTCAGCCACGAGGTCCAGGAGGCGTTGTTGGTGACCAGGAGCAGGATTCGGGCTTGCACATGATGTCTGTCGAGTGCTGAGGTGCCGGCGACCGGATTGGACCCAACAAGCCTTGGCAACGGCAAGTCTCGATGCAGAGGAAGATCGTCGATGGTGCAGACCAGCAAGGTTTGGGGAACTCACCCAGCAAAGGTAAGTGAGGGCAGGCCTGGAGCAACCAGGATGCCAAGGTAGAAAAGATTGGCCTTTGTTAAGGGCTACTAGCCAACGGGCTAGCGACCGCGAAGGAGCCTCGAGACGCCGCACGTGGATCTGGCTCACAGGACACTTGTGGAGTGGAGGCCAGTGATCTTTAGTGCAGTTGGTGCTGGAGGCTAGGGCTACTCGAAGCCCAAAGCACGACTTCGGGGGACACCCAGAAGAGGATGCACTTGCAAATGTGCTCGGTGTCTAGGGGTCACGGTCTCAAGTCACCCACGATAGCCACGGGCCTCAGCTTTGCTGGGGACTCAGGGTAGCCTCGGGGAAGTCTGAGAATCCACCTCTGGTGATGCGATGACTTCAGCGTCCGGCGGGAGCTTCAGAAATGCGAACAGGACAGATGCTTCTTTGGTGCCTGCCAAGCAGGGGAGTCACTCCTTGACCCCAAGGGAGATTCTTCTGTCCTCTAATCGTGAGTAGAGCGTCGAAGGTCCAGGATTCAGTTTCAGAGTTTCGTCCAGGGATAATCTAAAATCCTAAGGACTGGGTTCCTATACTTATACTAAGTATAGGGGTTGGACTACTCTGTGGCCCCACCTATGGGTGGGTCAGGGCAGAGGGTGGCTACACCCCTTTCCCTTTGTCCAGTTCACGCCAAAGCAGGGGCTGCAAGCCCCTGATCCAGTTTGAACTGGGGTATGCACAGGGACACCAAATGTGCCCCCAGTGCAGGACTTCAAAGCACCCGAAAGTGCTCCCGCCCAGCCCCAATACACATTATCCTGTCTGGGGAGGTGGTCACACCTCCCTGGGACAGGAAACCTATTGTCCAGGCCTCCCCTGCCGGAGTTTCGTCCAGCAGCAGGAGGCCAGACTCGTGTCTGTGGCAGCAGCATCCATTTTGTAATGCCAGGGCTTTGGAAAGAAGTTACCGGGCTAGCCAGAGTTAACATGTCTTTCCCTCTAGAAGGGTGGAATGCTACCCCCGCCGCCAGAATTGGCGGGGGGTAGTATTCCAAGATGTTTGACACCAAACACGACATGTTTAGGTGCAGCCATTCCAAAGTTAGCATTTAACGCGAGGTTATAATGCGCTTAAGAGTATATGGTCAGGCTGCACTACAAACAGCATCAGAGAAGGGTCTCCGAACGCTGCAGAGGGGCCCTGCTCATGCAGGGGCACCCTCTCACATAGGAACCATTCACTCTGCCTTTACAATTGATAAGGCCTGCCTTAGGAGTGACTTATAGGTTTATATGTGTGTATGTATTTAGTGATATAGGTAACCTATATCACAGTAAGGGGTGCATGCACCACCTTACCCAGGCTGCAGTAGCAGACCTGTGGTGTCAGTTTGGATGGCCTTCCACGGGTGGCATAATACATGCTGCAGCCCCTGGTAGGCCTCTGAGGTACCTATGCCCTTGGTACATAGTATACCATATACTAGGGACTTATAAGGGCACTCCAGATTCCAATCAGTGATGTGCCTAAGGCACATGGAAACCATTTTAGAGAGGAAGCAGCTAGGCTGGGGTTCTGATTAGCAGGGCCCCAGCCAGACTAATGTCGAAAAACAGTGAAGCATCAGCAAAAAGTGGGGGTACCCATGTGAAGCAGATCCTACTCTCCTACACAACCCCCCAAACGTAGGGACATTAAACTAACCTTGCCCAGTTAAGTCTTCATGTTCTAAGTGGAAGTACCTAGAGAGTCCATCTGCATTGGCATGGTTACTCCCAGGTCTATGTTCCACTGTAAAGTCCATCCCCTGTAGGGAAATGGACCACCTAAGCAGTTTGGGGTTTTCACCCTTCATTTGTTTTAGCCATAAGAGGGGCTTATGGTCTGTCTGAACCAGGAAGTGTGTACCAAACAAGTATGGCCTCAACTTCTTCAGAGCCCAGACCACAGCAAAGGCCTCCTCTCTATGGCTGACCAACGTTTCTCTCTAGGGGTCAGCCTTCTGCTAATGAAAGCTACTGGCTGATCCTGACCTTCTTCATTCAATTGTGACAGTACAGCCCCTACCCCCAATTCAGATGCATCAGTTTGAACAATGAACTTCTTGGAGTAATCAGGACTCTGTAGAATGGGAGCAGTGCACATGGCCTGCTTCAGGTCATCAAATGCCTTTTGACAGCTAACTGTCCACTGAACCTTTTTGGGCATTTTCTTAGAAGTTAAGTCATTCAGGGGTGTCACTATTGATCCATACCCCTTGACAAATCTCCTATAGTACCCAGTCAGGCCTAAGAAGGCTCTCACCTGAGTCTGGGTAGTGGGAGCAGTCCAGTCCATGATAGTCTGGATCTTGCTCTGCAAAGGTTGAACCTGGCCTCCACCCACAAGGTGGCCCAGGTACACAACCTGACTCTGCCCTATCTGGCACTGAGTGGCCTTGATAGTCAGGCCTGCCTTTTGCAGGGACTGTAAAACATTCCTGAGGTGGGTTTGGTGTTCAACTTCAGCCCAGGCTGAAATCTCCAGATCATTGCCCATCAGGCAATCTACAGGTAAGGTGGGGGACACTGCCACTCTCTTTGGGCCTGTGACCCCTCCCAGTTGAGATTGACTATGGCCATGGGGTGATCTGTTCTGACACCATCAATGTTGGTCACCTGGTATTTAAACTCAGGTAAAAGCTGGTGAGGGGGGACTAGTTTCCTGCCACCATGGTGACACTAGCCCCTGTGTCCCTAAATGCCACAACTTTCTGACCATTAATCATTGGCTCCAGTCTGTACCTGCCCATTGCTGTGGGACCCATGGTAAAGGTGGCAAATCCTACACCACCATCTGAGTCAGAGGAGTCTGTTGAGGGGTCCCTGTCTGAACCAGGGCCCACCTCTGTTCCTGTTGCAAAAGCACCTAACTTTTGGGTGCACTACTCCCAACTGGAGGATTACTACTGGTAGTACCAGGAGGGGGTAGTAGTTGCTGGGGGAACATTTTCTTTATTGCCAATCCTGGGGCAACTGGGATCAGATTTCCAGTGCCCAGGCTTTTTACAGACATGGCAATATGGTTTCTTTTCAGGAGAGGAAGGAGTTTGGGACCCACCCCCAGAAGAGGAATTTTGGGGCCCTGTAGTGGACTTATCCTTAGACTTATCCCCACCTTTCTCTTGGGACTTAGTAGAATCTTTCTTCTGGTCACCACCCTGATTTCTAGTTTTTACTCTGGTTCTGACCCATTTGTCTGCCTTCTTTCCCAATTCTTGGGGAGAGGTCAGATCAGAGTCCACCAGATACTGGTGCAAAAGCTGGTTTTGACAATTATTAAGGATCTGCTCCCTCATAATCAAATTGTACAATCCTAAAAAGTCATGCACTTTGTTGCCATGTATCCAACCTTCCAGAGCCTTTGTAGCACAATCTACAAAATCAACCCAGTCTTGAGTCTGAGCTTTTGGGTGTCTCTGAACTTCAACCTATACTGTTCAGTGGTTAGGCCAAACCCATCTATCAGAGCACTCTTCAAGACTGTGTAATTGTCAGCATCCTCTTCTCTTACAGTGAGGAGCTTGTCTCTACCTTTGTCTGCAAAGGAGAGCCACAAGATTGCTGCCCACTGCCTCTGGGGGACCTTCTGAACTTTACAGGCCCTCTCCAGTGCAGTTATCCATTTGTGGATGTCATCCCCACTCTGGTAGGGAGGGACAATCTTGTTTAGGTTTCTATGGTCATAAGACCTTTCCCTATCTCTAGGGATATTGTTGCCACCATGGGACTCTAGTCCCAACTTTCTTTCTCTCTAAAGAGATCTAGGGACTCCCTGTCTAAGGCTACTTGCTTCCTTCTGAGTTCAAGCTGAGCTTCCTCATATTGAATCAGCCTCTTTCTTCTCTCATGAGAGGATTCCCTCCTATGAGATGAGACAGAGCTCCCTATTGAGGTGCCAGAGTGGTTAGACTCCTGAGAAGGAGATCTAGACTTCCTGGGCACACTCATAATCCTTCCTGGGGGACAAAGAGGGCATCATCCTGATCATCCTCTTCATCTTCCTCAGGAGGGATTGGGTTATCCAGGTCAGGGTCATTTTCACCCTCCTGGCCAGTTTCAGAGGGGCTGGGGGTATTTCTACCCCTGGTCCCATCCTCATTTTCTGCCCCACCCTCAGCTCCTACCCCTTCAGTCCCCAAGGGCTTACTAAGGTCATAAGCCACCAACAACCCCTTAAGGTGTTGGGTGGTGGGACTTTGGCCTGTCTTTATTTTTCTCAAGTTACATAATGCTCTCAATTCCAAGAATGGGAGTGTATCATACTTGGAGGGTGGAAGCTCAGTGGCTTCCTGCAAGGATTCTTTAGATCTTACCCTTAAAGACATTACTAGTGTGGTGTGGTGTATGCACTACCTACTCTAGTGTGGCCTACTAAACTCTCTTGAGTTGTAGAAAGGGTTGTGCTATCCCTTAACACACAACTCTAAGTTCAGTAGAACTTACTGTATTCTAAGCTTAAATTATATGTACCTTAGGTACCTTTAGTGGTTTTCAGTTGATCAATTCAATTGAGATTATCTGGTAAAACAATAGCAAGCTGGAATCCCACACGCTGCACACCAATGTGAGAAGTTGGCCTGGCATATGCTGTCCACTAATTATAGTGGGCACCTTGCACCAGTCCAAACAACCCCTTATTGGAGATAGGTTAAAGACAACCTTATTGAAAGCTATCCTAGTGGTAGCTATGGAGAGCAGCCTTCAGGCTAAGTCTTGAAGGAATGTAAAGCAGCTTGTTTTACCAGTCTATAATCTCTTGAGTGATCAAATGAAAGAGCACCACACCAGGTATATATTCAAAATATATGTATTTATTACTAAACACACCCCTCTAGTCTCTTTATGAGGCTAGAGTTCGAAGTACATAAGTTAGAAGTTATTTAAACACAGTAATAGCACAAATACACGTTTGGGCCCTAGGGGCGTACCAAACCATATACCAATAAAGTGGTATAAGAACCACGACTGAACTAGACACTAGGCCTAGAGCCTCTAGAAGTGCTTGGACCACAAGGAACCACCCAAGGTAGTGACACAGGGGACCCACGGGGGACGCGTGCAGTGTAAATACACAACCGCGATACGCCGTTGACTTCTATGGAGAAAGTCGTGATCGGGAAATTAGAGAAAGGGACACTTAAAGGAGGACTTGGAGCAAACCCTTTGAGATCTAGGACTTTGAAGAGTCTCTACCCACGGGAGCACCGGAGTACTCGTGTTACCTCACCCAGGGAAGCCGGGTGCATAGGTGCCTTTCGGGGTCGGGTTTTGTCGTCGATTTGAATGGCGATCTGCTGCAAAGTGCTGCTGGCGACCAAGTGGAAAGTGTCCGGGTGGATCCAAGAGTGGATCGGAGTTCTGAAGAACCTGAAAGCAGAGGGAACAGAGTCTGGGTCACTAGCCAGTGACCAGGAAGGCGATGGACAGATGCCCACCGATGTCGAGTGCTTCAGGTGTGTTGACGGTCGTCTTGACTCTTCAGCCACGAGGTCCAGGAGGCGTTGTCGGCGACCAGGAGCAGGATTCCGGCTGGTACACGATGTCTGTCGAGTGCTGAAGTGTCAGCGACCAAATTGGACCCAACAAGCCTTGGCAACGGCAAGTCTCGATGCAGAGGAAGATTGTCGATGGTGCAGACCAGCAAGGTCTGGGGAACTCACCCAGCGAGGGTAAGTGAGGGCAGGCCTGGAGCAACAAGGATGCCCAAGTTAGAAAAAGATTGGCCTTCGTTAAGGGCTACTAGCCAACGGGCTAGCGACCGCGAAGGAGCCTCGAGACGCCGCACGTGGATCTGGCTCACAGGACACTCGTGGAGTGGAGGCCAGTGATCTTCGGTGCAGTTGGTGCTGGAGGCTAGGGCTACTCGGAGCCCAAAGTATGACTTTGGGGGAGACCCAGAAGAGGATGCACTTGCAAATGTGCTCGGTGTCCAGGGGTCACAGTCTCAAGTCACCCACGATAGCCCCGGGCCTCAGCTTTGCTGGGGACTCAGGGTAGCCTCGGGAAGTCTGAGAATCCACCTCTGGTGATGCGATGACTTCAGGCGTCCGGCGGGAGCTTCAGAAATGCAAACCGGACAGATGCTTCTTTGGTGCCTGCCAAGCAGGGAGTCACTCCTTGACCCCAAGGGAGATTCTTCTGTCCTCTAATCGTGAGTAGAGCGTCGAAGGTCCAGGATTCAGTTTCAGAGTTTCGTCCAGGGATAATCTAAAATCCTAAGGACTGGGTTCCTATACTTATACTAAGTATAGGGGTTGGACTACTCTGTGGCCCCACCTATGGGTGGGTCAGGGCAGAGGGGTGGCTACACCCCTTTCCCTTTGTCCAGTTCGCGCCAAAGCAGGGGCTGCAAGCCCCTGATCCGGTTTGAACTGGGGTATGCACAGGGACACCAAATGTGCCCCCAGTGCAGGACTTCAAAGCACCCGAAAGTGCTCCCGCCCAGCTCCAATACACATTATCCTGTCTGGGGAGGTGGTCACACCTCCCTGGGACAGGAAACCTATTGTCCAGGCCTCCACTGCCGGAGTTTCGTCCAGCAGCAGGAGGCCAGACTCGTGTCTGTGGCAGCAGCATCCATTTTGTGATGCCAGGGCTTTGGAAAGAAGTTACCGGGCTAGCCAGAGTTAACATGTCTTTCCCTCTAGTAGGGTGGAATGCTACCCCCGCTGCCAGAATTGGCGGGGGGGGTAGTATTCCAAGATGTTTGACACCAAACACGACATGTTTAGGTGCAGCCATTCCAAAGTTAGCATTTAACGCGAGGTTATAATGCGCTTAAGAGTATATGGTCAGGCTGCACTACAAACAGCATCAGAGAAGGGTCTCTGAACGCTGCAGAGGGGCCCTGCTCATGCAGGGGCACCCTCTCACATAGGAATCATGCACTCTGCCTTTAGGATTGATAAGGCCTGCCTTAGGAGTGACTTATAGGTTTATATGTGTGTATGTATTTAGAGATATAGGTAACCTATATCACAGTAAGGGGTGCATGCACCACCTTACCCAGGCTGCAGTAGCAGACCTGTGGTGTCAGTTTGGATGGCCTTCCAGGGGTGGCATAATACATGCTGCAGCCCCTGGTAGGCCTCTGAGGTACCTATGCCCTTGGTACATAGTATACCATATACTAGGGACTTATAAGGGCACTCCAGATTCCAATCAGTGATGTGCCTAAGGCACATGGAAACCATTTTAGAGAGGAAGCAGCTAGGCTGGGGTTCTGATTAGCAGGGCCCCAGCCAGACTAATGTCGAAAAACAGTGAAGCATCAGCAAAAAGTGGGGGTACCCATGTGAAGCAGATCCTACTCTCCTACACAACCCCCCCAAACGTAGGGACATTAAACTAACCTTGCCCAGTTAAGTCTTCATGTTCTAAGTGGAAGTACCTAGAGAGTCCATCTGCATTGGCATGGTTACTCCCAGGTCTATGTTCCACTGTAAAGTCCATCCCCTGTAGGGAAATGGACCACCTAAGCAGTTTGGGGTTTTCACCCTTCATTTGTTTTAGCCATAAGAGGGGCTTATGGTCTGTCTGAACCAGGAAGTGTGTACCAAACAAGTATGGCCTCAACTTCTTCAGAGCCCAGACCACAGCAAAGGCCTCCCTCTCTATGGCTGACCAACGTTTCTCTCTAGGGGTCAGCCTTCTGCTAATGAAAGCTACTGGCTGATCCTGACCTTCTTCATTCAATTGTGACAGTACAGCCCCTACCCCCAATTCAGATGCATCAGTTTGAACAATGAACTTCTTGGAGTAATCAGGACTCTGTAGAATGGGAGCAGTGCACATGGCCTGCTTCAGGTCATCAAATGCCTTTTGACAGCTAACTGTCCACTGAACCTTTTGGGCATTTTCTTAGAAGTTAAGTCATTCAGGGGTGTCACTATTGATCCATACCCCTTGACAAATCTCCTATAGTACCCAGTCAGGCCTAAGAAGGCTCTCACCTGAGTCTGGGTAGTGGGAGCAGTCCAGTCCATGATAGTCTGGATCTTGCTCTGCAAAGGTTGAACCTGGCCTCCACCCACAAGGTGGCCCAGGTACACAACCTGACTCTGCCCTATCTGGCACTGAGTGGCCTTGATAGTCAGGCCTGCCTTTTGCAGGGACTGTAAAACATTCCTGAGGTGGGTTTGGTGTTCAACTTCAGCCCAGGCTGAAATCTCCAGATCATTGCCCATCAGGCAATCTACAGGTAAGGTGGGGGACACTGCCACTCTCTTTGGGCCTGTGACCCCCTCCCAGTTGAGATTGACTATGGCCATGGGGTGATCTGTTCTGACACCATCAATGTTGGTCACCTGGTATTTAAACTCAGGTAAAAGCTGGTGAGGGGGGACTAGTTTCCCTGCCACCATGGTGACACTAGCCCCTGTGTCCCTAAATGCCACAACTTTCTGACCATTAATCATTGGCTCCAGTCTGTACCTGCCCATTGCTGTGGGACCCATGGTAAAGGTGGCAAATCCTACACCACCATCAGAGTCAGAGGAGTCTGTTGAGGGGTCCCTGTCTGAACCAGGGCCCACCTCTGTTCCTGTTGCAAAAGCACCTAACTTTTGGGTGCACTACTCCCAACTGGAGGATTACTACTGGTAGTACCAGGAGGGGGGTAGTAGTTGCTGGGGGAACATTTTCTTTATTGCCAATCCTGGGGCAACTGGGATCAGATTTCCAGTGCCCAGGCTTTTTACAGACATGGCAATATGGTTTCTTTTCAGGAGAGGAAGGAGTTTGGGACCCACCCCCAGAAGAGGAATTTTGGGGCCCTGTAGTGGACTTATCCTTAGACTTATCCCCACCTTTCTCTTGGGACTTAGTAGAATCTTTCTTCTGGTCACCACCCTGATTTCTAGTTTTTACTCTGGGTCTGACCCATTTGTCTGCCTTCTTTCCCAATTCTTGGGGAGAGGTCAGATCAGAGTCCACCAGATACTGGTGCAAAAGCTGGTTTTGACAATTATTAAGGATCGGCTCCCTCATAATCAAATTGTACAATCCTAAAAAGTCATGCACTTTGTTGCCATGTATCCAACCTTCCAGAGCCTTTGTAGCACAATCTACAAAATCAACCCAGTCTTGAGTCTGAGCTTTTGGGTGTCTCTGCACTTCAACCTATACTGTTCAGTGGTTAGGCCAAACCCATCTATCAGAGCACTCTTCAAGACTGTGTAATTGTCAGCATCCTCTTCTCTTACAGTGAGGAGCTTGTCTCTACCTTTGTCTGCAAAGGAGAGCCACAAGATTGCTGCCCACTGCCTCTGGGGGACCTTCTGAACTTTACAGGCCCTCTCCAGTGCAGTTATCCATTTGTGGATGTCATCCCCACTCTGGTAGGGAGTGACAATCTTGTTTAGGTTTCTATGGTCATAAGACCTTTCCCTATCTCTAGGGATATTGCTGCCACCATGGGACTCTAGTCCCAACTTTCTTTCTCTCTAAAGAGATCTAGGGACTCCCTGTCTAAGGCTACTTGCTTCCTTCTGAGTTCAAGCTGAGCTTCCTCATATTGAATCAGCCTCTTTCTTCTCTCATGAGAGGATTCCCTCCTATGAGATGAGACAGAGCTCCCTATTGAGGTGCCAGAGTGGTTAGACTCCTGAGAAGGAGATCTAGACTTCCTGGGCACACTCATAATCCTTCCTGGGGGACAAAGAGGGCATCATCCTGATCATCCTCTTCATCTTCCTCAGGAGGGATTGGGTTATCCAGGTCAGGGTCATTTTCACCCTCCTGGCCAGTTTCAGAGGGGGGGCTGGGGGTATTTCTACCCCTGGTCCCATCCTCATTTTCTGCCCCACCCTCAGCTCCTACCCCTTCAGTCCCCAAGGGCTTACTAAGGTCATAAGCCACCAACAACCCCTTAAGGTGTTGGGTGGTGGGACTTTGGCCTGTCTTTATTTTTCTCAAGTTACATAATGCTCTCAATTCCAAGAATGGGAGTGTATCATACTTGGAGGGTGGAAGCTCAGTGGCTTCCTGCAAGGATTCTTTAGATCTTACACTTAAAGACATTACTGGTGTGGTGTATGCACTACCTACTCTAGTGTGGCCTACTAAACTCTCTTGAGTTGTAGAAAGGGTTGTGCTATCCCTTAACACACAACTCTAAGTTCAGTAGAACTTACTGTATTCTAAGCTTAAATTATATGTACCTTAGGTACCTTTAGTGGTTTTCAGTTGATCAATTCAATTGAGATTATCTGGTAAAACAATAGCAAGCTGGAATCCCACACGCTGCACACCAATGTGAGAAGTTGGCCTGGCATATGCTGTCCACTAATTATAGTGGGCACCTTGCACCAGTCCAAACAACCCCTTATTGGAGATAGGTTAAAGACAACCTTATTGAAAGCTATCCTAGTGGTAGCTATGGAGAGCAGCCTTCAGGCTAAGTCTTGAAGGAATGTAAAGCAGCTTGTTTTACCAGTCTATAATCTCTTGAGTGATCAAATGAAAGAGCACCACACCAGGTATATATTCAAAATATATGTATTTATTACTAAACACACCCTCTAGTCTCTTTATGAGGCTAGAGTTCGAAGTACATAAGTTAGAAGTTATTTAAACACAGTAATAGCACAAATACACGTTTGGGCCCTAGGGCGTACCAAACCATATACCAATAAAGTGGTATAAGAACCACGACTGAACTAGACACTAGGCCTAGAGCCTCTAGAAGTGCTTGGACCACAAGGAACCACCCAAGGTAGTGACACAGGGGACCCACGGGGGACGCGTGCAGTGTAAATACACAACCGCGATACGCCGTTGACTTCTATGGAGAAAGTCGTGATCGGGAAATTAGAGAAAAGGGACACTTAAAGGAGGACTTGGAGCAAACCCTTTGAGATCTAGGACTTTGAAGAGTCTCTACCCATGGGAGCACCGGAGTACTCGTGTTACCTCACCCAGGGAAGCCGGGTGCATAGGTGCCTTTCGGGGTCGGGTTTCGTCGTCGATTTGAATGGCGATCTGCTGCAAAGTGCTGCTGGCGACCAAGTGGAAAGTGTCCGGGTGGATCCAAGAGTGGATCGGAGTTCTGAAGAACCTGAAAGCAGAGGGGACAGAGTCTGGGTCACTAGCCAGTGACCAGGAAGGCGATGGACAGATGCCCACCGATGTCGAGTGCTTCAGGTGTGTTGACGGTCGTCTTGACTCTTCAGCCACGAGGCCCAGGAGGCGTTGTCGGCGACCAGGAGCAGGATTCGGGCTGGTACACAATGTCTGTCGAGTGCTGAGGTGTCAGCGACCGGATTGGACCCAACAAGCCTTGGCAACGGCAAGTCTCGATGCAGAGGAAGATCGTCGATGGTGCAGACCAGCAAGGTCTGGGGAACTCACCCAGCGAGGGTAAGTGAGGGCAGGCCTGGAGCAACCAGGATGCCAAGTTAGAAAAAGATTGGCCTTCGTTAAGGGCTACTAGCCAACGGGCTAGCGACCGCAAAGGAGCCTTGAGACGCCACACGTGGATCTGGCTCACAGGACACTCGTGGAGTGGAGGCCAGTGATCTTCGGTGCAGTTGGTGCTGGAGGCTAGGGCTACTCGGAGCCCAAAGCACGACTTCGGGGAGACCCAGAAGAGGATGCACTTGCAAATGTGCTCGGTGTCCAGGGGTCACAGTCTCAAGTCACCCACGATAGCCACGGGCCTCAGCTTTGCTGGGGACTCAGGGTAGCCTCGGGAAGTCTGAGAATCCACCTCTGGTGATGCGATGACTTCGGCGTCCGGCGGGAGCTTCAGAAATGCGAACCGGACAGATGCTTCTTTGGTGCCTGCCAAGCAGGGGAGTCACTCCTTGACCCCAAGGGAGATTCTTCTGTCCTCTAATCGTGAGTAGAGCGTCGAAGGTCCAGGATTCAGTTTCAGAGTTTCGTCCAGGGATAATCTAAAATCCTAAGGACTGGGTTCCTATACTTATACTAAGTATAGGGGTTGGACTACTCTGTGGCCCCACCTATGGCTGGGTCAGGGCAGAGGGGTGGCTACACCCCTTTCCCTTTGTCCAGTTCGCGCCAAAGCAGGGGCTGCAAGCCCCTGATCCGGTTTGAACTGGGGTATGCACAGGGACACCAAATGTGCCCCCAGTGCAGGACTTCAAAGCACCCGAAAGTGCTCCCGCCCAGCCCCAATACACATTATCCTCTCTGGGGAGGTGGTCACACCTCCCTGGGACAGGAAACCTATTGTCCAGGCCTCCACTGCCGGAGTTTCGTCCAGCAGCAGGAGGCCAGACTCGTGTCTGTGGCAGCAGCATCCATTTTGTGATGCCAGGGCTTTGGAAAGAAGTTACCGGGCTAGCCAGAGTTAACATGTCTTTCCCTCTAGAAGGGTGGAATGCTACCCCGCCGCCAGAATTGGCGGGGGGTAGTATTCCAAGATGTTTGACACCAAACACGACATGTTTAGGTGCAGCCATTCCAAAGTTAGCATTTAACGCGAGGTTATTATGCGCTTAAGAGTATATGGTCAGGCTGCACTACAAACAGCATCAGAGAAGGGTCTCCGAACGCTGCAGAGGGGCCCTGCTCATGCAGGGGCACCCTCTCACATAGGAATCATGCACTCTGCCTTTAGGATTGATAAGGCCTGCCTTAGGAGTGACTTATAGGTTTATATGTGTGTATGTATTTAGAGATATAGGTAACCTATATCACAGTAAGGGGTGCATGCACCACCTTACCCAGGCTGCAGTAGCAGACCTGTGGTGTCAGTTTGGATGGCCTTCCAGGGGTGGCATAATACATGCTGCAGCCCCTGGTAGGCCTCTGAGGTACCTATGCCCTTGGTACATAGTATACCATATACTAGGGACTTATAAGGGCACTCCAGATTCCAATCAGTGATGTGCCTAAGGCACATGGAAACCATTTTAGAGAGGAAGCAGCTAGGCTGGGGTTCTGATTAGCAGGGCCCCAGCCAGACTAATGTCGAAAAACAGTGAAGCATCAGCAAAAAGTGGGGGTACCCATGTGAAGCAGATCCTACTCTCCTACAAGGTGCACTACAAACAGCATCAGAGAAGGGTCTCCGAACGCTGCCGAGGGGCTCTGCTCATGCAGGGGCACCCTCTCACATAGGAACCAAACACTCTGCCTTCAGGATTGACAAGGCCTGCCATAGGAGTGACTTATAGGTTTATATGTGTGTATGTATGTAGTGCTATAGGTAACCTATATCACTGTAAGGGGTGCATGCACCACCTTACCCAGGCTGCAGTAGCAGACCTGTGGTGTCCTTTTGGTTGGCCTTCCAGGGGTGGCACAATACATGCTTCAGACCCTGGCAGGCCTCTGAGGTACCTATGCCCTGGGTACATAGTATACCATATACTAGGGACTTACAAGGGCACTCCAGATTCCAATCAGAGATATGCCTAAGGCATATGGAAACCATTTTAGAGAGGAAGCAGCTAGGCTGGGTTTCTGATTAGCAGGGCCCCAGCCAGACTAAAGTCGAAAAACAGTGAAGCATCAGCAAAAAGTGGGGGTACCCATGTGAAGCAGATCCTACTCTCCTACACAACCCCCCCAAACGTAGGGACATTAAACTAACCTTGTCCAGTTGAGTCTTCATGTTCTAAGTGGAAGTACCTAGAGAGTCCATCTGCATTGGCATGGTTACTCCCAGGTCTATGTTCCACTGTGAAGTCCATCCCCTGTAGGGAAATGGACCACCTAAGCAGTTTGGGGTTTTCACCCTTCATTTGTTTTAGCCATAAGAGGGGCTTATGGTCTGTTTGAACAAGGAAGTGATACCAAACAAGTATGACCTCAACTTCTTCAGAGCCCAGACCACAGCAAAGGCCTCCCTCTCAATGGCTGACCAACGTTTCTCTCTAGGGGTCAGCCTTCTGCTAATAAAAGCTACTGGCTGATCCTGACCTTCATCATTCAATTGTGACAGTACATCCCCTACCCCCAATTCAGATGCATCTGTTTGGACAATGAACTTCTTGGAGTAATCAGGACTCTGTAGCATGGGAGCAGTGCACATGGCCTGCTTTAGGTCATCAAATACCTTTTTACAGCTAACTGTCCACTGAACCTTTTTGGGCATTTTCTTGGAAGTTAAGTCATTCAGGGGTGTCACTATTGTTCCATACCCCTTGACAAATCTCCTATAGTACCCAGTCAGGCCTAAAAAGGCTCTCACCTGAGTCTGGGTAGTTGGAGCAGTCCAGTCCATGATGGTCTGGATCTTGCTCTGCAGTGGTTGAACCTGGCCTCCACCCACAAGGTGGCCCAGGTACACAACCTGACTCTGCCCTATCTGGCACTTGGTGGCCTTGATAGTCAGGCCTGCTTTCTGCAGGGCCTGCAAAACATTTCTGAGGTAGACCAGGTGATCCTCCCAGGTGGAGCTAAAGACAGCAATATCATCCAGATATGCTGCACTATAGGCTTCCAGACCTGTAAGGACTGTATTCACCAACCTCTGAAAACTGGCAGGTGCATTCTTCAGACCAAAGGTCATCACCACAAATTGATAATGCCCACTAGGGGTTGAGAATGCTGTCTTTGGCTTTGCATCATCAGCTAGTCTGATCTGCCAGTAGCCAGCTGTCAGGTCAAATGTGCTTAGATACTTGGCTGAGGCCAAAGTGTCTATTAGCTCATCTGCCCTAGGTATTGGATGGGCATCAGTCCTAGTGACTACATTGAGACCCCTGTAGTCCACACAAAACCTCATCTCTCTTTTCCCACCACTGGTGTGAGGTTTTGGCACAAGGACCACTGGACTAGCCCAAGGGCTATCTGAGGGTTCAATAACTCCCAAATCCAACATTTTCTGGACTTCTGTCCTGATACAGTCCCTGACATGGTCAGGTTGCCTATACATCTTATTTTTAATAGGCAGACTGTCCCCAGTGTCCACTTCATGAGTGCACCAGGTGGTCTGACTTGGAGTCAGAGAGAACATATGTCTGTACTGGTTGAGCACTTGTCTACAATCAGTTTGCTGCTGAGCAGTGAGGCTGCCTGCCATGGCTACACCATCCACTGACCCATCATCAGGGTTCTGTGAGAGCAGGTCAGGGAGTGGGTCACTCTCTTCCTCCTGTCCCTCATCAGTAGCCATGAGCAAGCCCATGTCTGCCCTGTCCACATATGGTTTTAATCTGTTGACATGGAGAACCCTGTGGGGACTCCTGGGTGTTCCTATGTCTACTAAGTAGGTAACCTCACCCTTCTGTTCAACAATGGTATGGGGTCCACTCCATTTGTCTTGGAGAGCTGCTGGGGCCACTGGCTCCAACACCCACACCTTCTGTCCTGGCTGGTAAACAGTCAGTACAGCCTTTTGGTCATGCCAGGCTTTTTGAAGTTCCTGGCTAGCCTCAAGGTTTTTAGTTGCCTTTTTCATGTACTCAGCCATCCTGGAGCGGAGACCAAGTACATAGTCCACTATGTCTTGCTTTGGGGGCTTGAGAGGTAACTCCCATCCTTCCTTCACCAAGCACAATGGACCCCTGACAGGGTGACCAAACAAAAGTTCAAAAGGGCTGTAGCCAACCCCTTTTGAGGCACCTCCCTGTATGCAAATAAAAGGCAGGGCAAGAGTATGTCCCATCTTCGCCTAAGCTTTTCTGGGAGCCCTTTAATCATGCCCTTCAAGGTTTTGTTGAATCTCTCAACTAAACCATTGCATTGTGGGTGATAGGGTGTGGTGAACTTGTAAGTCACTCCACACTCCTTCCACATTGCTTTCAAGTATCCAGACATAAAGTTAGCACCCCTGTCTGATACAACCTCCTTAGGGAAGCCCACTCTTGAGAAAATTCCCAGGAGGGCTCTTGCCACCACAGGTGCTGTAGTGGTCCTAAGGGGAATAGCCTCTGGGTACCTGGTGGCATGATCCACTACCACCAGGATAAACCTGTGCCCAGATGCTGTTTGGGGATCCATGGGACCAACAATGTCAATCCCCACCCTTTCAAAGGGAACCCCCACCACAGGTAGTGGTATCAGGGGGCCTTTGTAGTGCCACCTGCCTTGCCACTGGCCTGGCAGGTTACACAGGAGCGACAAAACTCCTTGGTGTCTTCAGACATGTGGGGCCAGTGAAAGTGAGGGACAATTCTGTCCCAAGTCTTGTTCTGGCCCAGGTGACCTGCTAAGGGAATGTCATGGGCTAGGGTCAATAGGAAGCCCCCGAACTTCAGAGGTATAACCAACCTCCTGGTGGCACCAGGCTTGGGGACTCTACACTCTGAGTACAAGAGTCCATCATCCCAATACACTGTATGGGGACCACTAGCTTTCCCAGCAGCCTCAGCAGCAGCTTGCTGTCTGAGGGGTTCAAGAGAGGGGCAGCTCTGCTGCTCCTGGCTCAGATCTGCCCTGGAAGGGCCCCCTGTCCCCAAGAACTCAACCTGGTCAGGTTCAAGCTCCTCTGGGACAGTTCCTTCCTCAGGACTGAGATCATCCCCCTCAAGAGACTGATCTTCCTTCTGAGCCAAGGGGAAGGCACTGCCTTTACCCTACCACTCCTCTTCTTGGAGGGCACTTGGTCCATTATTCCAGAATCCAAGGCCTGTTCAGTGTTAGACATTTTGGCTTGTGACCTGGTCACAGCAAACACATCTGCAGGGATGCCCAGCATTTCTGCATGGGTCCTGAGCTCCACTTCTGCCCAAGCTGAAGTTTCTAGATCATTGCCAAGCAAGCATTCAACTGGTAGGTCTGCACTTACCACAACCTTCTTAAGGCCAGTTACCCCTCCCCAGGAGAAGTTAACAACTGCCAGAGTATGGTCTGTTCTGACATTGCTAGCATTGGTCACTTGGTACATTTCACCAAGTATAATCTGCCTAGGATCCACAAGGTCTTGTGTCACCATGGTGACACTTGCCCCTGTGTCCCTAAATGCCAAAGCCTCTTTTCCATTGATTAAGGCTGTTGCCTGTACTTGCCCAGATTACTGGGACTCACAGAGGAGGTCACATCCATGCCTCCATCACAGACTAGGACAGCCTGAGTGAGTTCTCTGACTAGGTCAGAGCTCATCTCCTTACCCAGGGTCAACCCTACTAAACCCTTGGCTTGTGTACTCCCACCACCAACTGTAACTGTACTAGGGGGAACAGTTGCCTTACGGGCATTGGTGGGGGCTGGAATAGAGTCTTTGGACTTGGTGCAATCACTGGTCCAGTGGGTCTTTTGCTTACAGACCTTGCACCATGGTTTCTTTTGGCCTTTCCCTTTGTTAGACTGTGAATCCCCACCTGAAGAAGATTTTTGGGGGCCTTCTGAAGACTTCTGGTCTTTACCCTTCTCCCCACCCTTATCAGAGTTCTTAGAATCTTGCTTCTTTGGGTCACCACCTTGGTTCTGTACCTTCTGCCTCACCCTGGTTCTGACCCATTTGTCTGCCTTCTTTCCCAATTCTTGGGGAGAGGTCAGATCAGAGTCCACCAGGTACTGATGCAACAGCTGATTTTGACAGTTATTAAGAATTTGCTCCCTCATGATAAGATTGTACAATCCTGTGAAGTCACACACCTTACTGCCCATAAACCAACCTTCCAGAGCCTTAGCAGAACAATCCACATAGTCTACCCAGTCTTGAGTCTGTGCTTTTTGGGTATCTCTGAACTTTAACCTGTATTGTTCAGTTGTTAGGCCAAACCCATCAATCAGAGCACTCTTCAAGACTTTGTAATTGTCAGCATCCTCTTCTCTTACAGTGAGGAGCTTGCCTCTACCTTTGTCTGCAAAGGAGAGCCACAAGATTGCTGCCCACTGCTCCTGAGGGACCCTCTGTACTTTACAGGCCCTCTCCAGTGCAGTTATCCATTTGTGGATGTCATCCCCACTCTGGTAGGGAGGGACAATCTTGCTCAGGTTTCTATGGTCATAAGACCTTTCCCTATCTCTGGGGAAATTGCTGCCACCATGGGACTCTAGTCCCAACTTTTTTCTCTCCCTATAGAGATCTAGGGACTCCCTGTCTATAGCCAATTGCTGTTTTCTGAGTTCAAGCTGGGCTTGCTCATACTGAATCAGTCTCTTCCTCCTCTCATGAGAGGATTCCCTTCCATGAGAGGCGACAGAGGTCCCTACTGAGGTGTCAGAGTGGTTAGACTCCTGAGAAGGAGATCTAGGCCTTCTGGGCACACTCACAATTCTTCCTGGGGGACAAAGGGGAGGTCATTCTGATCCTCCTCCTCCTCCACAGGAGGAATTGGGTTTTCCAGGTCAAGGTCATTTTCACCTTCCTGGCCAGTTTCAGAGGGGGGGCCCTGGGTTTCTTCACCCCTGACTTCCTCATTTTCTGCCCCACCCTCTCTGCCTACCCCTTCAGACCCTAGGGGCCTGCTGAGATCATCAGCCAGTAGCACCTCCCTGAGGTGTTGGGTGCTGGCACTTTTGCCTGCCTTCAGCTTCCTAGGATTGCACAATGCTCTCAAATCCAAGAATGGGAGATTATCATACTTGGAGGGAAGAAGCCCACTGGCTTCTGGCAAGGACTCACTGGGTCCTGGCTTTGAAGACATTACTAGTGAGGTGTGGTGTATGCACTACCTACTCTAGTGTGGCCTACTAAACTCTCTTGAGTTGTAGAAAGGGTGTGCTATCACTTAACACACAACTCTAAGTTCAGTAGAACTTACTGTATCCTAAGCTTGATTTATATGTACCTAAGGTACCCTTAGTGGTTTTCAGTTGATCAATTCAATTGAGATTATCTGGTAAAACAATAGCAAGCTGGAATCCCACACGCTGCACACCAATGTGAGAAGTTGGCCTGGTATATGCTGTCCACTAATTATAGTGGGCACCTTGCACCAGTCCAAATAACCCTTTATTGGAGATAGGTTAAAGACAACCTTTATTGAAAGCTATCCTAGTGGTAGCTATGGAGAGCAGCCTTCAGGCTAAGTCTTGAAGGAATATAAAGCAGCTTGTTTTACCAGTCTATAATCTCTTGAGTGACCAAATGAAAGAGGACCACACCAGGTATATATTCAAAATATATGTATTTATTGCTAAACACACCCTCTAGTCTCTTTATGAGGCTAGAGTTCGAAGTACATAAGTTATAAGTTAGTTATCAACAGTAATAGCACAAATACACGTTTGAGCCCTAGGGGCGTACCAAACCATATACCAATAAAGTGGTATAAGAACCACGACTGACCTAGACACAAGGCCTAGAGCCTGTAGAAGTGCTTGGACCACAAGGAACCACCCAAGGTAGTGACACAGGGGACCCACGTGGGACGCGTGCAGTGTGAAAACACAGCCGCGAATCGCCGTTGACTTCTATGGGGAAAGTCGCGGTTGGAATTTTAAAGAAAAGGGACACTTAGAGGAGGACTTGGAGCAAACCCCTTTAGAACTGGGTTGTTCTAGAGTCTATACCCACGGGAGCACCGGAGTACTCGAGTTACCTCACCCAGGGAAGCCGGGTGCATAGGTATCTTTCGGGGTCGGGTTTCGTAGTCGTTTTCAATGGCGATCTGCTGCAAAGGGCTGCTGGCGGCCAAGCCGAAAGTGTTCGGGTGGATCCAAAGGTGGATCGAAGATCTGAAGAACCTGAAAGCAGAGGGGACAGAGTCTGGGTCACTAACCAGTGACCAGGAAGGCGATGAGCAGATGCTCACCGATGTCGGGTGCTTCAGGTTGGTTGACGGTCGTCTTGACTCTTCAGCCACGAGGTCCAGGAGGCGTCGACGACAACCAGGAGCTGTATTCGAGCTGTCCCACAACGTCTGTCGATTGCAGGGTTGTCGGCGACCGGATTGGACCCAACAAGCCTTGGCAACTGCAAGTCTTGTGGAAATAGAAGAAGGACGGTGGTGCAGACCAGCAAGATCTGAGGGACTCACCCAGCGAGGGTAAGTCAGGGCACTCTTGGAGCAACCAGGGAAGCCCAAGCAGAAGAAGATTGGCCTTCAGGAGGGCCTACTAGTCAACGGACTAGCGACCGCGAAGGAGCCTTGAGTGGACGCACTTAGAGCTGGCTCACGGGACACTTGTGGAGTGGAGGCCAGTGATCTTCGGTTTAGTCGGTGCAGGAGGCGGGGGCTACTCGAAGCCCAAAGCACAACTTCGTGGATGACCAGGAAGAGGATGCACTTGCAAATGCGCTTGGTGTCCAGGGGTCATGGTTCCACATTACCCTCGACAGCTACGGGCCTCAGCTTTGCTGGGGACTCAGGGCAGCCTCGGAGAAATCTGGAAATCCACTTCTGGTGATGCAAAGACTTCGGCGTCCGGCGGGAGCTTCAGCGATGCAGACCGGACAATTGCTTCGTTGGTGCCTGCCAAGCAGGGGAGTCACTCCTTGACCCCAAGGGAGATTCTTCAGTCCTCTAATCTTAAAGTAGAGCGTCGAAGGTCCAGGATTCTGTATCAGAGTTTCATCCAGGTAAATCTAAAGTCCTAAGGACTGGGGTCCCATACTTATACTAAGTTAGGGGGTTGGACATACTCTGGGGACCCACCTATGGGAGGGTCAGGGAAGAGGGGTGGTTACACCCATTCCCTTTGTCCAGTTTCGTGCCAGAGCAGGGGCTGGAAGCCCCTGAACCAGTTTGAACTGGGGTATGCACAGGGACACCAAGTGTGCCCCCAGTGCAGGACTTCAAAGCACCAGAGAGTGCTCCCGCCCAGCCCCAATACACATTATCCTGTCTGGGGAGGTGGTTACACCTCCCTGGGACAGGAAACCTATTGTCCAGGCCTCCCCTGCCGGAGTTTCAGTCAGCAGCAGGAGGCCAGACCCGTGTCTGTGGCAGCGGCATCCATTTTGTGATGCCAGGGCTTGGAAAGAAGTTACCGGGCAGGCCGGTGTGTACATGTCTCTCCTCTAGAAGGGTGGAATGCTACCCCCGCCACCAGAACTGGTGGGGGGTAGTATTCCAAGATGTTTGACACCAAACACGACATGTTTCCTTGCAGCCATCCCAAAGTTAGCATTTAACGCGAGGTTATAATGCGCTTAAGAGTATATGGTCAGGCTGCACTACAAACAGCATCAGAGAAGGGTCTCCGAACGCTGCCGAGGGGCTCTGCTCATGCAGGGGCACCCTCTCACATAGGAACCAAGCACTCTGCCTTCAGGATTGACAAGGCCTGCCATAGGAGTGACTTATAGGTTTATATGTGTGTATGTATGTAGTGATATAGGTAACCTATATCACTGTAAGGGGTGCATGCACCACCTTACCCAGGCTGCAGTAGCAAACCTGTGTTGTCCTTTTGGTTGGCCTTGCAGGGGTGGCACAATACATGCTTCAGCCCCTGGCAGGCCTCTGAGGTACCTATGCCCTGGGTACATAGTATACCATATACTAGGGACTTACAAGGGCACTCCAGATTCCAATCAGAGATGTGCCTAAGGCACATGGAAACCATTTTAGAGAGGAAGCAGCTAGGCTGGGTTTCTGATTAGCAGGGCCCCAGCCAGACTAAAGTCGAAAAACAGTGAAGCATCAGCAAAAAGTGGGGGTACCCATGTGAAGCAGATCCTACTCTCCTACACCAGTGATGTCATGAGTGATGTAACTGACCATGTCATGAGTGATATAATATGTGAGGTCATAAGGAGTGCATTGTGGGGGCACAAGTTATAGTTAGCTCAGCTAACTATAACTGCTGAATTTGTCTGGTTTTGTATGAGTAAAATATCAGCCTTACTATAACGTCCCTGTAACCTTTAGATTTTTCAGTGAATATGCAATGTTTTTTAATCCTATTTCCTAACTATAACAGCCCTGTAACCTTTGGTTTTTAAGTGAATTTCTAAGGTTTTTAAATGCTATTTCATAACGATAACTTACCTGTAACATTTCATTTTGTTTGTGAATTTCCATGTTTTTTTAAGTAGCAGTGGTCTTTGCAGAATGGTGTGGAAAGGAGACGGGGCCTCTGACCAGCTCTCAGAAATCCCACTGAGTAGGACTTATAGAAAGTACCAGGAGGGCTTCTTGGTCCCCAAGGTCCTTTTGCATCCAAGTCAACTTTATTTCCCAACCAGTATTATGCCAGGAGATGTGTTTGCAGATTGGTGCAGAAAGAGGGTGCGGCCTTCGAAGACCTCTTAGCAAACTGACTGTGTGGGACTTGCTGGAGGTAACAAGAGGAATACTTCGCCACCAAATACCCTTAATAGCCAAGGACACATCATCCCCCAAATAATACTATGCCAGGAGGTGGCACTCTTCCAGAGTGATAGAGAAAGGACATCCTTGATGATTGCACAGGCAGTGCCTGTATGATTCTATGAGTGCCATTGACAAGGACAGACTGCGAATATCGGGTGTGTTTGACAAAGTGTAAAACACATTTGTAGACATATTTTACATAAGGTTTCAGTGTAGCTATTTAGTAAGAAACTAATTTAACTTTTCCCTTTGTATTCATTTGTTGAAATGAGGCCTGGGCGGTAAATTCCGCTCCGCTCGCGGAATTTGCGGAATTTTGGCAATTCCGCGGAGAACACAGAATTGCC
Organism: Calotriton arnoldi; assembly: GCA_963921515.1. NCBI lineage: Eukaryota > Metazoa > Chordata > Amphibia > Caudata > Salamandridae > Calotriton > Calotriton arnoldi. The sequence goes on from CAWUFW010001718.1 coordinate 2,622,450, forward strand.
GAAAATTCCGCGATCCGTGGCATAGTGGAATTTTTTCCTTGTTCGCGCTTTCAAAATGCGTGTTCGCGCGCGCGGGAGTGACTTATTGGGATCCCTGCATTCGCCGATGAGTTTTCCTATCCGTTCGCGTGCGCCATGAGATTTTGGTAGCCGGCCGCGCGATCCCACGAGAGTATGCGATCGCGAACACGTCATTCAGACGCGCCATCGGACATCAGCATTCGTGAACAGGAAACACGCATCGCGAGCGGGCAGGACAAGTGAAACAAGATGGCTGCGCCAATTGGCGACCGCATGGGCAAGTTCGCGAGATATTTCCCCCCAAGCACGCAAACAGCGTCCCCGAACAGGTAAAACGCATTGCGAACGGGCGGAACAAGCAATTCCGTGTGCTCGCGGAATTCTGCGTAGCTCGCAGAGATTTTTTACCGTTTCGCAGAACTTTGAGTAACGCGACTATTCAAATTCCGCCCACCCCTAGTTGAAATAACTAAATCAAAAATACCTTTTTCTTCTTCACAGCAACACCAGAGGTCTCAATGACATCAGTAGTCATGAATTAAAATGACAAAGTGAAAAACAGATATATAGACAAATTTTACACAAAGTTTGAGTCTAGCTGCTTAGTAACATATTGGTTTAACTTTATTTTAACAACACATTTATAAAAAAAAGAACAGTTTCAAAAAATAACTCAACATCTGAACTCACAAATAGAACACAACTACCAAACACCCGTCAAACTACCCATTGTCACACAAACTCATGGGGAATTAAAAACTGTTGCCAAACTACTGCAATGCACAATCTCAAAACATCATATGAAAGTAAGGAATATCACTGGATAATATACTGTTCGATAAAATGAATAGGAAGTATACACCCACTCCTCCTTCTTGAATCTTCTTTGCCAAAAGTGTATTGTGAGCAGGTGGTAGATTTTGACTGGAGACTTTTTGTTGGTCTCATGTTGGATGACGTTCTTGTTATATCATCTTAATATGTATCATAGAAAACAGCTCCAACTGCCAATCAAGCTTAAGGAAACTGGAGGACCATCTACATTAATGGCAGCAGCAACAATTTCCGGCCAGAAAGTCCCTTTAGAGGTACAGACTACTACAACAGATATGGCTCCACAGTTTTCAAGAATGGCCACGTATTGCATGGACCGTAGTGTTGTTATAACAGCTGGTGAGCAGTTTGTTACAGGTATTCACAATGCTGCCAAAAATCATACATGGTATTTTTTCCCCCTTTTATATTTTTTGCACATTTCATAAGAGGAGGTCATAGTGAGCAGCAAGAAGGCAACACAATGCTGAAAGATCCTTGACTTTAATAGTAGTACAACAACACCGAAGCAGAGAGTCCATTCAAAAGTCCAATCTCAACTTCAAGATTTAGCTCCACAGTTTTCCCGGTGGCATCATACTGTATGGATTGTGGAGTTGTAGTGAGTGCTGGAGAGCAGTCCATAACGGTCCTTCGCAATGCTGCAAAGAATAATAAATGCTGATGTTTTTTTTTATTTTTGGCCTTTTATAGTTTATCTACATTAGCAGGCATTTTATTATCTTACAAAATAGGTATCTTATATCTATGTGTTGGTAACACTACTTACATATAACTTGCCGTATAGACAAGTCAAACCGTCCCTCTACAAATAAATGCACAGGTAATTTTGCCAGTTATTATAATTTACTTTTTCACTTTTAAATATAAGTCAACAGTCTGTGTTTAAATCTTCTAGTAAGTGCATCAACAACATATACAAACATTGTCTGTTTTTTTACAGAACACTGTGTTAAATTTTGTAATATCTTTTTTAAAACTATCAACTGTAATATATATGTCTCCTTCTTCAACTCATCCTCTTATCAACCCTTCATTTTCCCTAGAATCCAGATCAGTACCAAAGAAACGAAATTGCAAATCACCACAATCCTTTTCTACGTCTGCCACAGTACCATGCAAAAGTGCTCTTCTCATTTCTGCCAAACATAAAGCAGTAGTTTTCACATAATACAGCCTCCTACCTAAGGTTCAAATTGTTGAGTGGTATAACTTATTTTGTGTTTTAAACTTCGACTTGGAAAGATACGTAGGACTTTTCTTAATATATCAATGGATTGCTGTCTAATACTAGAAACACTAAGACAAGTCCATTTGTATAAAGTACCCTGACTACACCTTCCTTGTACCTCTTCTGCAATAACTTCTTCTACATTTCTAGGTGCCATCACCTCTTTTGCTATTGGACTACCATTCTTCATTTCATAACATCGTCCTCTTTAATCAATAGCATGAACTAATTTTTTATCCTGGTGATAGCTTTCTTCATTAAAGAAAGCCTCTGACAAGAAGTATGTATCCATTGTCCACTAAAAACTGTACAACAGTTATTTCTATTCACTAATCTTTTCTTCTGGTTTTGTCTCCTCATGTACAACACAATTTTTTCAAGAGTCTTCATTATATTTAGAATCAAAATGAAAAGCTTCCTCTTCAAAGCAAAGGCCTCATCTACTGCTCTCTCAACTCGTTTTTTTCTGTTTCACTGCATCTCTCCTTCTTCTACACTTTTTCAAATTCAACGCTAAATTTACAAGGCTGTAATTATGCATTCATTAAAACATTTGCACAGAACCTATGCAGCCATCTAAACACCCACTTACAACCCATGCAGTCATTGAAATACTGAGGCACAAGTGTGCCCTAATGAAACACTCAGGCTCTACTCATGCACTCATGTAATTATGTAGAGAGTACCATTGTAGTAAACCTATCACCCATATTGTCTAAAGACTACATATTCTTCAGCAAAACTTGTAAATTCATGGGTTTGTGGTTGAATACATAAATACTCCCTGGATGATTGAATGAGTGCATAGGTAGTGCCTAAGTCATTCCCTAAGGATACAAGTAGTGCCTGGATGATTCCCTGACTATGTCTATGACTATGGGAATGCTCTGATTGGCTAGACACAACCTGAATAGAAAGTTGCGACCACCAGTTTATCTATCAGGAAAGGTTCCTGGGGCTCAAAATCTGTGTGAAAGCCCACATAAGGGGTCAGGGTGGAGATACTCTGACCCCATGGTTGAGAAATGGAGGTGTTAGTGACACAAGTTATGGGTCCAAAATTGATATTTTTAATCGTACATGATATTCGTGATGACGATCCGACCGCCAGCGAGCCCCTGTGTACCATCGTGGGGACACTGCGACTATCAGTGTTGCCGCGAATATTGGTAAAACAATATATCAATGAATCATTAATATGCATTGTTATAGAGATATTGAGATATTGATAAATGTTTTTATAGATTTATTAATGTAGTGAGTTATCTACTGTGATGGTTAGAATTAATGATATAATTATCATTTTTTAATGTGGTGGTGGCTATTGAATTCCTGCTTTTGCTTTCTGCTTTCACGACGTAACAGTGGGGATCGCGATGACCAACATCATTGCGATGTGCAGCCTCACCGCGAAAATGGAAAATAGGTTTTAGAGATGGTTGTTCTAGAAATACACAAGGATAACATGAGTTTGAAGTGTACAGTAATAAACCTCTAGTGTAATGTGTGTGCATATATGTGCTTTCACTTTATGGAAAAGGCGCAATTGTCACGATTAACGTCATTGTGACATCTGAATAACGGAAAATAGGTCTGAAATATTGTTTATACAGAAACTTAGTACAAAAAAATGAGTTTACATATGCTTTGAAAGAAGTATGCATATAGTAATATGTGTAGGGCAATGTTCAGAATGGATTTCTTTCCATATTATTTTTGGATTTGTTGGTGGTCATTGAATGTCTGCTTTTGTTTTTTGTTTTCGCAAAGTGTCCGTGGGGATCATGACTTTGTTGCGAAGATCCCCAAAAAATTGAAAAAAAGGATCTTTTTAAAGAAAATTAACAATATTTCGAGTACTAGGGTGGCTCTGACAAGAGCCTTTGTGTTGGTTGTATGTATATGGCTGCTATACATAAGACCGGATGCAGAGTTTCAGGTTACTTAGAAACACCCTGTAGCCTTCATCTGTAAAGTGCACTCCATCATTTCTATAAATTCCATGCATGTCAAAACACAGATTGTTGTTATAGATACAGCCCATGCGATGGTCTCCGAGGAATGCAGAAACAGTTTTATTGACATGTTTCCTGGCTTTGTCAATCTGTGGACAGAATTGATTTGATCACTTCCATTTCTGTCTTTGGCATACATTAGAGTACACCATGACAGTGTGAGGGAAAAGTATAATCAGTTCTGCAAAGGTTTCTTTCATTAGGATTTCTAGCCCTACGCCAGTCAATGTGCCTAGGTCATTGCCATCACAGTGCACAATCATGAGGTGAGGAGTTTGGGAATCCACAATGGATTTAACAATAGGCAGCAACTGATGAAACTTTAACCCTCTCTGGCCAAACCAAGTAATCTGCACATTTGGCAAACCCAAGTCCCTGTCAATATCTCTCTTTTTTGCAGCCTTGTTAGCCCAATAGATATAGCTGTGGCCCACAATCCATATTCTAAGCATTTTGAAGTGAAGGAGCAATAGTAGTCAGGAGAATGCTGGAGCTGAATAAGATAGTTTTCCAAAGGTAAAGCAGTTAAAATGGAGGTGTTTTTTTAGTAAAAAAAGTTATATTTCATTGGATGCTGTCAGCATGAAACTGAATGAAATTAGGTAGCGTGTTGGATGGCTCAGGAAGAAGTCTTATTATTGGCTGTTGTTTAAAATAAGAATTGTAATGCAGACATAGATATTCTTTTGAATCTGTGGAGTAAACCACACCTGCTGTATCTCTTTGGAAGTAGCATGTTCCTTCTAGAATGTGCTGTGAACTTGTGACCTACTGGTTCCACTGGTTTGTTAGGATCACTGAGCTAAGAGTGAATTGCGGGGGAAGGGTGTTAAAGAGACAGAACATTTTTTATAAAGTTGAGGAGTGATGACACAATGTTAGTATTGGCAAGCATTATTTTCCAACTCAGGACTATGTAATAAACTGTTGTGTAGTATTTAAATTTTTTTTAATGAAGCTAGATATAGGTTTGGACTCCCATTTTTTTTTTTGCGATTCATCCACAATCATTGTGAATACATCGCAAACACACCTAGATTGGAATCTCTTTTTGATAGGGAGGGAAGGGTTAACAGATACTAACCGTTCACCAGTGGAGATAGTGCAGTCTAAAATGAAAGACATGATTTCATTTTCTGCCTTTCTTATGATCACAGAGTGCAAAGTTGAAGAGGTTGCCATTTTATGGTTGCTTTGTCTGAGAGTGGTGTACCATTTTTGTGCTTAGTTTTTGCAAATGCTAACAGTGTCAAAACTATCCAGAATGAGCTTAAACCATACTATATTCTACGAACTGAAATCACTGGTATATACATAAATTTGTAATCCTTTATAAAAATTACATTAGAAATGAAGATTTATATGGGAGTTTGATAAAAAGAGTATCACAGTAATATGAAAAAATATTTCAGATGAACTGCATGCATAAGAAGGTATGTGTTTAAGAGCTCAGTGGTGAATGGGTTCACTGACAAAATATTGAGGTAAAAAATATAGAAGTAAAAAATATTGATGAAAAAATATAGAATGCAAAAATATCGACTCCCTATACTTAAACATTTAAGGACAAAAATATCGGAAAAAAATATCGATGTAAAAAATATAGTTGTACAAAATATCGAATTTTATATATATATAAAATTAAATAATAAATATTAAATATGTTAAATAATAAAATTAATATAAAAATATAGTATATTTAATGTAAATTAAATAAATACACTTAATTAAAAAAGTTAAACACACATACATAATAATTCACATATATATTTACTTTAAAACGATTAATAAACTTAATTTTAATCTATTTTATAATTTTGAAAATTATATAAAAATTTACAAATAAATACATATATATATATATATATATATATATATATATATATATGAAAAAAACACAACCCCTATTCCAAAAGGAAAAGAGCACGCACACGAAGATTGCATGAATATGGCTTCTTTTAATGAAATGGGACTCCCACGACCCATCAGCCATGAGAGACGCATTTCGGCTGTCACAGCAGCCTTTGTCAATTAATGGACGCCATGTTTTACATTTAATATATAGTACCAAGTTCATGGAAATAGTAAAAATACTGAGAATACTTCATGTTAAAACTCAAACGAAATAGACTGCCTAATACATAAAGAATATATTGCAGAGTGTGTACCAACACGAGGTCAAAAATGCACAGTATAACATGTTTGATAAACTAAAACCACTTCTCTTAATTAATGTATAGCGCCAACCACCTCACATGGCACTAACATGTCAAGTAGGCTGTTAAAATTCATATCATGTAGTCTATCAGACTGCCTTGTCTACTTGCGAATTCTGCTTGCCTAACAACTGCTGAACATATCTTTCTGATACTCTTATATTAGAATGCATTAAATTCAATCTAATGCAGAAACAACATTTAAATAATTATATACATTCATTCTGACATTAAACAGTACTGCGTATACCCCTTAAGTCCAATTGGCATTGCATAGAGGCTTAACGCAACCACATCACTATAGAGAAATCACAAGGGACTACTGGTCCCATAATGCCATAGTGAAGCATAACCTTTTCAATAAATTCAGAAATGGCAAATGGCAAACATGATAGTAAAAAGTACTGTTTAGGAAAGTTTATGAAAGTCAGTTAAAAACTCAATGTTTCTGCAATGTTCTCGGCAAAGATAAAAACGAAAATAAAAATAAAACAACCAGCGGATTGTAATGTTCAGCATGGAGTACGTACATAGCAGCAGATCCAAGACATCGCAGTTTATCGACTCGGAAAACTTTCACTGATTGCAACAGCCCAATGCAAATCACAATGCGGGGTCGGGGGAAATCCTCACATAAAGATTGGTAAACACCACAATCCTCACCAAACAGAGAGAATGCTCATACGGTGCCCAGTCACCAGATCTGCCACGGCCTGCTGAGGGAAGCTGTAGAGTGCATGGCGAAACTCCGTCTCCACGCTGAAAATCAGGTGATTTCCCCGCGCCGAGTCTCCGTCTCCCACACCGCCCACGCTTCAAATAACTCATCCCGAGGCTTACTCTGGGGGCAGTCGGAAAAGCACTTCCATGCTAGCTCTTCCAAGTTGTGGTAACTCTGTCCGCCTAAAACAACTGGTGGTGCGTGAAGAACATCAATATGTATAAGTACCAATAACATAAAATCTAATTTAAAAAAAATTCTATTATAAATTAAAACATTAAACTATTTAAAAATCTTCAAACTTAAATTTCCCACTTTAGTGAGTGCAACAGTAGGGAAAGTGTTGGATAGCGGAGGGGTAAAAATCACTATTCCCACTCTAGTGAGTGTAACAGTAGGGAAAGTGTTGGATAGCGGAGGGGTAAAAATTACTATTCCCACTCCAGTGATTGCAACAGTAGGGAAAGTGTTGGATAGCGGAGGGGTACAAATGAATATTCCCACTCCAGTGAGTGCAACAGTAGGGAGAGTGTTGGATAGAGGAGGGGTAAACATTACTATTCCCACACCAGTCAGTGCAACAGTAGGGAAAGTGTTAGATAGCGGAGGGGTAAAAAATTCTATTTCCACTCCAGTTAGTGCAACAGTAGGGAAAGTGTTGGATAGTGTCAGGATAAAATTTACTATTCCCACTCCAATCAGTGCAACAGTAGGGAAAGTGTTGGATAGCGGAGGGATAAAAATTACTATTTCCACTCCAGTGAGTGCAACAGTAGGGAAAGTGTTGGATAGCAGAGGGGTAAAAATTTCTATTCCCATTCCAGTGAGTGCAACAGTAGGGAAAGTGTTGGATAGCAGAGGGGTAAAAATTAATATTCCCACTCCAGTGAGTGCACAGTAGGGAAAGTGTTGGATAGCGAAGGGGTAAAAATTACTATTCCCACACCAGTCAGGGCAACAGTAGGGAAAGTGTTGGATTGCGGAGGGGTAAACATTAATATTCTCACTCCAATCAGTTCAAAATTAAAAACAAACAAATGTTAACAACAAAAATATTTAAAAAACAAAGGGGCCCATTACGATGGCGGGCGGAAGCACAACCGCCGTGCTGGCGGATGCAAAAACCACCAGTTACCGCCGGCACGCAGCAGTCCACACGCCCGCCCAATTATGATGCGAAAAGCAGGCCAAACACCGCCGGCAAGCCAGCAACACCGTCCGCCATCAAAGTGCGCCCGCACACGTAGCGGCGCAGCACAACTGACACACACCGTCCGACGAAACACGTCCCGCCCGGCGCATAAATTACGATGCCGCAAACAAACGGCTCCCACGGCAAAGAGACACCGCACGTGAAAGAGAGGCGGAAACACGGACGCAGAGCACGGACAACGAAGAAGCGGCACCCGGGCATGAATCCAGCACTGCAGGCCCTTCCCATGCTTCTGCTGATGCACCACCAAGGACGCAACGTACCGCGGAGACGCAGGTAGGCACACACACAACAAGTGCACGCAAACAGCGCACACAGTGCAAGGGCGGAAAAAGCGGACAACCCCCACCAGCGCGTGCACACTACACATCCACCATTGCATCCACATATGACACACAGGCCAAATCCTAACATCGCAGAACACATGTGTACACACCACCTGGGACTAGGAACCAACCACCCCATCACGGCCCCAAAGCGCCGATGACGCCGCCACACATGCGCACAACGCAGAGGCCAACCGCAGCGCCATGCATGCGTCGCACACAGACACAGGGACACAACCAAGCAGCACACACATCAGCCCCACCCCGAACGCACATGACACGTGACAGGCCGGCCACAGACATGTCCCCAACGCCCAATTCACGGACAACACCCAACGCCACACAACCGACGCACACATGTCAGTGAAGTCACGCAACAGCAGGACACACCCCAGTGTAACAAACATGGCGAAGCACACAGCGGCGGCAACACCAACTAGGAGAAGCAGGGCCCCTTCGGGAAGAGGAACGCCAGTACCACACTGAAAAACCCATACCACCCTGCACATATGAACAAGACACATGAAACGGAACACCAAAGAGCCCGGGGACCGACAACAGGTGGCCCAAGAATTACATCCACACACAAGGCCCAACGCAGAGCGGAAAGGCAGCCTGCCGCCCACACAAGGGAGAGCAGACAGCACTGAATGACCTTCCATTCCAACACCGAAACCACAGCCCTACGACAGAAGCCGGTGAATACAGCCATTGTCCAAGAATAGACCAACACAGGCATGCCGAGGAGACCGACCACAGGGCAGATAGCGCATATCACAGAAGCACACAACGGACGGGGAAGAAAGAAGAAAACACTCCCCCATGTCGGCCACATGCAAGTTAATTGGAAGGAGTCACACAGCACTGACCTTGAACTGTCTGAGAAGCATGTGGGAAGAGGGCCCGTGTCCTCCAAACAAGCCAACAGAACACAAGTCCTGTCTCCCCACGACTACACAGAGCTCACAGCAACCCGGAGCGTGCACATTGCAGACTGCACACACAGCCGGAGCACGCCACCTCTACGAACCGCTGCGAAATGGCAACCGCAACACACCTACCCAACTACGCCGAACAGCTCAAGCTGTACCAAACCAACACGATACATACATTGGGATGCGATCTCCTGTCCCTGCTGAACGTAAGTTACCGACTGACTTACCGCATCACATTGTTCAGCTGCGTCATGCCCGTCTTCTACTGTCGGAGGTGTCCCTACCAGCATCCCGTCGAGATATGCCTCTTCAACCCGGCATGTCTGAAGGCGGACCTGCTACCACTACTCCTCCCTCTGGACGCACACGACAGGGCCTGCTCTGCCTATGGGGGCATGGCGTATGTGGCCAACATCGCACGCGCACTGAAATGGAACCACTGTGCCTCCACACGACGGATCATCGAGAACAGCTACATCGAATGTCACCCAGCATGCCCCATCATGGTCCTCCAAGGGACAACCTACGAACAACACCTTGACAGCCACCATCCGCTTCATTGGCTGGCAAACATGTACACCACCAATGACATGGAAGCCCTGCTGGACGGCATCGCATACCTGACAACCTGTAAATACGTCGGACCACAACGCAGGTTCCCCGAGTGACCTATGAAGTCCAACCCCGCACCCATGCTCAGCTTCCGCACGGACTGGCCAGTCACCACCACAACAGCCATACCAAATGACCGGCAACTGTAACCACACCATCAACGACATTGCCATGACATCGGATATGACCGGGACATGCACACTGTTCCCCATCACATCCAGGAACACCGCATGCATCGTGGGAGGCAGTGGCATGGGCTCTGTGCATCGCACCCACATGGACGGAACTGCACGAACAACCAGGACACGACATGGATCCAGCGCACATGGACACACACACCGCTCAGTGGACATGAATAGGTCGCCTGGAGTCTGTGGGTGCTGCACCCCTCCCACCCCCGCCCCGGGAATCCCATACCAGGACCTTTGCATGGACGACAAGTGCATACAACAACAACACGACCCCAGTGACTGTGACATGTCCAGTAACCACCACAGTGCAACAACAAGTGGCACGCCGCTGCATGCACGCAAGCACATGCCCTGATGTCATCTCACATGCACGCGTGCATGAGGAACAACCGCAGCAAACCTGTCACATGGAACTGAGATGGACTGTGCCCATGATGCCGAGCGGTCTGGTAGGCTACATGTATACCGTCTGTGTCAAAGTCCGCAGCTCCGCAGCTATACGTAAATGTACATTAGCACAGCCTTGGCCAAGCAGATGTAACCCCACACCCTATCCCATTTGTTATCATGCTCAGTATATCCTCAACATGTATTCCGCTGCCAGTAGTGTCCACTATACTGCATCACAGAGGACAGAAGACTCAATATAATGTTTGAAACCAGAACTGTCTCCGCTGACTCATTTCACAAGTACGAATGAGAGAGGATGAGAGTATGTGAAGTACACGGCAGTCGTGACATGACCATGTAGTCCACTGGTATTGGATGTCAACGCAAATGAGTAGCACTACTGTGGAAGACACACATGTGTCGTGTGAAGTCGTATGGACGCAGTGCTCAGGTGGGTGGGTGCGACGGGTAGATGCGCACATGCCAAGTTGGAGCACGCCGTGTTGGGAGGGGTCATGAACAGTACACCACCGCTTCCCTGGGCATTGTGAGAGGACACCTGTCGGGGGGAGTGAACACGTGTGTGCACAGCAGCCGGGCACACGTACAAAGCGGTACCAGGCGCACCTCAGCCCACCCTCTGTGGACAAGCTGGATCCTGTTGTGCGCCCGCCATGCCCCTTGACAAGGCACACACAGCCCCAGTCGACCAGGTGTAACCCCAACATAGTCAATCCGCACAGGCGATACAGGGCACGGGATGGCAGTGGAGCATGGTGTGTGAGAGGTCTCCTCGCGCTCCTCCTGGTCATATCACGCAGGCAATAGAACCTCAACGTCTAGCATGGCACAAGTCACATGGAAGTGTAGGGGGACGCACCACAGCACGAGCAGCACTGACGTCACGGGAGGTGGCTCGCACCATCCCATCCATTGCCCATCATACCAACCACAACACATGCCATTGCGACTAAGTGCAAGCGCGTGCGCCACCACCCCCGAGCCCTCCCCAGAGAGGCCAAAGAGTGAATGTGTGGGCCAACAGCCACAGACGGACGCGGCCTGGCCGCAAGGGCAGCCACAGCCACTGGGTGTCGCAGGTGGCGGATCCGGAAGGCGAAGACTGTGATGCATAGTCCATGCAGGCCGGGTCTCCATTTGGGGCACCACGCAGGTGGACGGCGTCCCGCCACACATCATACCCTGAGACAGCCCACTCGTGCAACTGGACCCACACATTCACTCCTTGCCCTCTCTGGTGCGAGCTTGGGGCTGCCTGTGCAAGCGCTAGCCTCGCAGGTGAGCATGCATATTGGGGGGCGAGGGAGGACATGAGGGCTGGGGCGAAGATGACTGTATCACTGTCAGTTAGTACAAGGGATGACCCAGATGTGGAAAGGAAGAGACGTGTCCCGTGTGTACTGCAACTAGTCGCCAATCCAACTACCCCCATGTCCGGAATGTAAGCCCGCACCTAGGCCCGCCCATCCGCCACATCGAACATACCACCAGCACGACAACCTTCCCATTCGAAACACTGACTGGGGGTGGCGACCAGTGAACAATCATGTGTAGCCTACCCACGCGTACATGTGGGCCCTCCATGATCCATGTCACCTGCGGCAAAGACATGACATGCGCAATGAGGGAAGTGAGGAGAGCTGTCCTCCCCACGCGCAGAAGGTGCATCAGCTCCACAGACCCAGCAGCGAGTCCAGCAGGGGTCACATGTGCAGGGGCAGCTGTGCCTGGTGTGAAGGCACATGCATATAGACAGCACATCGACCAATGTGTAGTCTGCCCACATCCACAGTCCATCATCATGCGGACATAGGAATCGAACACAGGGCAACACATCTTAGTTGGTGCACCCACCGTGACCAACAATGCGCAATCATCGATGTACCCGCCCTGTGCATGGCCCCCCACCCAACGGAGGCACATCCAGTGCCACCATCCCACACACACAAGCCTTCCACGGAACATGCTGTGTCCAATGGTCAGTACAGAGTCAGCGCCCATCTGGTGGATCCTGAACAGGAGACACATGCACACACATGCCAGCTCCCACTATGTACGTCTGCCACCTGGCACGTGCAATGTAACCTCTCACCTGTGACTGCAAGCACACAGCCGTCTTGGCATGGGGCTGTCAATGTGGACACCAGTCAATGTTTCGGGAGCTGTGATCCGTACAGTGCTGTACATAGGGTGCAGTGCTGACACCTACTACTGTCTCATATCCCCTCGTGCCACAGGTCCCACTTGTATTGGCCGCTCAGCCCGTGCCCACATCGTCGTCGTCGTGTGCCATACTCATCCAGCCTCGGAAGCAGTTCCATGCTCAGCAGACACTCATGTTGCCGTGGCGTTGCCGCTTGACGAATATGCAGTCAGTCCCCATCAGCACGCCCCGCAAGTCATTGGGGCCTAGATCCCCATGTGCATGCACATGGCAGTGGTATGTCTCACTTGCCATTGCCATTGTTGGGAGACCTGTGTAAGTGTATTGTGGCCGTGCCGTCCCAGCTTGACAGCTGGGCTGTGGCTCATGTGCTTGCTCAGTCATGTCAGTGATGTGTATGCGAAATTGCTATGTGCCGTGTTGCTTTGACATGTGTCCTCTGCCATTTAACCCAGGCGGAGACCGAACATTGACCGCCCATACCAATTGCTGGCGGACATGGACGATACAGAGGTAATCAGGAAGTTTCGGCTGGACAGGCCAACTCTGCATCGACTGTGTGCCATGTTAGAGCCCCATCTCCGTCCCCGCAGGGTGTATCCGACTGCTGTCACCCCCACGGCTAAGGTGATGGCCACCATGCATTTCTTCGCCACTGGGTCATTCCAGCACACAGTGGGCAGTGGAGGAGGGATGTCCCAGCCCATGTTCAGCAAGGTGCTGAGGGATGTACTGGCAGCCATGATGCTGTACCGGAACAGGTACATCCGCTTCCCCAGGGCTCGTGAATTGGCGGCAGTGAAGGGTGCATTCTATGCCCTTGGCAGAATCCCACACGTCGTGGGAGCCATTGACTGCACTCATGTTGGCCTTGTTCCACCACAGGCCACTGAGCACCTGTACCGCAACAGGAAGCACACGCACTCCCTGAATGTGCAAGTGGTGTGCCTTGCGGACATGGTGATCACCCACGTGTGTGCAAAGTTTCCAGGCTCGGCCCATGACGCACACATAATGCGCAACAGCATCTTGCCACGACTGATGGCCAATCTGCAACAGGATCGTGCCTGTATTGTCGGTGAGTATGTGGAGTGGTGTAGCGTGCTGGTTGTGCGATGCTGTCCCCTGTCCAGTTGGAATAGCTACGGTTCTCTGTGTCCCTCACACCCAGGTGACTCTGCGTATCCGAATGGGGCATGGCTGCTCAGTCCATTGAGGAATGCTCGCACCCCAGCAGACGATCGATACAATGAGGCACATGGGAGGACCAGACGTGTGGTCGAGCGTACCTTTGGCCTCCTCAAGTCCAGGTTCAGGTGCCTGGACCGCACCGGGAGTGCACTGGCGTACTCCCCACAGAAGGTGTGCCAGATAGTGGTGGCGTGCTGCATGCTGCACAATCTGGCCATTCGGAAGCAGATCCCCCTCATTGTGGATGACGGAGATCAACCAGGGCCCCAGCCCGCAGACCAGGACAGCTCGAGTGAGGTGGACAGCGGAGAGGAGGAAGCTGGGAATGTGCGCCAGCAGCTCATCGCCCGCTACTTCACTTGACGGTGAGTGTCCATGTACGACGGATGATGTGTCTGTATCTGTGCAGGTGTGTGTGTGCTGTGTCAGGGTGGCCGTATGTTCACTGCGTGCAGTGTGTCAACGCTCCATGGCCAGGGTAGTATGCCACTGTTGGTGACTGTGGCATTGTGCCCTATTGCTCTGTGCGATGTGTGTACATTGCTTGTAGTTGTTGACATGTACTGTGTGATGGGTGTGTGACACACTCATTGAATGTGCTCCTGTTCTGTCTCCCACCCTAGGTCCCTACAGGCCCTCCGGATTCCATTGCCATGCCACGCATCAGGTGCCCTTCCGCCCAAGGTGGCCGTTGTATTCCGTACAAATAAAACACAGGGCACAAACAGCAGTTAGTGAATAAGGTGCATTTATTACGAACTGTGACATGTGATTGTGTGTAAGGTGATAACAAAAGTGGTGCGTGCAGTGACAATGAGCTGTCGGTCATGGCTGCGTGATGATCAGGGTGTACCCACTGGTTCTATGTCCATAGTCCAACACACACATGCCATCCAGCTGGCTGTGTGGAGTGGGATCGTAGAGCAAGTCAATGCAGTGGCTGGTCAAGGAAGGCTGGCGGAAGGCTGGCTGGCTGCCTCACTTGCGACTGGAGCGTGCGAAGTCCTCCCGGGAGATCTGTTTCCTCTTCGGACGGCCCCTTCCACGTTTGGGAGGGGGTGTGTGGTGGCGACCTGCTGGTGGTGGGTGAGGTGTGCTCACTGGCTGTGGACGCAGGGGAAGTGGACACTGCTGGCCGACCCTGCGCCCTAGCAGGTGGTGGCGGAGGTGGTGTTGCTGGCCTTGCCTGTGACCCCACCGCCACCACCAGCTGGCCCATGAGGTCCACGAGTTGGTCCATACGGGACACGAATTGGCCCATATGGGCGTCCATGGACCTCAGCACCCCCAGCACCTCCCGCGTGTCAGTAGCAGACCTGGCCCATTGTCCTTGGGCCTCTTCATAGGCCCCAAGGACTCTGGCCATTTGAGGCAGGGCATGGCTCCCAGGGGAGGCTGGCGTTTCCCTGACCCTGCTCCTCCTACCAGTCCTGCTGCCACCGGCCTGCCCACTAGCCACATTGCACACCACGGTCCTCGCTGTGGCTCCCAGGGTGGATCCAGTCGGCCGGGCCACCACCTGCGCTGGGGCTGGTGCCAGCGAAGACGTGGTGGTGGTGGAGGCGGTGGTGGTCGGTGCGGCGATGGTGGCGGTTGCGGCAGTGGTAGTGGCCGCAATGACCGTGGGTGTGGCCGCAACGACAGTGGCAGCAGGGGACTGGGACTGTTCAGCATCCCTGGATGATGGGTTGGTGGGTAGGAGGGTCCTGGGGAGCGGCTGGGCCCTGCCACGCCAGATGGGCCAGCTTGGTGGTCCGTGTCCGAAGAGGTGGACAGATCCTCCAGATCCGTGTGTCCTCGTTGGGGGCTTGTAGGCTGGCTGTGCTGGCTGCTGTCTCCATCCCCAGCGTCCAGCAGTTCGTCACCTGTGGAGAAAATGAGATTTGTTATTGTGTTGCACCTGGCGAAGTATGTATTAGTCGTCTGACATTGGCAGTTCGTGCAATCTCGTACATGGGTTTCCCGGAGGCGAGTGTGTGGCTGTGGCATCTGTAGTTGTGTGTGCTAGGCAATGGGACTGTGTGCTGTGCACATGTGGCATGGGACGGATTGGCCATGCCGATGGGTGTGTTGCTTTGCCCCTACTCATTGTGACTCTGGTGTATGCGGGCTCCTGGCCCATCCTGGGTCTGGTTTGTACTTTGCTTTTGGGGTTCAAATGGAACGCTTAGGAACGCATATGGCAACATGGGGGCCATGCCCCAGATTCGCATTTGGGATGGAATATGCTTTTGGGGTTCAAATGGAACGCTTAGGAAAGCATATGGCAACATGGGGGCCATGCCCCAGATTCGCATTTGGGAGGGGATATGCTTTTGGGGTTCAAATGGAACGCTTAGGAACGCATATGGCAACATGGGGGCCATGCCCCAGATTCGCATTTGGGAGGGGATATGCTTTTGGGGTTCAAATGGAACGCTTAGGAACGCATATGGCAACATGGGGGCCATGCCCCAGATTCGCATTTGGGATGGAATATGCTTTGGGGTTCAAATGGAACGCTTAGGAAAGCATATGGCAACATGGGGGCCATGCCCCAGATTCGCATTTGGGAGGGGATATGCTTTTGGGGTTCAAATGGAACGCTTAGGACGCATATGGCAACATGGGGCCATGCCCCAGATTCGCATTTGGGATGGAATATGCTTTTGGGGTTCAAATGGAGCGCTTAGGAAAGCATATGGCAACATGGGGGCCATGCCCCAGATTCGCATTTGGGAGGGGATATGCTTTTGGGGTTCAAATGGAACGCTTAGGAACGCATATGGCAACATGGGGGCCATGCCCCAGATTCGCATTTGGGAGGGGATATGCTTTTGGGGTACATGCTGTGAGCCATGGGTGCCGGAACGTGACATGTGTTGTGGCAGCATGACAGTGCATGGTCTGAGGTGTGTGCATGCCTGACATGCCCTGCATATTTGCTGTCTGTTGTGGTTACTGGACATGGCATTGGACGCATCGTTATGAGTGAGTGATAGTTGTGTGCCAGCCAACGTATTGCAGTTGTCCCATCTCCTTGGTGTGCGTGCTGCCCTGTGCCATGTGCATCACTGCAGTGCTCGGGGAGTGTGGCCCATGTTGTGTGTTGTTGCTCAC